>LPNX011044091.1:232901-279321 GCA_001517045.1 Pseudotsuga menziesii | reverse complement strand
CAGCTCCTCTCCATGTGGTTCTCCGATTGTGTTGGTGATGAAGAAAGATGGCACATGGAGGATGTGCGTTGACTATCAGGCTCTCAACAAGATCACGATCAAGAATCGATACTCGCTTCCTCACATAGATGACTTGCTTGACCAGTTGATAGATGTTGTGTTCTTTACCAAGTTGGATTTGCGCAGTGGCTACCACCAGATCAGAATTGCAGAAAGTGATGTGTGGAAGATGACCTTCAAGACCAAGCAAGGTCTATTTGAGTGGTTGGTGATGCCCTTTGGGCTTTGCAATGCACCTGCAACCTTCATGCGGGTAATGAATGATGTTTTCCGGCCATTCTTAGATGATTTTCTCATTGTATACCTAGATGATATATTGGTCTTTAGCAAAACTTGGGAAGCACATGTGGGGCATGTAAAGCAAGTATTAGATACTTTGAAAAAGGAGAAATTGTATGTAAAATTGTCAAAGTATGAATTTGGCAAAACTTCATTAGTTTACTTAGGTCATATTGTAGGAGGTGGAAATTTAAAAATTGATCCTTAAAAAGTTGATGTAATTGTCAATTGGCCTAAGCCTACTAACGCTACTGAAGTGAGAAGCTTTTTAGGAGTTGTTCAATATTGGAGGAGGTTCATTCAGAACTTCTCATACATAGCATCTCCTTTGCATGCCTTAACAAGTGTGAAGAAAGCCTTCCAGTGGGGAGGTAAGCAGCAGAAAGCCTTCGACACATTGAAGGGAAAGATCAGCACCGCCCCAGTCCTAGCCTTGCCCGATTTACAGCAACCATTTGAGATAGAGACAGATGCCAGTGGATATGCCATGGGGGCGGTATTGATGCAGCACCGCAAGCCTATTTGCTACCATTCAGAGACTTTTACTCAAGCAGTGATCAACTACCCCACCTATGACAAAGAGTTGTATGCTTTGGTTCAGAGTGTCAAGAAGTGGAAGCACTACTTGATGGGTAAGGAGACGATCATCCATACCGATCATCAGCCCTTACAGTATCTCCAGTCCCAGACTAAGCTCCAGCAAGCTCGTCATTTCAAGTGGATGGGATTCCTTCAACAATTCCATCTAGTGATCAAGTACAAGAAGGATACTAGTAACAAAGTGGCAGATATGCTCTCTAGACCTCCTATTGTTGCATCTATTGTTTTGAAAAATGCTTCTTTGACCCATGAAAGTTATATTGAGCAGTATGCTACTGATGATGATTTAAAGGAGATTTATGGGAAGCTAACCAATGGCACACAAGTGGAAGACTACTATTTGCAGGGAAAGTTGCTCTATCATTTGGGCAAGTTATGTGTTCCTATCAGTGAAAGAGTCCATGTAATACGAGAAGCTCGTACTTCTCTTGTATCAGGGCATTTTTGGGGTAGGTAAGACTTTGGCTCATTTGCAAAGACTCGTGTATTGGCCTCGCATGAAAGACATTGTAACAAAATATGTAAAGGGGTGTGTGATGTGCTCTACTTGTAAGCCCACTAATAGAAAATTGGGGCTGTACTCACCACTTCCTATTCCTTCCCATCCTTGGGAAAGCATTTCCATGAATTTTGTGGGGAGTTTGCCTATGTCTAGGAGGGGTCATGACTACTTGTATGTGGTCGTGGATAGGTTTAGCAAGATGTGTATTCTTATGCCATGTAAAAAGCAGGTCACTGCAGAGCAGGCTGCTTCTCTTTTCTTTCAGCATGTATGGGTTCACTTTGGACTCCCTACGTCCATTATCTCGGATCGGGACTCCCGATTCCTTGGAGAGTTTTGGACAAAATTATGGTGTATGATGGACACCAAGCTGAAGAGGAGCACCGCTTCCCATCCACAGACCGACGGACAGACAAAGGTAGTCAACAAGACAGTTGTTCATTTGCTTCGAGGTTATTGCAACAAGCATCCTAAGTTATGGGATGAGCAGATCCCGTATGTGGAGCATGCCTACAACAGGGCTATGCATTCTTCCACTCAGAGCTCGCCATTTGAGACATGCTTTGGGTACTTGCCAAAGACTCCATTGGACTTGACTTATGGGAGAGAGGTTGGTTCAAGCACTTCCAAGGATGAAGACAAAGCCCGCAGGTTCATTCAGAGAGTTCAACAGGTACATCAAGCAGTGCAAGAGCAGTTGGAGAAGAGTCAAGCCTAGTACAAGGCTCACCATGACAAGCATAGAGTTGATCATCAGTTTCAGGTGGGAGATCAAGTGTGGATTCACATCAGCAAAGAGAGGATGAAAGGAGAAGGCAAGAAGCTCAAGCCTATTAGATATGGTCCCTTCACCATCTTGGAGAAGATTGGGACGAATGCCTTTAGCTTAGAGCTATTGCCATACATGTAGATCTACTCAGTGGTAAATGTGGAGAACTTGAAACTCTATGAGCCTCCCATGATCATGGATAAAACGGAGAATGTCTCATTGCCATTAGTTGATGAATTTGCTTCTGAGTACATGGATGAGCTAAAGGAAGATGTCATTTTGGACAGAAGGACAAGGACTTCTCGCAGAGGTGATGTTGATTATCTTCGAGTGGGCATCAAAGGCACTCATCCAAGCAAAGCCAAGTGGATCGAGAAGGAGAAAGTGAGGGAGTAATTTCCTCACCTATTTGTTGATTAGTAAAGGCTTTTGGAGGCCAAAAGCTTCTCGGTGGGGAGGAATGATCCAGGAGGATCCAGGAAGGCCAAATTTTCAAAGTCCTCCAATCTCATCGAAACTAGCACCAGATCGAAGGGCTCGTCGAGACGATTCCAACAACATTCCTTTCACCTCAAACGGACTCCGTATTAGAAAGTTATCGCGTTCTGTTCTATGAGGTCAACCGACAAAATTGGCAAAAGAGGTGCCACGTGGCACCACTGACAGGGTGACACGTGGCATCCGTACTGTAAGGACATGATGACATGGCATGTGTACGAACCAATGAGAGGACGACATATGGCATGTACGGACGGATGACGTGTCAACCCATTCAATGGTACGGTCCAATCCAGAGGAAACACGTGTCTGTACAGAAGGTGTGTTGGCCCAGTGATATTTCGCCACATGGCACTCGATGATTGGTTAAAAGTTTAGTAAGAAGACTAGCCTCCATGGGGTTCGACCCTATGACCTCTCCTACATAGTGCTCCACCTTACCGTTAGCCCACAAGGGGTTCCTTGTATAATGTATGGAAATAAATTTATTTAAAGTATGCAATGGCATTTCGAGCCCCAAAGGAGCCGAGGCTTAGCCCCGACCTTGGTTCTTCCTCCAACGTGACCGGGAGCTCTAACCAGCATGGGAGCCCAGCGCATTTAGCACATGTCGAATTATAAACTATGGAGTTTGGGTTAAAAGTGGGTTGAGAATTGTTTCTTTGTTATAACAAATTTTTGGGTTTTATACATAGTTCGGTTGGGTAGTTTTGCAACCAGATTTTATTAATGCCATACTTGGGTATGTGGTTGGCATAGTTATTAATTATGTCAACTACATGATAAAAAGAGCTTTAAGTGAACCCAACCAAAACTCGAGAAGTTGAAACAAGATGCCAATCTTGGAAAATTTGTTGTAACCAAAGAGAACATGAGGAAAATGTGAAGAGGGGCAAGTCATGGCTATATAAGCCCCCTTAGTTGCCATTTGCCACTCATGCTTTGGAGTGGAGACTTTGTAGCGAAAGGAGAGAAGGGAGATTGCGTAGCTCTGCAGGAGGAAGGTATGAGTGTTTATACTCGTTTTACACCGTCTTCAGGCTTCGGAGTTGCTGGAAACAGTCTTGTTGTGTTTTGGGCAGCGGTTCTCTTCCTGACCATTGTTGCCAAGGTATCATTGTATCATTGCCATGTATTTTGCCTTATGCTGAGATTATAGATCGGCCCTCCTATTGAGAAGCAGGCCCGGAGACGTAGTCCATCCTGGACAAACTCTGTTATCAACTTGTTGTCTTTATGTGCATATTGTCTATGTTGTTTGGTTCTCTTCTTATGGATTTGTGAGCTTCATTCATGCTCTTTATGCAATTCATGTTAACGTCGTAGAGTAGCAAAGATCTTGTTTTCGGATCAAATATAGATTCAATTTTTTTGTCAGTTATGGCTTTTAAGGCTCGTAGTCTCAATAGAAAACACAAGATAGGGAAAGAGCATAGACAATTGATGGAAAAGACTTCAAATAGGTCAAATGAAGCATTAATAGATTGTAAATTGAAGTACATTCTTAGGAATTATGGTCTAGGAAAGTCTATTCTCTTTTGTACCCCCAACACCATCTCACTCTCTGTAAATTTTTGTGCGATATAATATAATTGCTAGCTTATGAAAAACATTTCGATTTATTTATTATCTAAAACAGCACGATACATTTGAAGTCAAATGCAACCAAGCTCTACAATTTGCAATATGCCATGAAGTTAATCCATCAAACCATGAAATTCACACCAAAACCGATTCAATTCATGACATAAACATTCCAGTAAAATGTACAAAGGACCCATCATAAGCCATGAAATTAATCCAAACCATGAGAACAATTTGCAATACGCCATGAAATTCATCCATCGAACCATGAAACTTACACCAAAAACTGATTCAATTCATGACATAATCATTCCAGTGAAATGTGCAAAGATCCCATCATAAACCCTTACAATCCATAAATGCAAAAAAATGTGCAAAGACCCCAACCCATCGTTACATGAAATTTGTGGTAGAAACCCTTACAATCCAGATCATAAACCCATGACAAAAAATTATAGTCCACATTACTACAAATTGTGCAGAGAACCCATAAACAAAAAGGCGACAAAACCCATCAATAGCCCACAACAACATTCCAAGACATTGAAATGAGTTTGTTAGCAAACACAAACAAGTGAAGTTGGTAGGAATGGAGGCCTACCAGAGGTGGGGGTGAAACCAACGTTGTTTTGAACCACCATGCGAAGCACCTTCACTTGAGTTGCCACCTTGCAACGTGTGAGTAAAGCCACCACCAACAAGTTAGAAGAGCAGGGAAAAGCCATTCTAACGACGAAATAACATGAAGAGGTAGAGGTACTGGAGGGTTCTCACCATCGGTCTTTCGTCCTGCGTGCCACCACCATCGGTCACCCGTCGGAGGAGGGTTCAAATCAACGCTCGCCACCACAACGCCACAAGGACACGTGCAGACCAACAATAGAGCTTACAACATGAACGAAAGGAATCACACATCCACTGCAACAAGGTCACCACAAGAAAACCAATAGAATAATCAAAAGAGCATCGGGTCACCACAAGAAAATCGAGAAAACAAGAACCATAATACCCATGAACACAATACAACACACGAGCACACAGGCACATGACTGAGGGTGTGTCGCAGCTGGGGTCGAGGGGGTGGGGCCAGGGATGGGGTAAGGGGCGCTCACCCATCAACCCCAGTTGAAATAACATACAACATCGATACGGTTCTAAAAGAGGGCAAGAGCTATCCATTGAGCTGCAGAGCATTTAATGTAGTTGCAGCAAGCTTGATGATCGTTGGATCTTGAGCTGCTCGAGATCCAACGGTCAACAAACCTATTGTAGCCGCATTAAATGCTCTGCAGTTCAATGGATAGCTCTTGCCCTAAAAAAGGGGTGGAAAAGTGAGTTAAAAAGCCCAAAAGTGGTTCATTTAATGCATACATATAAGACATGGCGGAGTCAAGGGCGTCAGTGACGTACGCCACCTGCATGCTGCCAGGTTGACTTGTGGGCCCCTCGAAGTTGGGTGTCACCACAACTCGGTGCCCTCCCCTAGTACCCTTGAAAGATACCTTCACACCCACGCCACATACTTGCACTTGCACTTCAAATTAAAAAGTATAGAGGTTTGTTCGATGGGTTTTCCATAATCATCGTATATATGTTTTTTTATTTTGATTACGTTTAGGATCAAAGCAACGTGGTGTAGAAGGAGGATCGCAAGTATTCTGAACCAGGCAAGCTTTATATTTTCAGAAACATAGAAAGGGTGAGCGATCAATCGAGCTGCAGCAAAAGGATTAAGAAATTCAGGGGAAGGTTTGAACAGTACATTCAAAAAAATCGGAGGGATTGATTTAGATTTTAAAAATTTAACTCAGCAACTCTCGCGGCTACTCGAATCTGGGACGTTTAATTCGGTAATATGATTAAATCCCACCAGACCACCGAGGATTCGCCAGTCTTAACCTGTAACACCTGCAATGCCGAATTCAATGAGGAGGCGGCGCAGAAATCTCATTACAAGTCCGAATGGCATCGTTACAATCTCAGGAGAAAGGTATGCGTTTCTTTATTCTTCTAAATGCCCATGGAGGCTGCAAGGCCTTTACTTTTGAATTTTATTGTCAAGGGGATATTGAAACTACTACGACAGCTCATTAATGCTTTCATAGAATTGAAAATTTGCATGCCTGGTTGCCTGTCGCGGATTTGCCTGTTTCAGGGTATTAAAGGTTTATAGGGCTTTGCATTATATTTAGGGTTTGGTGAAATTTAAAGTTTTTGAAACCCTAGTTGAGCCCCGTTCTGGGCTTTTCTTTGTTTTTTTCGGGGTATGCATCTTTTTGTGTCCTGGAGATGTAATTGTGGAATATATTTTGGAAACGGTAAAACCTCCATGGACTATTTTCTGCTGCGTTCCTTAATATCAATTTGCATTTTTCATTTTATTTAGGACTTCTTGTCTCTTTTTTTTCGTTTTTGGCTGGGGGAAGTACTAAACTTCATACAATATCTTTGCTTTACTACGACGCTACCTTTGGCTAGGAGATGCCACTGAGGTCCATCGGTTTCATCAAAATCATTCAGGCCTTTTACCTGTTCTCATCCTCATAAAAGATTATTGGACTATTATCACGGGGATTGAGCCCAAAGCCCAGGCCTTTTACCCGGCTCCATTCTCATAATCCATTTCATCAACGTAACCTACGCTTTTTACCTGGCCTCGTCCTCATAAAAGACTATTCTATCACGAGTCTCATTGACTTTGATTATTTTCTCTCATGGGGAGTGACCCCGAAAACTTCAATTCTCGCATTGCATTTTGATAGAAATAGGTGCAAAGATATACTAACTATTGCCATCAAAAGTTCAAAGGTATGTTTAACGAATGGAGTTAGTGTAAGAAGATCACATTGAGAAGAACAGCTCCTGAATAACTAAAAACAGTCACTCTCCCAATTCATTATAGTATTCAAACATAACAAACAATCACAAAAAATAAATGTTCGATTGCACGAGTTGACTTGATCCAGCTGCGATCAAAGCTCCCTGATCAAATCATCCCATTGATTTTATTATAATTAAATTCCTCACGCTGCTTTGGGCTTTGAATTCCAAAGTGGAGATGAAGACATGCGATTTGTCTTTAATGAAGATGCTTCTGTAGGTGATATGATCGAGAATTCTTCCAATAAGGGGGCTACTGAGTACACATATAAACAACGGATAACCCAAGGAAGGATGACAGACATCAAGTGGTCTTCCCATGTAAATTGACGAATTCTTGACACTGTCTCTTGCCATGGCCTCCTCCCCCAGGTAAACTGAAGAATTCTCGACACTTTTTCTTGCCATGGCCTCCTCTCCATGTAAATTGATGCATTCTTGACACTTTTTCTTGCCATGTATGAGATATTGTGATCTTGGCACCAGCACTGCCACTGATTCTTGAGAGCCAATTGTTATTGAGGATGAAGCTTTTACTGAATGGGAACTTGCTCCAATTGATTCTGATGTCTAATCCCTCATGTCAAGCTCATTTGTTCTTAGTGTCTATGTTCATGTGTAGGCCAATGACCATTGTTATGCCATCTTAATGATTGTGATGTCCCATCCCTCATGCCAGGCTTGTTTGTGCTTCTTAGTGTCATTGTTCATACGACGGAACATAGCCTTGCTCCGTTAAATCTGTGTTAGACAGAATGCATAGTATTCTCCTGGGAATTCATCAGTTATTACAACAGTTAAAGGTTTCTGAGAGCATAAGCTTTTCCCCCTGCACTTAACCTGTTTCCATGAATGAATAATGATCTGATAATTGATAATAACAGGATACAAAAAGCTAAACATTTGCAACAACAGATGTAAATCTTTATTATAAGTCCATGTTCAAATTTATCTATGCCTGGCATAGATAAATTTTAACTTAAACAGGTTTATCTAGCATAGTTCAGCCTATCAAATGGATAACAGAGTTAGTTAACAGAAGTTTGGGCAATTTATTCAGAGCCTTGCTGGTAAGAGTCCAAGGCATTGGATTTGGTTTTGAGACAGGCTATGTTTGCTTTCAATTCCAGTGGCAACAGGTCTACAGGTAAGTCTCCTTTTCAGATTGTTTCTAGAGACAAACTAAAAGAGATAGTGGATCTCATGATCTTCCTAAGAAAGACAAGTTAATCATAGTGCAGAGGATTTGTGAATCATATGAATGATATGCAGCAATAAGTTAGGCTGGAGCTGCAACTCACAAATGAGAAGTATCAGAGAAGTGCAGGTGTACACCAGAGAGCAAAGGTGCACTAGGCGGATGAACAAATCACAGTTTACCTGCATAAAGAGAGATTCTCTAAAGGGACTTATTGTAAAGTTGAAAGCAAAGAAAATAGTTCCATTTAGAATACTTAAGTAAATAAATGAAAATGCCTATTTGGTAGATCTGCCGAAAGAATTCAATAGCAATTTCATCTTCAATGTTGCAATTGCAAACATATACCCTGCTGGAACACTCGAAATGAACAATAAGCATGAGATATTTTTCATATGATGGTGCATATATTAATACAACATATGTGATTATTGGTTTCACGTTCCCAAGATGTCTTTTGGACTCTCCTATGACTCTTCATATTCACCTATGGTAAATGTGATAGTAACCATAATATTACATTACAATTTACCATAACCCCAACGTATTTGGTTTCCGATATCCCTCCCTTAATCCGAAGGGGTCTATGTGAGTCCAAGTAGAGAGCTGAAAATTGGAAGTGGATAGCTGCCAAATGCTGAACATTTCCTACTTGAGAATTTGATCATTTGGCAAGTAATTTAGCTAGAAGTTGGTGTTTTTTGCTAATAGACTATGCTCTTTAAATTTGGTGGTTTTGGAATGACCACAAACTAAAAGCTAGCAAAATCTATTAAAAAGCTGACGTGTTCTACTAAATGGTGGTTTAAGAATGACCACAAACTTTAGAAATTGGTGCTAAATCAAGTTTTGGCTCAGTGGTTCCCTCTGGAGCTTGGCTCTAACTCAGGTTTTTGCTCAACTTTTCCCTCTGAAACTTGGCTCTAAGGCTCAACAATTTTGGTTCTGGCTATCGTTCAAGCTTGCTTCTTTTCTGTCTGATTGATAGGGATTTGAAACTTGAAGCCTGATTGTAATTCCATGACAATCCCTCCTATTAGGTGCAAGGTGAGAAGCAAGGAGAGTTGTGGCAAACCTTGAGACTGAATTCTTTTGTATGATTGATATATTTTCTTGGTTGTTGATGACCATCACCAAGAATGGATCCGTACATAGTGAATCTTTATTCTTAAAAGTTTCTTCAATTTTGAACATCTATTTGAAGAATGATAATTCTTCCTGCAATGTTGACAAGGTAGAGATCGAAACGCTGATCCTTCATGTGGTCAATTCGGTGACAATGATGGCAGTGATGCTGAACTGGAATAGGTGAAGATGAATCTTCTTGAACATATTGATAACTTTGAAACTAGATTGGCTTGGCATAATCCAAAATATGAAAGGACACTTCTTTATCGTATTCGATACCTGTTTTATGTTTGTTGTTTCTGAGTTCTTCTCAAGGTCTGATGATGGGCTTGGAAAGATTATGTTGAGCATGTTCATGATGGTCTTCATGTTCGGCATTTGCTGTTGTTTCATTAAATTGGTCATGTGTTGGTAGCTGATAGGAATCATCACCACATTCAAAAAGAGGGTTGTTCTAAACAAGAACTAGTTTAGAATGTCGATTCCTTTGTTGTATTTTGTCATGCTCGCAAAGTACTATAAAGTACCAAAATACAAGAACACTTACAACATCACTGTTTGCAAGTTACAATTTGATGATGATTTCGACGTTGAATTGAAATTCAAAATGTGAATGCTTTACCTTTGTAATTGCAAATAGGACTATGGACTTGAATGCTCTGGTTTCTTTGATAATTGACGATGCTTCAATGTGGTGGCAAGGCCACAAGCTCAATAGTCAGGGATCTAGGCTAGGCTATAATGCAATGTTCCCCCAAGTTTCCGGGACGCGGGGGCGCAGGAGCGGGGAAACGCACAGTGGGGACGTGTGGAGACCACCCCCAAATTTTAGCGAAATTCAGGGGGGGCGAGGGGGCGGGGGGGCGTCCAAGTCTTAATAAAAAATAATATTATAAATGATTAAATCCCAGCAATAAAAGTTCAATGATTCATCTCATGTAAACTACTAAAAGTAGGGGGGGGCGTCTGGGAGCCCCCCAGTTTCAGGAGGGGGCGTCTGGAAGCCCCCCAGTTTCAGGAGGGGGCGGGGGGGCGTGGGGACGAGGGGGCGTCTGGGAGCCCCCCTTCACCGGAGCGCGCTACAGAACAGGGGACGCTCCCCCTCCTGCGTTTCCGGAAGTTTCGCTTTTTTGGGGGCGTGAGGAAACGTTTCTGGAGGAGCCCCCAAGCCCCCGGGGCGTGGGGAGCGAGCCCCTGACCCTGGGGGGCGAGTTTCCGTGGAACACTGCTATAATGCCACAGGTCTACTAGAAAACATGCCTTCAAAACTGGAACATTATTCAAAGATAGTGTTATCACCATGTAATTTTCCTATGGTTGTGGTAGGAAGTAACAGGGGTAACCATTTCAACCAATCTTTAGACTATAGTCTAGCCTTATAGTCAGAGAGGGCTCTCTCTTTGTCACAGAATCAAACTCACAAATACATATGGCTTTAAGCAGCTTGTAGAATGGCTAGATTTTTGATGGTAACAGGGTATTTGCAGATTTAAAGTGGTGAAACAAATAGATAGGAAATACCATTGGGCAATGGAGTCAAGGCTTGAAACATTCATTGACTTGCAAGAAATAATAACCAGCAATAACCTTCATAATCTGATGCAAAATAGGCATCGATATTCAACAAAATATCTTTCAAGAGATGGCAGGGGCAAAAGAGATAAAACCTGATGTAACACGAGGCACCTATTTGGGGATGAATTTCCTGAGCACACCTTGAGTAGAATAAACAACAAAGGCTAGTAACTGCAATGGAGCATAGAAGATGAATTCCAAAACATTTACTAGAAACACATAAACAAATGCATAATTAGATGTAAAGAGCGCTCAACAAAGAGCGAATTCCTCACATACAACTAGAAATGCATTAGTAGAAGATACACAAGCATGAAAATGGAGTTTACAAAGGAAAAAATGAATTGAACAATGGACGTTGTGATGAATTTCAGAAAACTCAGAGCATACTTTTCATTAAAGCTTCCAAGAAAATGACAGGGCTACAAAACCCAAACGTTGAGGCTTCTAAGTGAAAGATTTCAACCCTTTCTTCTCTTTCGAGGGTATATTTATAGTGTAAGTAGGCTCCGGATACCAACCTTGAAATAGAGCCAAATACAAAGAGTGGGGATCAAACCCACTCGCATGAAATCCTAACAACTTCTGATCTGGTGGATTCTCCATGATCACAAAAACCAAAATAGGCAATCATTATGAAATGCACATGGTGGATCAAAATAGAAAACCCGACAATTGGAAATCGAATTCGCTTGCTGAAAATGACAGTTGGCAACGGTTTTCTTCATCCCTATGTCTTCAACTAGCGAGATCAATCTCCATCGTTGATATTAGCAAGATTTCTTATCGATCGTCGATCTGGGGTTTGCGAAAAACAAAATCCTGCGGTTTTTTATGACCAAAATTATCTCTTTATGACCAAAATTATCGCTTTTTTGCTAGATTTAATATTTTTAAAATAGAAAAGGAAATCTAGAGCATGCAACCTACTGTTTTTCTTTAACTTGCCATGCAAAATGGATGATTTCCTTATGCTAGATCTAGAATGCTTAATGATACTTTTCAGAAATGAGATCTAGACTATGAGCTTTGAAATAGCAGATCTATGTAAATTTTACTTTAATATAACAGATCCAAATGATAACAAAGCTTTCGAACACAGTAACCAGGTAAGACAATTGATTTTTTGAAGGAGAAAGAGTGTTGGAAGCCTGGGAATGTTGGGCTTTGGAGTCTGCTTTGGTGGAACACTGAGGGACTATGTCATTCAAAAGATTTTGAAGATGAGGAATATGCAAACCAGCGCAACCTCTTCTACAAGCGAGATCACCTGCAACTTAGAAATCCTTGCACAAACAGATGGTTAAAACATAGGTGTTGCCGGAAGAGATATTTGGAAAGCATGCAACTAAACTTAAAATACATGCAACTCCAATAGATCTGAAACAAGCAAACAGTAAGAGCATAAATCAAACTAGAAGAAACTCTTACCCTAACAGGAGGGAACTCTCTCCTTCACAAGGCCAATAATTAACCAACAAAAGCAATGATAAATAATTCAGATTATACCTCATAAGCATTTGACAATCACCATCCACACATGAAGAGCATTACACCATAGATCTTGCCTCCAAAGCTTCTTTATTCCAGAATAATAAACAATAACACAGTACAAGAGCAACGACACCTCAATCCCAATTCTAACTAGCTTGGAAGAGGTGATCTGAGCTTTATTTTTACAAAAAAAAGGAGATCCAGCCCAGGGGGTTGTAAATCCCAAGGAGACAGACCACTGCAGCTGAAGGAGAGTCCATCAATGCTTGATCTGAAGTTGAACTGAGCTTTCACTGAGCCTACTTGTCAATCGGGGGGCTGATTGAGCTGACACATCAACCCACAGATTGACACATCAATCCATAGAGCTTCCAGGAGAGCCCACACGTGTGGAGGAGAGAGAGAGGGCGCAATTCCCCATAAAGGATGTTGAAGTTCAACTCTCGATTTGTCCAGATCACCTCATTCAGTCAAGGATTTGTCAGATCTAGTCAATCTGGTTCATATTTGACTGATTTCAATCAAATCGACTGAGAATCCATTGATCAAGGATTTTGGACTTGCTCCATTATTCATCAATTTATTAATTATAATAATCAATAATTGAATTTTTGACTTGAGTGATGAAAAATCACTCAAAACCTGAAAAAAGTGGGTCCATGGGTTTACATGGCGCTCTTAGCTTGAAAATGAGCACCTACATGATTGAAACTGATTATTTGGCCCACTTTTATTACAAAACCAATTTTTCCAATTAAATTAAATTTTAATAAAAAACACTAAAAAAATTGAAAAACCTAGGGGGACGTAGACATGTTCATATGACTCGACAATGATGCCTAGCATGTTTATACATTGACACATAGACTCTAATAACCTCAATAGGCATAAATGCCAAGCCGACCACCCCAACTTTGGAGGTATGGAGTGAAAAACGCAGAAATTATTAGTCGTTTATTTAACAACCAATAATAACCAAGGAAAAAACACCTTGGGCTGATCGGATTGACAAATAAAGTCTAAGAGACCGAGTTTTTTACAGACACTAACATGCTAGAACATTTATTATAATTCCCCCATGGGGTATGAACATGTGATATAGTACAACAAGCACTTCCCAGATGCACTTCCGAAGGTCTTCTGAAGTCCAAACGAAAAATCTTTGTCTGGTTCACTAGGCTCACTTGATAAAAAACCACTAAGTACAACTTAGGTGGTAACAACTGGCAAATGCCAAATAGACTAATAGTAATAATAAATACAAAAAGGGGTAGATCAAGGTGGAAGAATGAAGAGTCTCATCTATCAATAGTCCTCCTCCATGCTTGAATCAACAAACTCATCACTGCTCTCTTCTTCTTCCTCCTCCTCCTCCTCCTCTCCACCCATCTGAGGATCAATATCTGCTAGTGTAGAGGACGACCCCTCCAAAGGATCACTATCATCAAATGCCATCGGCTCTAGCACTTGATCATTAAGATCCAGGTTGGCTAATGTCAACTCAGTACTGCTGTCCAAACCCATATCATCAGGGAAGGCATCCCACATCTTTGTCTTTCCCTTCACCCACTCCTCCCTCTTCCTGTAAATAAGACGAAGGTCGATGTGCAGATGCACCATCGTCTCTGCTCTGGATTGCTCAAGCTTGCTCTTCTTCAAACTGTACAAGTTGCCATACGTGCTCCAATTCCTCTCACAACTAGAGGATGATGTAACTTGAAAGATGATCCTCAAGGCTAGCTTCTGTAGAAGAGGGCATGTTGCCCCATGAGTTGCCCACCAATTATAGGGCATCTGAACTCCTCTGTCTCCAACCACATCATAGCCTCTAAATCTCCTAGTAGCAGTGGAAAACTCTACAAAGCTCTCAACCTCATCAAGTAAGTCTCTATCCTGAATAGCCGCCTAAATGCTATCTTCCTTGTGAAATCTCTCCATCCATGTGAGGAGGGACTCTATGTGAGGGCCCACGATTGAGCCATTCCTAACTGTAGAACTTGGAGTTCAAGGAGGGGGCCAAGCAATGCAAAGGTGTGCAATTCTTATCCCACCTGGAGATAAGAATATCCTGAATGGTGGACCATAAGTTCTCTGCTGATGTTACATACTCAGGACACTCATTCTCCATAACAATGGTCCTCATGGACTTAATAATGGAATCCCACCCCTCATAAACATCACGCTAGGATGGGTTGGTACGTGTTGGCAAAACGCAACAAAGAAATGAGTGGCTCCTTGATCTTAATGGTAAGATCCACCCTCTCCCACCAAACATCATCTAATACTGTGTCCTTCACCTTTTTTGAAGCACTTTGATTCGTCTTTCTCCAAAAAGACCATTACTCTAAAATCACCATGGAGTCTGGACCCAAAAGTGGTTTTGACCTCCCTCAACCTCTTGAGCATGATGAATGAGGAAGCAAGCTGAGTATCTGCAATCTTCAACAATGAAAGATGTGTGTACTCTTTGTAGATGGTGAGGGCATTTGTGTGGTTTTGTACAAAGTTACGGATATGGCGTACATCCTCAATAATGTTGCCAATCCATGTCACATCTGAAGCAATGGATTTGAGTGCTAAGTTCAAGGAATGGACATTGCAAGGTGTCCAAAAAATATGTAATAGCAAAAAAAGCAAGTATAAATGACTCTACAACACTAACAACTCAAATCATTAAAATGACCTTTCCCCTAGATAAATCTTGTGATAAATTCAAACAATGAGCAGATTAGCAATGAAAGGTGTCCAAAATGAAAATACCTATGGATATTTAGTTTCCACAATCATGCCAGCGGCCTTGCAAACAGGTGCATTGTTTGTGATGATTTGTACACAAGAATCAACACCTACTTCTTCAATGATTTTGATGAATAACTCACCCATAAAATGTGCATCCTTTTATGTCCCAAGATCATCCATTGCTTTCAAGAACACCGGTCCATTTTGGGAAGATACCATGAAATTGATGAGTGGATGGCGTGCTGGATCCGTCCATCCATCAAAAACAATACTCACTTCGGATGAGGGCCATGTTGAACTAATTGGCTCAAGAATTTTATCCACCTCCTTCTTTGCCTTAACCAACAATGTGGTTCTTAGCTTCTATGAACCAAGAGGCACATAACTAGATGGAGCTCGTTCAATGAGACTTCGACACATCTCAATAAACAATGGTGACCGCGCAACATTGAGTGAGATGAAGTTGATGTAGAAAAATAATCCAATGGTGAGGTCCACCTCTTTTTGCGCCTCTTGTTGGAAAATCTTGTCCATTGGACCACTTGAAGATGGCCTCTTTCTTGCTGGATATGTATCACCTCTGCTAGGTGGAAATGGAGGCCGAATGCTAGAGGGTTTCCTTAAGATTGGAAGAAGATCCTCATCCTTTTTCTTGCTTGTTGCTGCTACATTGCCCAAGCCTTCTTGATCCTCCTTTCCCATACCCCTCCTTTGGGTAACACTCACTGCTTTACATGAAGAAATCCTACAAGAAGGAAGGCCCAACAAATGGCCCTTAACTCGGTAGTATGTGCCCTTAAACTCATTCTTGCAAAAATTGCAAGTCCAAGAAACATTGCCTCCCCCACCTAGCTTTGCCCCAGGCCCTTCTTTCCTAGTCACATACCTCCACAATGGGTATTTTTTCTCTTGGGCTTGTTGTCTTGCTAAAACAAGGTTCAATGGAGCATGAGCTCCACTAGCAGCAGATGGAGCACTAGCAGGAGGAGTAGAAGAGCTTGTGTTTGGAGGAATAGGAGGGGAGACAATAGATGGGGCATTTCTTCCTTTCCTTTGCCCTTTAGCTCCTGCCCTAGCTGAATGAGACATTGTTCTTTTTGTTTGATGGTTGAGTTTGCAATCCACCCAATCAAATCCACCCTCAGTGCACTTGGAAACCCTTCCAAAGCCTTCAAAGCTTCTTCGCTTGCAAAATAAACACTTCTTAAAGCTCTCTCCACAAGTGCAAATGACAAAAAAGAAGGTAAAAATCGGTTTTAAAGAGGTCCCGGGCGTCCTTTTTGCAAAAGGCGTGTCCTGTTTTTGGGACACGCTCTGACAGTCACGGGACACGCTGGAGAGATGTGTTCGACATGATCTGTCAGCGTTTTTGTGTTGGACATGCTACATGCAGCCGTAAATTAACGTGTCCGGTTTCTTAGATCGACACATTCACTCGTTCAAAGATTGATTGAGAGGGAGCGAGTTCTTGAGTAGTCAGGGAGTAGAGAGTAGGGACACTCTTAAGTAGCTGTGAGGGCAGTGAGAGCCGAGGGCGCATTTCTTTAGCAGCTATGAGGGCAGTAGGGGCGCACTTCTTCTAGTGATTGAGAGGGGATGCATTTCCCTAGGCAGTGATTTAGGGTTGATGCCATCATAGATTTCAGAACAAAGACAGTGGGTGCACTTTTCCAAGTCAGCAGTTGGGAAAGACGTGTGAGAAGGGTTGCACTTCCTATAGTGTAGCAGTTGTAGCTATTGATCAGTGTGGGATTGTCCTTGAGATTTGGCATGCCTCCCAAAGCTTCAGGTTCATTGATCTGTGAAATTTTTGTTGTAATCATTTCCATTTCTCCCTGGCACGATTTTCAAGAAAGCCCTAGTTTGTTGGTTTTCCCCATTGGGGTTTCCAACGTAAAAATACTGTGTTTATGGTTGTGTGAGTGGTTTCTTGTTCCATTGTGTATTATCAATTATTTGTGCTTATGTATTGTTGTTCATAAAATCAGATATAAGAATTTATTTCATATGCATCTGTGATTATTTTATTGGAAGTAGTAATCAGATTATAAGCACTTAAGAAAATTAACATGGTATCAGAGCCCAGTCTCTGAAAGAAGCCAAGATAGTTTACACAGTGATCTACAGGTGTTTTTGATTCAAAGGGTTTGAAGCATAGGTTATTAGATTTACAGGGACATGGCAACAGGTCTGAGACTTGAAGATTAGTTGTGGATGGGGGCATCTAATTTTAGCCCCTTGAAGGAGAGGATTACTCTGTTGCTGGAGGAGCATGAGCTTTAGGAGGATTCTCACTTGTTTCTTCCTTGAACTTAGCACTCGAATCCTTTTGGGGTTAATAAAAATAACTGAGTTATTTTTTTGGCCACTGTCATTGTTAGTAGTTGCTGTGTTTTGAGCTTCTATACTGAATAATTTAGCCAACTAATATCCCTTTGTTTTTTCAAGTGTTGCAGGAACAAAGGGCCCTGTTTCTTTTAATCCACTTTTTTTCCCTTGAGTAACCATGTTTGCAGGGTTTATCTGTTGGTAGTCTATGTAAGGTACAGTCCATTACAAGCAGCTTCAGTTATGTTATCGCATTCCATCTATTTCAGTCTGAAGTAGTGGCGGGTTTTAGACTACTGGCCTTTGTTACCAGGATATGGATTTGCCAGAAATTTGAAAAGCTAGGATCCGGATAGGGCGGTGAAACGGCAAGTACAAAAAGATATACAAATATTTTTATAATAAACAAAAAAACAAACTTACAAAGTGGAGAATAAAAAATATTTATGAAACACAAGAGTAGAACTATAAGTTATTGCCAAAAAAGAGAGTTTTCATGCATATTCCTATTAGGCAATCATGTACCATAACTGATAATTTGATAAGTTATAACCATGATTGATATTGATAATTTTGAAGACCATTTCAGCATGAACATTAAGCAGGTCATAACAGCGATTTTGTGAGCCACATCCACATGTCCATATTAGAAGTGAATGAAGTGGTTTTCTTGAAGGTTATGGCAGAACTAAATAACAGTGTGGATGAACTGAACAACAACATAACACAAGGATGGATCAGCCCTTGACTGCAGACCTGGTCAATAAAGATAGATCAAACAAAAGCCTTGAGAGCAGAGCTTGATAGATCAGAGTTTGAGAGCAAATCTTGACATAAGGATGGATCAGACCTTGAGCAAGAATGGGGTTTACAGTTTTAGCCTTGAGGTGTTCAATGTTTTGGAAGTTTTTGACCTTTTTCATTAAAAATCAATTTGCAGGGTATCGGTGGGTCATGAAAGCCTTGGATGTTTCAGGATCCATTTGAAAACTTGAGATTTGTTTGATTTTCCACAGCATCCCTTTCCAGGGATAGGGATTCGTTTCCATGACGGATCCTAGTCAGATCCGGATCCGGATCGGATCCACGGATCTACAGATCCTGCACAGTGGGGTGGCAGATCTGATAATACAGCTAGAGGCAGTCTATTTCAGATATTCATCTACGGAAGAGTGTGCATCTGCATCATCAAGTGTATCGAGAGGACCAGATCTACATTTTATGCAAGTTCCCACTTATTTTCTTTGATTACTCTCCCTTCTTTGTGACATCGCAGTTGGAATTTGGGTTTGTTAAATCATCCTACAGAAACTTCTAACTTAAAAACTACATCTTAATAGCTTTTATCTGCAGTTTTTCTCATTGTCATGTCTCCCTAGTGATAGTTCAAGATATGCAAACTCAGAAGACAAGATTATTATAAAAGGAGACAAAGTTGTGTTTTTGAATGCCAAATGCAACAATCAGGTACTCCCTATTTTAAGTTGTTTTCCCAACTGATAGCCAGGTACTTTCACCAGGGATAATGTTATACATAATTAGCTTTACGACTTGAAATCTTCTAAGAATAGCATTAGAAGGCCTGGTCCCCTGGCATGCTACTGAGAGATATATTGCCAAAATAAAGGCAGAAACATATTCACCACTAGAGGAGATTGAAATCAATGGCTTCAATTCTAAATTTGTCGAAAGTGGGTAGCTTAAGAGATCAGGATTCAACAGAAGCAGACGCTGTCTGCTAGTTTGGAGTCAAGATCTTTACATGTAGCATATAGACATCTCTTATATTTTTAGAAGAGCTTTAATTACTCAGCTTGGCATACACACATTGTAAACAAATACACTACTGAATTATGAAAAAAAAGCATATGGCAAACACATGATGGGACTGAACCATAGNCCCCCTCTGCGCAGCGATTTAACTGCTAAAGTCTACAGAGGTGTACATACACTACCCCCCTCTGGATTTGAACCCGTGACCTCCTAAGAGGAAACACATATCACATATGGGTTTTAAAGGCTGCTTCACTAAATATCACAACTTATTTCATGAAGTTGAAGTTAGCATACACTGATGGATAAAAATACACACTCTTCCTGATTCGGAATCGAAACGTCGACTTTCAAAATGACCACTGCGATTTCTCCGGAAAACCCTACTATTAAAAACACACACTCTTCTCCAAATACAGCCCTTACAGCCTTATGATCATAATAATTACATCACAGTACTCAAAGCTGGCTAAATACCATAAACAAATCCTTGAAGGCACTTGGATTACAGCTTCGAGGATTCAATCCTGGAACTAAATTGTTACATTTAAGCTGTCAATTCCTTCAAAGCTTACAATATCCATGGACAATGAACAAGCAGTAATGACTGATCACATTCTGAATTCCTGTCAACTCCCATGATTTTAATCACTAGCTCTTAGCTTCATTGGGAAGCTTCTTTCTTCTTCCTGACATGTTTCAGCTTCTCCCAACCATACTTGAAGGCGTGCTTCACTGACTTGAATCCTTTGCTTAACAGCTTCTTTAAATCAGCTGTTTTTGCTTTAAAGTCTGCCATGTTTAGAATCTTTAGATCAGCTGTGTGCAACAAAATGCCCACGAATATAACCACCAGGCAATCCAATAGCAGTCTACAAATCAACTTTCAAATTCAATACCCACTGGACCTTTCTGCTTGTGCTGGCAACAGTCAGTCCGCGAACAATTTAATCTCAAACAAATATTATCTGTTCTATGTAGGAGGCCTCAACAACATGAGGACGAAGGCATGGTCATTTAAGATGCATATATATGCATGTTGAAGCATTACCAGGAGAAAATAAAGTTAATAAAAACGAGGCAATTACTCACCATAGGCAACAGAGCAGAATCTCTCTTTTTTCCTACTGGGTTCTGGTCATCTGTTCTGTAATGGCAGCATAAAAGTTATCATCGCCAGGAGCTTTAGAAGCATCCAGTCCCATTTTTAAATGTGAAAATGCCAGATGGGTAAGAAATCCAACTTTGTCAACTTGGGTCAGCTGTAATGATAAAATATCTTGGGTTTAAAGTCATTTGGAAGATTTGAGTGGTGCGTTTGATGCAGGCATTCAGATAGCTTTTTTTCCTCGAAATGACAATGGACAAGGCTCAAATCATAATTTTAATTGTAAAACAAAGTAAATTCCGCCAGATAAACTGAATGAGGCTGAGACATGAAATAGAGGCACAGCATGGACACTTGCTCCGGAGAATGTAAGCATGGTAGTCAAATTGAAGTGGGGTTGCTCCCACAGCCTACATAAGTCTTGGTGGCTCAAGCTACCGTTTTCTGCACTGAAGGCCAGCAGTAGAATGGACACTGAGAAGAGATAAACAGCATGACTAATGGTATCCCAGTGTCACATATTTCAAATTTTACACTGTAGAAAGTAAGGAAGCTGTCTCTTGACTCTAACTGAGAATGTCAAAGACCCTGCATTTGGGCCTGATTCCTGGACTCTCTGGTTCACGAAGCTCTGTTCTTTGGCCATCTACCAACACTTTTGCCCCATGCTCATGGATGCTCCACACTTGGTCATTATGTTTTAGTTAGAACCAGAGCTACATTTGGTCCTTCTGGACCATAAGCATCAATACAGAAGCCATTTTCCACAACGAGGATGAGTTGGATCTAGCGGAGTATTGTACTCGCCTCCATGTGAACTCATTGATTGGCTTCAATTGGTCAGTGGCTAAAGCTAACACTGTGGAGTCTTTACACATTATCGTGGGAACATTAAATACATGTTAAATGTAAGCCTGCTGCCTTCCTGTGCACTCCAAACTCCAAGGCCACGTCAACCTGTACACAGGCAATTAAAAATCAACAAATTAAAATATTAAAAAATAATATAAATAATATAAATTAAAATTTAATCTATAACTATAGGAATGTAAAAATCAAACAACGTATGATCAAATATTGCAAATAAACTGAAAATTGTATGTCCTACAGGGACATAACAAGCAATCTACTCTATTGTCAGTATTTTGATATTTATCTGTCTCCTGTGCTAACTCAAATTTATATCATCATCGATTTGCACTTTGTATCCTGGAACATAATCGCCTTTGGTATTGCATGTTTTCCCCTAAACATTTTAAATAATTAATCCGTTCTGTTGTTACTATCTGATTGTAAACATTCCTAATTTCTTTATCTGGATAACTAGGTTGCTGGCGTTCCTGGAGTGACAGAAGCCTTATTTCAAGCAAGACAGCAAGCTTTGGCTGAGGAACAGAAGAGGTTGGAAAGCAACCGGATGTTGTATAGCTGTGTCCTTTGTGGAAAGGAATACAGGAGTGCCAAAGCACATGCTCAACATCTTAACTCAAGGTCTCACACTCTGCGTGCTTCTGAAACATCAGATTCTCGAAGTGCTGGCATTGCTGTCGTTAAGCCACTACCAGAACGTGCTGCAAACAGGTCATCTTTTGTCAGCAAATCTCCTCCGAATGAGGATAAATCAGAAGATTCTGAAGGCAGTGAAGAATGGGAGGAGGTTGAGACCTACGACATGGTTAGTGTAGCATCAGAATCTTTGAAGAGCTTGGATGTTAATGAATCAAGATTAGAAAATGCTGCGGGAAGTTTCGAGTCCATAGCAGAGAAATTAGAGTGGGATGCTGGCTGCTGCTTCATATGTGATTTCAGGCCAGATGGGACCATTGAGAGTTGTGTAGAGCATATGCACAAGATGCATGGATTTTTTATTCCTGATGCTGAATTTTTGAAAGATCCCCGTGGATTATTAAGCTACCTTGGCCTCAAGGTATTTTAGAAGAAGATATATATAATTTTTCGTTTCTGTTTCTATTGTACAGTTGGCAGAATCATTCAAGATCCTTAGAATCGAGTGTTCTTTTTCTGCAATCACAGGTGACCAACGATTTCATGTGTTTGTATTGCAATGAGAAACGACAACCATTTGTAAGTCTAGAAGCTGTTAGGAAGCATATGATTTCTAAAAACCACTGCAAATTACACTATGGAGATGGAGATGAAGAAGAAGATAGTGATCTAGATGAATTCTATGACTACAGTAGCAGGTAATCTGTGATTTCCTGTATTATATCATTGGTCCATTTTATTGTTGTTCATTATTATTTATGTTATGGTTGGGACTGCTTTTTGTTTCTGGACAGTTACATGGACGAAAGTGGGATGCAAATAGTGCCTACAGAAGAAAATCTTGATGCCAATATTGAACTTGGCTTTGGAGGGGCCGAACTAGTAATCCAAAGAAAGTCTGAAAATGGAACATCATGCAGGATGCTTGGTTCTCGTGAATTTCTTCGTTATTACCGTCAGAGGCCACGCCCAACAGTTGAGAGAGATGTTGCTCTTTCTCATGCATTGGTCTCAAGGTGATATAATCCAGAGAATTTTCTTCTAATATATTGAAATGTAGTGTGCACATGAATACAGTCTAGTTTTAAAGGCTAGAAATTTGTTCCTTGCATGTCAAACTGAGTGGATTTTATCTGGCAGGTATCGAAGCATGGGCTTGGCAACTGTGCAATCAAAAGAGAAGATATTGAGGCGCAACGCATTAAAGAAAATACGTAGTTCTGGAGTGGAGGCAATGCGGACAAAAGTAGGTCTAAAGAACAATGTAATCAGGAATCTTCCCAAGAATGTTCCATATTGAGACTATCCTTTCAATTCTTGTGATTGTAAGCAATCGCAAGAAGCTTCTGCATTGTATCAAATATAGTCCAGTGGTTATTTAGATGACAGTCAGAGTCTTCCAGTTGAAGTTGCAGGTTTGAACAGTTGCTAGATGCAAATTTCATGATTTATAACCACCCAACATGCCTTTATGTTAATGAGGCAAGTGACACTGATAATTTTCTAGTTGAAGTATCAAGTTTGAAAATTTACCATAGTTTTCATTGGTAATCTTATGATATATAGCTGCTTCACGTGATTTCATTGTGTGGAATGGTAAGAGGAATGAGATAAAGCCAAAGGCAAAATTTGTTGCATTGTACATGCATGGTTAACAGGAGACCCTCAACTAACCTCATTTGTTTCATCTATAATTCATCTAAAATATCTGAGAACCCGATGTGCTTTGTTCAATTATAAAAGCAACCCCCGCCCCCTTTTTAATAGCAAAAAGGGGATTCGTATGCATTTCACTAAAAATTCTGGGTTACATTTGTATTTGATGCTTGCTCTCTTTTGGTAGATAGCATGAGCATCTTCTTCTTACTTTCATACATCTGAAAGTTTGGTGCTGTCATTTCTATATTGTGTCTGAAAGAGGGCTTTTGATGCATACATTTATGCTTCTGCTATTGAATGCTTGCATACATGATTCATTTCTTCTAGTGTTACTTTTTGATACCATAAGCATCTTCTCCTCAATTCTTTACATTTGAAAGTCTGGTGTTCTCATTTTAATATTGGTGCTGGAGGAGGCATTTAAGCCATTTGGTCTTAGTATGTAAAAGCTTGTAACATACATCTGTGCTTCT
Organism: Pseudotsuga menziesii; assembly: GCA_001517045.1. Taxonomy (NCBI): domain Eukaryota; kingdom Viridiplantae; phylum Streptophyta; class Pinopsida; order Pinales; family Pinaceae; genus Pseudotsuga; species Pseudotsuga menziesii. Next base: position 255,168 of record LPNX011044091.1, on the reverse strand, counting down.
GTTATAAAATGCTTGTCATTCAAAATGAACCATGCTTTCCTAAGAGACCTTTAGGCCATTTGGTCTTAGTATGCAAAAGCTTGTAACATACATCTATGCGTCTGTTATAAAATGGTTGTCATTCGAAATGAACCATGCTTGCCTAATTTCTTGATCTTTATTTGTTTTCCATTAATAAAGAACAAAATAAGACAAAAATTACATGAGAACTTCACATAATTTACAGGTGGTCCCTATTTTCTTATGAGAACTGAGTTTGATTGTGTTGAGAGGCATTTTCTCCAGCCCAAGTGGAGATGTGTCATGTCTGTAATGCTGATGTGGTACATGGCACATGTTGGCTAAAAAAACCAAATATTGTTAAGATATTGAATTCCTGCAGCTTCTTGCTTGATGGCAGCGGAGTGCACCCATCTACAACCTGGGGATGCTCTACGGTTCATACAGATCGATTTTAGGCCCCTGCCAGAGAAATAGCAGACATCTTATGCTATTTACTATGATACACGGAGGCAATACATCTACGAAATGTAGGTTTAATCAGTGATAATCCAGAGTCTTAGGCCCCTGCTATAGAAATAATTAATAGCAGATATATAATCCCTAGAAGTTGTAGAAATAGATATCAGAGAAAATCCTGTTGGTCTCTTATCTCCATTTGTCTCTGAAATTAATAATTATAATGCCCATCTTATTCAGTTCTTCACCATGTTCATGAAATTGGCCAAGACTCTTTTTATGCCGAAAGTTATTGTATAAGTACTTGCATTAATGATGAAAGTTATTGTACAAGTACTTGCCGAAAGTTATTGTATAAGTACTTGCCATTAATGATGAAAGCCTTCACTTTAATTACGATCTCAGAACCTGTCGTTGGTAATGCAATTCTTTTTATTTTTATTTTTTCAGCCATGGACGATCTCTGTTGTATTGGGCATGGCAACTAAATTCCTTCTCACCTCTGTTGGATCGAGCATGGCAGCTAAATTCCTTTCCCAGCATTTGGTAGGGACTGTGTTGGAATCAAAGATACACCTGGCACTTACTCGAGGTTGAAGCGAAGATAGCTAAGCCTCCGGAGTTGATTGCCAAGTGTCCTGTTGCCATTCAGTCATCATATAGGTAATCTGGAGAACTTCTAGGGCCCTAATGAAGGATACCGGAAATTTCGTTTCACGACTGACTCAGTTTCTGTTTGCGAAGGGTTTGCTGATTGGATAATATGGACGGACGAGTAACCGACACTAATTGATTTTGCAATTCACGTTTGGTGATAGTGTTGAAAGGAGATTTGAGGCGAAGTTCTTACACATAAATCACGCCAAGAATGGTGGGCTGTGACACTCAACTCCATCTATTCAATGAGTCAATGAGTTAATTAGGGCTAGGTGAACTCGCAATTTAAGATGGGTAAGTGAATTATTTAGGTATGAGTGATTGAGGAGAATTTGAATCATTAAAAAAAAAATTTAATTAATTCATGTGGCTCAAGCACGCTTAACTGTGGAGTTTTTTTCACAACCAGGAAGTTCTTGTTACCAGGTGCAAGCCTCAGAAGTGATGATTGATGCTATGCAATTCATTTAGCTAGTATCAATTCCATTTCTTGACCCCTGTGAGCATCACCTGATGCCATGCATGCCAAGTAGACTATTTAAAACCATGAGAATTTGGTCTGTGGTGACTATACTCATGGGATATGGGTTATATATTAATGACTTACACTACGTAGATAATCCCAAAATTGATTAATTAATTCTTGAATTTTTTCATTTTTCACTATACGAGGTTACTTGCTCACTTATAAGCTTGAGTGCATTTAGGGTTCAGAGTGTGTATTTTCTTTATCTAATACATAATGAAATTTTATAATGTAAATATAATATTCAGGAGTATAGATCTATTTTAACTTCGGCTTTATCAAATATTGGAGGGATCAAATCTCTTGAGGTGCAAAACTCTTTTAAAGTGGTAAACTAAAGAAAATGTTTGCATCTTAAGCGATTTGATCCTTCATGATGCTTGAGTGGTGTATCTTCCTTTAAAAAAATGCTTGATATATCTTTAAATTTGGTTTTTGTTTAATAATCCTAGATCACCAATTCTGGTGTATCTTCCTTTAAAAAAATGCTTGATATATCTTTAAATTTGGTTTTTGTTTAATAATCCTAGATCACCAATTCCCTTGAAACAATGACGTAAATAGAATATCTAAAATAATATAAAAGTTTAGTAACTATTAACCTTTAAATAAGTGGCTTCTCTTATTTATTCTCTGAAATGGCTTCATCGTGCATATTTGTTTGGAGCTTGTCCTATGTATATCACGGGTTCTAATGGCCTCGAGGATTGTAATATTTCATGAAGAGGTCGTCTAATCTCCATAGCTTAATTTATGCCATAAGACGTTTCCCTTTATTGAAGCATATGCCTTGATGGGACTTCAAGGCATTACCTTTGTTATTAATTTCCAATGGATGACCACTTAATGTTATATATATGGTTGATCTATCTATATATATATATTCTTTGTTTTTACTGTTTGCTCTCAATGATTTTTTTTTGTTTAGATTAGGGGAGAAATCCCACTAGGTTGGATGGAATATTTCTTATCTCTTGTGGATGGTTAATGCCAATGCTTGTTGAGTTTATATTTGATTGTCTTAGGTTCAACATCCCAACAAAATTTAAAGGTATCGGCTCGATATTGTTTTAACTTTGTCAGCAATAGTTGTGATAGAAGTGAAGTCTCACCCGAGATACCTATAGGAGCTATAGGAATCAGGTTTCTGCAATGGTAAAGGAGTTCTTCTCTTGTTAAGTATCGATATACAAGTCATCACATATAATTACCAATATAGTATTATAAACCATGCATAGACTCACAACATATTCATAAGATCTATTAAGCCTTGTCGATTTAATTACTTGAGCAGAAACTAACATGTTATTATGAGTTGCAACAATGCACAATATAAAACATTCACACAATTATTGCGCACCATTCGACACAGAAAGTTTGATGTGGAAACCCATATGGAAAAACCACAAAGCGTTCATTAACTAGCAAGAGTTGGGTCGTGAATGTTTTGGTCTACACACAACTTGCTGACATCTCTCCACAATCTCCATTACACTCAGTTTGTGCACATAGCCTATGGATCAACTAAACTTTCTCGACTCTTATTCGTCTCTTTCTACAATGCATACAGTTTGTTAACATTACAGACTCTTATTGTTCTCAGTGCAAAACTTGACCAAATATAACATCACAGTACTTGAACCGAATGAAAGTAAACATGATGGAACCGAACACATAGAATTGAACCCCCAGAAAGCCCCACCTTTTACTTTTTGATAGGCTATATTGGCTGCATTTACATCTTGTGCCAACTACCTGAAAGTGGACAACGCTTCTATCTAATTGACCGAGTTTTCCATCTGACATTATCAACGCAATTACTTTTTCAAGAAAATTGCCAAAATTGTCGGAGCCGACCGTTTCAACTTGCGCTCCGTTGCAACCCTATTAACGTTGCGACTAGGTTTTCCTTCTAAGAACCAAAACTTAGATTTTAACCTAAGGCCAACAGACCCTCCACACTCACATGTGGCTCGTCTCGAGCCACTTCAAACATAAACTTTTGTCGCGTTTAGCTTAGCTTGAAAGTCCTAAAAGATTTTCGTTACATCCTTGGGTTATCGCTGAATATCCTCCTTAACTTTGGAAACTCTCGCAAGAATTTCAGAACTGAGATGCTCTGAGACATCCAACACAGTTGTATCCATAATTTGCTTTTTAATATGAACTGGGTGATAGTAGCCGTTACTTGCTCTGCTTCAGCCTGAAGCTCCGCGACACGATCAGTGCTTCTCTGTTACTTTGTTCAGATTCTGGTGACCTGTTGCTGCAATAGTTTAAGCTCAACAACCTTACCCATCTTCTCGATCGATGACAATATTTTCAATGAGTGTAACAAATTGGTCAAACTTGACTTTGTTGTATGAAGTTTTCTTTGATATTTCTTGTAGCTCAATATCATCCATCAAGGCCTCCCATGCATGGGACACCTGTTCATACATCTTGGCACAAAGTGCCTTAGTATGCTGAATTTGCCTTAGGTCCTCTTCGATCACCTTCCATCGCTCAACCAGTACTTCAGGAGGTGTACTGGGAACAAGCATGGCCTCTAACTTTGCAATCTTCTGGCAAAAGTCATTAGCAACTTGCCCCAATTTAAATACACATGCTTCAACAAGCATTTCGGTTGCGACCCCAACCTCTAGAACTTCTTGGCAGGCAATAACAACAACTTGCTCAAGTCGCTGCCTATCTTGCTGCCACTTTTGTGCTTGCTTCTCTTTATTCTTCAACTGTGTTTGTAGTGATGACACAATGTTCTTTGTTTGCTTCAGTTGCTCACACATCGCATGTTCTCGGGCCTTGATTTCATCAACCACGTCCTGTTGAATGCTGTGCAACATGATCATGGTTAGCACACACATATCTATCCCGACATAACCAATATCATGGACAATATTGTTAAGCTTTGTTGTGCTCAGATCAAGTGCTTTGGACACTTTGGATTTTACGGTGCTGTTGACACACTGGTAGCTCAACCAGACGATCATCAGATGAGCCAACTTCCTATGACTAGGATGGCTTGGTACTAACTGCAACTCTAACTTACTTCACAACCTTACAAAGAGTTTAAAGTAAGTTAGTGACTCCCTCAAAGAGCTCAGTATGTTGGTTATCAATCTTCTGTCTCGTTTTGTCATTGATTTCAGCCATTCGGTCTACCAATATGTTATATTCATCATCAGTCAACCCGACATAAGTGGAGTCCCTCATTGCCTTCTGCTTCTTCCTATTCGCTCTCTCTCTCTCTCTCAATCATTTTTTGCTTCGGTCGCACATTTGGATTTGTCGGGGTAGTGCTTGACTCTTCATCACTATTTTGGTGAGAGCTAGGTGGGTTATCTTCTTCTAGTGGGCTTCCTGGCTGGGTCCTTGATGTATCTTTCTATTGTGGTTCAATTTCAGTAGATAATAAATCATCTGCGATAGGCTGCTTCCATCCTTTCGACCAATCTTGAACTATTGTATCAACTTCTTTCTCCACTAGTTGGAATGCAGTGGTTAACTATTGATGTTGGGGATCTCACATTGGATGTATATAGGATGGTGGGCCCCTGTAGTAAACTTCATGATGTTCCTGTACCGTTGGACAGTCGTAATGACAATCCTTGACTGGCTCCTAATGTGATACATTAATGCCTCAACATGCATAAAAAAAGAGTATTGTTTTCATGTTGTTGCCGTCGATTCTCATCAAACCATAGGTTTTGATACCGTGCCCCTCGACACGGGACATTCATTTCCATGCCTTGGTAATTCAGTGGTTCGACCCATGTTGCAAAATAAACTAAGATAAGCAACCAGGGATAAGTAAAAGGTGTACCTCGTTCTTGTGCATCAATGCCATTCATTAATAACTCATTCAGTAGGAATGTTTCCCAATTCATTTGCAGTCTTGCAATGATTGCTCAACAACAATAATAGTACCAGCAGTGTATTGGCTTGGCCGCATTTTTCGTAGTAGCTTACTCGACAAAACCTTCGTTGCAAATCTAACACCTTGATTATTAATGGAGGTTATGTTGAAGCCCCGTTTACCTCTCGTGAGATTATACTTCTCCTTCATCCAAGCAATAATACTTTTGTCCAGTTCCTTTCCAGCAAAGAGTGGTGTTGGATCCACCCCTGGCTTGGGTAAGCCTGTAATAACAGCTATGAGGTTGATATCGACAAAAAATCTTGTATTTAACCACATACACTCTCCATGAAAGCCAACCAATAATTGCTTCATGCATATGTTAATTTCAATAGTTCGACCAAAATGGGGCATAAACAACAACGATAGAATGCTCGACTTCTCTAACCCACGGGCCCAGTCCATGGGTACCAACTGAATAGTCCCACCTTCCACGAGCTGCTCTGTTGTCATATACTTTGACATGTGAAGTTCAGGGAACTTCCTTACGTCATGATCAGAAAATGTCAATTTCTTCAAATTACCCATAATGTCCGTCGCCACATGAACTCCCTTTGGAATGACTGGCTTTACCAGCATATATTTGACATTCTTTTGAATGACTATATGTGGAGCATCATCCTTCCTGGGTGGAATATATCCTGGCAGTATGGTCACGGAACTAGACCCATAAGCTTCAACATCATGGGTGGCTTTAAATCATTGCTATGGAAGAACTACTCGATCAACCGTGCGTTTCTTTCTTGGTGGATTCACGGGGACCGTCTGCGACACAACCTCTGGTGTCTCCTCAACAATGGGTATTGCATATGGGATTTCTACAACAGGACCTCGAACAGTGCTAGAGCTTGATACACGGATCTCCATGGCGAAAATTTAGACACAGAATAGCTGGCTGCAAATGACTAGCTTGCTCAATACACTTCACGATTTATTACAATGAAACAACTCACTCTCGTTTGAAGGTGCAATAGATCTACGCATGCGAAAAATTGATCGGGTCACGTGGGTAGTTATTCTTACTTGGCCTGCAATAAATTAGGAAATGCGACAACTAATCCCCTCGCATGCTGAAATATTTTCGGTAATTTATGACAAGACACCATTAAATCCACTACTCCACTTGCAATATAAGGAGTTATTATCATGCATTAAATGCGGATTTGACAGAAAAGCACGCTGCCAAATCCCATTGCGACACAAAACTAACTGTTACAGATAATTAACTTGGAATGTGACACCCAAACTACAAGATTGTAGTATGCAAAGCACAACTTATATACAAGGTTGCCATTTTTTTGTTGTTGTAAACATCAACTCAGTCAAGAGAAGTACGACTATCTGATAGGGTTTTAGCTAACTTGTATTTACTAAACCGTTGAGGGGTGTACCATCTAACGTCTGCAATTGAACTGCACCCCCATCTGTAACATATTCAACAACATTTAGGGTTTAGGGTGTTTTAAAAACTCACTGTCATACAAGAGCAAAATTGCCAGGCTAGAATTGTTTGAACTTAATATGTCCATCAAGCCATGCCTTATTTCTCTCTTTGTCAACTCGTTGGTGGTAACCCGCAATGAAGCGATCTTCCTTCAGCTATAGAAATTTAGACAATATTTATTCAATTGCATCGACATCTGTCATCTCAATAATTGCAACTCTTCTTAAATTAGGTACAATATATTCTATAGGCATGGCAACCTCATGTTCATAAACTAGTCGAAAGGGAGTATGTCCCGTAAGCTTCTTATAAGTCGTGCGATAAGCCCATAATACTGCAGGTATTTTGTGATCCCAATCACCAGGACTCCATTTTCCTGTGGATGATATGGCAGTCTTTCTATGTTGGATCTGGATTTCTTCCTGGTTGCTTACTAAGATCTTTGGACAACCAAACCTGGTTACCACATGATCAAACAAAAATTTAGCAACAGTCGCTACGGTATAATATTTGATTGGCACTGCTTTAGCCCATATGGTTAAATAATTTGTTGCGTTAATTATATACCGAGCATCTGTCCTTTTGCTTGGTGGATTAATGAGACCCATAAAATCAACCACCCACTTATCAAATGTCTGCAACGTTAGCTGTGGAACCAAGGACATTTCAACCCATTGGGATGGTTTCCCTAATCGTTGGCAATTGTCACAACTGTGACAGTAGTGAAACGTATCTGAATGAAGTGTAGGCCACCATAATTCTACCTATAAAATTCTGCGCATTGTTGCTTTTCCTGCATAGTGACCACCTACCACTCTAGCGTGAGCTTAAACTAACACAACTGGTTGCTCATGTTTCAAAACACGACGACATAGTATCTCATCTGGTCCCATCTTATATAACTATCCAGCTATAAGCAAGAAATCTGCTGCTTTTATAACCAATTGTTTTTTTTACGTTGTATTAAATCCTTTTGGTGCTCTTTCGGTAGTTAAGAAATGCATAATGTCTTTAAAGTAACCATCAACTATTTTTACTGCAAATAGTTGTGCTTCGGGAATACTATCATCTAGACTAGCCGGTTCTTATCCATTTTCTAGCCTTGAGAGATGGTTGGGACCTGCATTCAATCTACCTAGTTTTACAATAATTTCAAAGTCAAACTATTGGAAGAGAAGAAGCCATCGACATATCTTTTCCCCCAACAAAGACTTATTGATTAGTTTTTTCAAGGCAGAATGATCTGTAAACATCTTAAAATGACCACTCAATAAATAATGTTAATTTTTGGAGTGCATATAGCATAGCAAGTCCCTCTCGCTTAGTTGTCATATAATTCATTTATGCAGTCGACAACTTTCTACTAGCAAATGCAATGGGGTGATCGACAAATCCCTCACCTGGCTATGCAAATATTGTTCCTAATGTGACAGACGATGCATCGACATGTACATGAAATTCTTTTTGCCAGTCAGGAAATACTAGAATAGGTGTTGAAACCATTTTCTCTTTGAGCACGCCAAGAATCTTTTGACATTCCTCATTCCATTGGATATTAGCATCTTTTTTCAATAACTTCTCCATCAGAGTTGTAATCTCCGTGTAATCTAAGATAAACTTCCGATAGTACCCAATATGACCCAATGTTGTCCTTCATTGTTTAACCAACGAAGGTGGTGGTAGATCGACATGTTGATGTTTTGAGCAAAATCGGAGAAGCTTGAGTTTAAAACTTTTATCAATCAATTTCAACACATGTATCTCATAAATAAGCCACATATGAATATATAAGCCACATGTGAATATCATAAATATATCGGCAACATAAATCATCTCCGTAAATCAACCATATAAATCAGCTCCATAAATCAACCATATAAATCAATCAACCATGAGAGCCAAGATATACTTTGGGAAAACCCTCCAAACACGGAGGATGGAAAACCCAAGAATGATTTAAGTATGATAAATATATTTGTAGAGAATGGTTTACAACACATAAATAGATTTCCCAGTAAGAGATATCACCACAACATTAGAGAAAAGACATCTAATGTAACCCTGTAAAAAACCACTGTATGCAATTGTATTGAACTTGCCATATGCCTAGCATATTAATAACAAACCAAAAACCTTAGCATGCAGAAGGTAGCACATAGGAGGCTCAGCAAACACTTTGAGAGCACCACATAGTACATTCAAAAGGAGGAGCGAATTAGAACTCCTCCATGCAAACATTAGCGCCATTCCTTTCCTCAATTAGCTTTAATTGAATGTTCACTGTCTTCAATTGAAAGTGAATTGACTTGAATTGGATGTTAACTTACTTGAATTGAATGTTTAACTGAATGTGAACTGAACTCAATCTTTAACTGATTGTTGATCACTTAGTTAACAGACTAACTTAAGTGTTATTAGTGCTTCACTTTTAGCGCCATCCATGCACAATTTCTATTATTAACTTTTGCATGGATCCCTTTAGTTAACTAATGCATGCTAATTGATGAACATTAAGCTCTTCTTTACTTAACTTATTACATTCATCAATAGTTCAACTGATGCTTTGATTGGGGCATTGATTGAGGCATTCATATTTATTTGAAGCTTTATAACTTGAGTGCACTCAGACATTTGCATGGGAAATTTGAATTCTCATTCTCTATCCTTTATCCCATTATCATTAAATAATTAATGCATGGTCCATATGTGTATTATTTATCCATCTTATCATATCATATTCAAAATAATTATTCTATACATACTGATTATCATATATATTACCTTGGGCCATATAGTCATATGCTAAAGTAATTCACTCTATGGGTAGCTAAGCCGTAAATGAGACTAATAGCACTCAATGACCATGACTAGTAATATATCACATAGTATAACGACCTCAACAAATGGAGGTCCACATTCTTGATACAACACAAGACTTAAATCTTGATACAACAGAAGATCATCTCCACAATTCGAGATCCATTCTCATAGGGTACCTTCTATGAGAATACTTGACTTGATATTACTCACAAGACTTAGCTTGATATTACTCACAAGCTTTACAATACAACATCACCACCTCAATCATATGAGGATACATAGGAATTGATATGACTCACAAGTTTGACTTGATATTACTCACAAGTCCGAAGAATGACTTCCGTTGCTATACAATCAACATGGCAATGATTGCAATCTTCGCATGATCCATCAACATTCTTTCTCTGCATACTACGTGACCCACCAAAATACCAAAAGGAGCACAAAATATGCACTTCTTCAAATTTAAAGAAATTTGAAATTGTCTGCAACATTTCAGCATCATCTGAAGACTCTCGATATGGTCCTTATAACTCATATGCCATCCAATCATCAAAGTACACTTTTAGGAATTTATGAATATAATATTTAAAAATAGCTACCACAATCCTAGAAAAAATAGTAGGTGCATTCTTAAGTCCAAATGGCATTTCCATGTACTAAAAATATCCCCACTCTGCTGCGAAGGTGGTCTTATGTCGATCATCTTTTGCGATCTTGATCTGATGATACCCGAAGAATCCATTGGTAATAGAATACTCTTCTTTCCCCCCTACGCTTTATAAGACCTCATCTGTAAAATGTGTAGGAAATGTATCATACATGCAAGCATTGTTTAATTTCTTCAAGTCGACACAAATACAGACTTCACCAGTTTTCTTATCCCGCACAAGCATTGGGATGATCCACTCCGATTCTTCAATAGGTTCAATAATCCTTGCATCCAACATTTTTTATAGTTCTTCCTTAACATTCTCTTTGTATCCGGGGTTCAATCTATAGGGTTATTGATTGACAGGATTTGCATCTGACTTTAAGGGAATTTTCATCTCGCTTAGGTCCCCAACAATTCCTTTCATTTTTGTGAACTTGGTCGGGAATAGGTCTTGAAATTCATGTAATAAATCAACGATTGTCCCAACAATATCATATCCCAGTAACCCCCAATACTTGCAAACTTCAGATTCTCAGGAGACCCAATGTTCACTTTCTTTGTTTTCAGCGGCTTCAATTTTTTTTTCTTCAGATGATAGACCCAGTTATTTCAATGCTTGAATACCTTCAGAGTCGAGGATGTGAATGTCTCGTGGATCATCATCTTTAGGCTCCTTAGATATATTGTAACACTCCATCAGGTTTTGAACTTTCGCATTCCATTGTGGTAGACTGGACACTGGAATAGAAATGTACTAAAAAATATTGGCTTTAATAAATTGTAAGGAAACATCAATTGACAAACTTTCATCCGCAAAGTGAAAAGTATGTGTGAATCTACTATCCAACTCATCCCAATCTACAGTTCCTCATCACAGTTCAACCGATGTATATCAATTTATTGGTAGCATATCTAAAGTATTCATGAACAAATGTACCCATTTTTGCTTGGGCACCGATATCCATGTTGTTTGTCTTAGTTTTTTTGCCTTATCCTATAGTTGTTGTGTACCATAGCTTCTCTTTCTTGATTTTAGTCTTTCTTGTAAAACTTTTGATTAGGCTTTTCTTTTTATTTCATGCATTGCACATATATTAAGTTTCTTTAGCCTAAGCTCCATTAGATGATTAAAATTTCATTCAAAGGCTTTATAAATTTTTTATATGATTATTAAGGTGAGATAGCAACACATGAACATTACTCAAGAAGAAGGTACGCTGCCAGCTCGTCAAAGATTAGATGTTTGTAGGTACCATCATTTTACTAGTAGTTTTCGACCTTTGTGTTTATTTGCCATCATTCGACATCTGGTGTTGAGTAGTACTTGGGTTAAAACACTTGTACATAACCATTTTTCTTCATCATTTTCCACCTTACAGTCTGAACTCTAAAAAGGGTCGGGTAACCATGGTTTTACAGCAACAAGGGTTTTTCATGTTTCTCAAGGATCTTGCTCCAGTATTGCATCTACAATTCACGTCCCAACCATGAGTGTTGACAAGAAATTTTGACCGAGCGGCCATTTGCTTAGAACATAACCTTCAAATGTTGAATGGATGCAGAAATTTCCTTCAGCCCTCGAGAAAGTAAAGGAAATTGGTTGGTATGTTATGTTTGAAAAAATTGCAGAACATCATATTGGGGTTACTAAAGCTTTATGCCAGAGTTTTTATGGATCTACGGTTAAATTTGGGGGTTTGGAATTTACAGTCACAGAAGAGTCCATTTCGCATGCTATTGACGTTGTCCCTGAAGGGGAAAGGTGGTATAAAAGACAAACTATCAATGAAGATTATAGCCAATTCTTGTTACCAGCTCATAAAAATCTAGATTGGAGCCAGGGCATCCAAAGGGATTTCTTTTTTAAAGAATGACAGGACATGTTACATATCATCCAAAGATATGTCACTTGCGAGGGAAGATTCGACATGGTGTATCGCTATCATATGAGATTCCTACAACATGTAACAGGTGCTAATAAATTAAACCTTCCTTTTTTACTTATTAAAAACTCTGGAAAAATTGTCTGTTAGGGCTCGTGACCATCCTAGTTCTTCCAATAGTAATATGTTTTATCATGGTTTGATTAAGCTTCTAATTGCTCAGGAGTTAGGAAAAGTAGAAAGGTCATGGTCCCATTTTTTTTTCTTTTAATCTGGGGGGGTTTCAAAGTTAATCTTAAAGATGTAGAGAAAAGAAAGAGAAAGCAAAAGTCTTCTAGGAAGAAAGTTTTAGAGATTCCTGATAGCGTAGAGACAAAACCCTCATTTGAAAAATCTGAAGATTGTCATGATCAAGAATATCCTGAAGAGATAACCTTGGCACAACTACCAGAAGAAGAGCCTGGGTGGATAAAGAATGGAAATTCAATTTTAGGTTTTGTCGATGAGATAGAGACAGTTAAAGAGGGACCTATTCATACTGTTTCTTCTTTTAAAAAGATTCCAGAGCTAGCAGGGTTTTCATTCAAACCTCCCAAAGTATATTATAGACCTAAAACCAGACCAGTGAACAAAATCTAGATGAATATGAAGGCATTATTAAACCCTAGGTTTAATAAAAGGCAGGTGATAAGTGTTCAAGATATGTCGAGTGATGATGAGGAAAACAAGAAATATAAGGAGTTAGAATCAACCATGTATCAAGTATTTAATAACATTAACCAAAGCTTAAGACAAATTCCAGATCTAACTCCTAAAAGTTGCATCTATAATTCTAGTGATATGGAAGAAGATAATCCATCATTGTTTCCTGAAGCTGATATTGGTGAAACATCAGAGAAGCAAGCAAGATATAATGAGCAGGTTCTCACATAGCAAGAAGAGGAAATAGTTGCAAAATTAAACAAGAAAAAGGTTATAGATGAAGATGCAGGAGGTAATATGATGGAATTAAAACAAGATAAAGAAAACAAAGAAATTGAGCAGCTTAGAAGAGAGAATGCACATTTAAATCAAATCAATGATCAACTGGTGAAGGCAAATACAATGCTGAAGCAAGATTTACAAGAGGTGAATCAAAATTTTGTTGAGCTAATTTAGGTCTCAGAGGAAGCAGTGAAAAGGAGGAGATTGGTACAAGAGGAAAAAGATCAGTTAGTAAAAGATAAAGAGGAGCTGATAGTAAAGCTTCGTTGCATGCAAAAGGATATCAAGAGGTTACAAGCAAAGTCATGTGCGCTAGATGGGCTAGCCAGTTTGGATGAGTCAACAAGAAGGATTTGAAATGATCTTTAGTTGACACTTGTCATAAATGAGATTTCCTTTTTGTTATATACTATTTCTATAATTAGAAGTCTTATCCTTAAAAAGTGGATCTGTTAAACAAAATTCTGGGATCCTACCTTTAGGTTCTATTCTATATATTTTGTAATATTTTTGAGAAACTAGAGACACGCATGGGAGTCGAGGATGCTCGAAGCTTGTACAGTCCTGGATATATTTTATTTGTGTAAGCATTTCTCTGCTTTATGAAACACTTAATACATCTTTTGGAGCCAGGCTTTGAACTGATATTGTGTGGATGTTTCTCTGGTTCTATTTGAACCCTTATTTACATTGTTGGTTATATTGATGTTTTCGGTGTAGCTGTTATGTTTATGAGTGAATGTTTATGCTTATATGATATTTGAAATATTATTTCAACTGCCTATACTATATACATATGCCGTAAATGTGAACTGTTTGTTTATCATTTGTATTTGTGTGTTTTGAAGCCTATCTCCTCGACTTAAAATGATACTGTCTTTCATCCTGCATAATCTTATTCTTATACTTGTATTTTATGATGTTTTCAGATTATAGTCTCAATGTATATTGTCTTCTTTTGGTCTGGTTTTCCATTGTTATCTTAAAAACCCAAAAACAATCATTTATTTATTGAGGTGTCTAAACACTAGTGACCCCGTAGTCTAGGTAGCAGACTTTAGGGAAAACACATGTCACACAACAATTATCAAGATGGTCAATGAGACTCGTCAACCCAATATACTTATTACCAACATAAGAAATATTCTCACCAAACCGGATTTCTACGAGCCTTTAACACTGAGGCCATTCCAAAGATGCACTGTTTATGAGCATCCCACCATCTTGCTGGCGTAGCTTTCAGGGCCACATCAAGAGCTAGTAGTCGCTGGGGGTCCAATACCTTATCTTCAAATTTTGACAAAAATGTGTTCAAGTTAGGAAATCCTTCATATATAGGTAGATGCCATATATCAATATCCACCTATTGCAAGGATTTTGTGATTCTTGCGCATTTTCTCATCGATACTTCATGCAACCAGTTCTGCCAATTTTCCAATGCTTCCCTTGAATCTGATAAGCATGAACCAACACTTCGCCAACTTAATTTACCTTAGTTGTAGGATTTATACAATCAACCATCGCAAAATATATATTGTAAATAGTATCCAAATTCCCTTTATGATACACTCCTCTTACTGGTTCGACATAACGTTGTCCTTCCAATGGGTCAATTGTAGTGACTGCATCTCTGAATATTCAAAAGATAATATCCTCTTTCTAAAATCAATGACAGTTTGGTTCTCAATGGCCCAGTTAATCTCCAACAGTGCTAGATAAGGATTCGTATCATCAACAATCTCTATAACCCCAAAATTTGCATAGGTTCAGAGCCCTTCCACTTCGATAGGTACATGTGGTAATTGACCGATAGGAAGAACTTTCAACTGGGTAGTTGACCTCAATTGAATAGGTGACCATACTAACTTGGGATTCCCCATACTTTCCCATGTCTTCTTTGTCAAAATGTTGACATCTAATCCCATGTCAAGAATGATAAAATCCATATCATAATCACCTATTTGCACATGCATGCGTAGTTTTCTACCAGTCTTCTATCTTTTCTGAGTATGATTGAATTTTTTTTCTTGTCTAAGACCTCTCTCATGTTCTTCGATTAGAGATGATAGCTCTGCAAGAGCATCTTCATTTTTAACAAGTGCTACACAACTTTTCAAAAAATTATTCAGAATGCTTACCTATTCTGTTGACTTATTTGGAGTTGACCGATCAAAGCTTGATGGCATATCGATGACTGGACCTTCATCGAATATTGGAAGAACAACATATGTCAAGGCATGGTTCCTATATATAAACTCATTTCATGTATCGAAGAAGATCCCTTTCTCTTTCTGGACATCAAATGCCACTTTCTTTTGTGTTGTAGGCCGCATTCCCATATTTTTGCATGGTTCTTCCTTATCATCTCCAGTTGCAGAACCTCCCCTGGTTAACGAAACGACAATTGATAGCTTATCTCGTGGCTCAGTTGAAATCTTCTGAACATTCTGATTTTCATTTGGGGTATCGTTCTGATTCCTAGTGACCTTGGCCTGCCATTTAGCAATAAGATGGGGACATTCCTCAATGGTATGATCCAATGCTTTACAATATGAATACATCGACATAGGACATGTACAATCTCTAGCATAATGTCCTAGTTGTCCACAATTATAGCAGATGACCTGACCTCTTCCTTGACCAAATGCTCTTTCTTTGCCTTGACCTCTAAAATTACTGCCCTCGCTGGGTTGAGGGAACTGTGCATGTGACCACTCAACTTGTATTTTCTGATCATTCTTCATCAAGTAGGTATCCACTTTATTTTCTTGCAACAACTGGTATTCCTTACAGTCCTTTTCATCATGGCCCATAGATCGACAAAATTTACGATAAATACTAGCGAGTGTACTTATTATTTTTGTAGATACAAGCATTATTTTGAACAATGTCCCCTAGTTTGACAGACCCTACACTGTGGAATCCCTTGTGAACTTAAAGGATTTGGAGCACCCAAAGCAACATAGTCCAGAAAGGCTTGGCACAAATCCTTATGATGGTCTTCCATTTTACACCTCGTGCACAAGATATCCTCATGAATCTCCTTTCCCTTCTTGATATCTTGGATCTGCAGTGAAAGATTATCCAGTTGCGACTAGATTTGTGCCATTCCCACACCAGTTTCTCCGACTGGCGATGCTTCTAATTTCATTGCAATTTATAACACTTCTATTTGGGACACTATCTTCTGCTGCATCAAGGGGACGCGAATATGGGGTAGTAGCTCAACAATAAACCACTCTTTATGTTGAACATTAAACATTTGAAAACTTAGCTTAACCATCAGAGTTTTGAATCTATGGTCAAAATCCTAGATAGATTCACCTGATGGCTACTTAATCTCCTTCAACTTCATAATACATTGCGACTCAGATTTCTGCTCCTTGAATTCATCTATTAACCCAATTCGAATATGATCTAAAGAATTCCAAGGGGTTCCTGTAGGAACCAAAAATAATTTCATATACCAATTTAGAGCTCGACCCCTGAAAGGCTGTGATCATTTGATCCCTTTTTACCGTATCATCTTGTACCTATTGCACAATCCAGACATCTTTACAGAAGAACTAGTGTTGCTCAGGGTCTTTGAACCCATTTTCATTAAATATAGGAAACTTCATGTTGTCCCTCACCATCTTATGCCTTTGGGGTATTGCTGAACCCAAATTAGATGAAGCACTAGTAGGAACTTTTTGACCACTATCTTCAGTATTTCTATTACTCCAATTTGACCAAAATTACTTTGATGTACTTTTTGGTCTTACCTCTGATACCAAAGATGTACGCAGAGTCGTAAGTATGTCATAGTATTGGGTCTGGTATGGATCTGACACCTCTTCCTCATCTTTAAAAATAAACTGATACTCCTCATCCTCATCGCAAGACTCTTTGTTGAGTTATGGCACCAATTCGTAGTCCCCTCTTCTAGTTGCACTACTACTCTCTCTCATTGTCCCAATCCTTCTTCTCTTATTTGATCAGAATATTCTTCCACTCCTTAGGAGGCCACCTTCTTCTCCAATCTCATTATCAACTTGGAACATTTCGGCTCACTCTTCTCATCTTCTCCAGATCTTCTCCTCGACATTACCTATGCTCTCCGCACACAATGCTTTACTCGTCAGGATCAATTTGTAGAATCCATTTTTCACATACCATCATTTTAATCCATAGTTTTAAGGACTTCAGGTATCTGCCTTTGGGACCTTGGAAATATTCTCTCTCGGTCTTAATATTATCCACAATGATCTTATTAATATACCCTTCTAGAATGTTGTCGACCCAGAAATCAACATCCCTGGAGATGGTTTTAACACTCTCCAGTCTCGGATAAGTTTAGGCATCCAACCCCTAGGTTCATCTCCTTGGAAATTCCTCCTATGGAGTGCTAATCTTGCTAACCATTCATACAATATAACATGAAATAAATTGTCATGGATATATGAGTAAACATACCTTTGTAACCATTCCCTTGCAGTCACCCGTGACCCTTTATTTTTTTCTAGCACAAATTCCCGAGCCCATTTTTTAATCCACTCCTGAATCTTAGGCTCCGTGGAGTGCCAAAACATGTCCCCTTCACAACGATCACGGTCCTGGAAACGAAACCATTTGTTGAGTTTATCTTTGACTGTCCCAGGTTCAACATCCAACAAAACCCAAAGGTACTGGCCCGACGGGGTTGTAACCCTGTCGTCAACACCTATGATGTAAGTGAAGTCTCACCCGAGATGCCTATAGGCGCTCCAGGAATCAAGTTTCTGCAGTAGCAAAGGGGATCTTCTCATGTTAAGCATCGATAGACATGTCATGATACATTATTTCCAACATAGTATTACAAACCATGCATAAACTCACAACATATCCATAAGATCTATTAATCCTTTTTGATTCAATTACTTAATCGGAAACTAACATGTTATTATGAGTTGCAACAGTACAAAAGATAAAACGTTCACACAATTATCATGCACCATTCGACACCGAAATTTTAACGTGGTAACCCATACGAGAAAAACCACAAAAGCATTCATTAACTAGCAAGAGTCGGGTCTTGAACACTTTGGTCAGTGCACATAGCCTGCAGACATCTCTCCATATTGTCCATTACATTTAGTCTGTGCACACATCCTGTAGATCAACGATACTTCCTCTATTGTTATTCATCTATTTCATGCAATGCACATAGTGTGTTGACATTACAGACTCTTCCTCACATCAACATCTATTGTTCTCAGTACAAAACTCGACCAAATAGAACACTACAGAGCTCAACCTTCTGAATTGAAGGAAAGTAAATACGACATAATCGAGCCCATAGAACTAAGCCCCCAGAAAGTCCACCCTTTACATTTTTATAGGCTCTATTGGTTGCATTTACATCCCACACCCGCTACCAAAAAGTGGACAATCTTTTTAACAAAGTCACTGAATTTTCCATTTGACTTTATCAACGTAATTACTTTTCCAAGAAAACTTCCAAAATTGTCGGAGCTGACCATTTCAACCTGCGCTCCATTGCAACCAGGTTTTCCCTCTTAGAACCAAAACTTGTTTAACTTTTACCTAGGGGCCAACAATGATTGAAGGTTTTCTTGATTGTTTATGCTTGGTTGGTAAATAGATTTTCAAATTGTTGATGGCTTTGAGATAATGAGGGATTATGTTTTCTAAATTTTATGTGGTTGTTATTAGTTGAAAGTGTAGCTTAGTTGCACCTTTTCTTCTCTAGATCATGTGTTTTTTGATGCTTTCCATGATAGTTTTTCTCTTTATTTCCATTTGAAATTTCCGCTTTAGAACTTTTCCTCTGATTTGTGAAATCAACCCAACCATTAGAGAGTAGCTAGGTTTGTGCAATATAACTCTATCCTAATCTTCCTGAAGAAAGACTCATGTGATCCTTGGTTGACCCCATTTTCCTATTGGATACGACACTGGTATACAATACCTTGGTCATTTTTATCATTTACAAATATCAAAACTTTTTGTCTTGTTAGCATTACTCTTCAATGTCACCTTGTGCTTTATTGTTGAACCCTAATCCTATTCTAGGCGATTTAGATAAGAGTTAGTGTAAAGAGAAAAATAAGGTTAGGTGTAGTGACATTGGCCTCCCTCTTAGTTTTGCACAATCCATAATTGATTTCAGGGTTCCAATCTTGAGATGCTAGTTTGTGTGATAACATTTTGGTGGGGTCATAGGAATAAAAGCCAATTTCTCAAAAAATTGTAGTATTGCTACATGTGACATATATGAGTGTAGTTTTTTGAAGATCTATTGCTCATATGGAGACTCCATAAAATGACGAAGTCTATGTTCCTTAGCAAAATTTTGATTACTTGTTTGTAGGGTGAAGCAAACGACATTTTGAAGGTATTGAAGATTCACCTTGGCAGCTCCACACTTTGGTAAAGGTATATAGATTATGTGTGAATTTCATATTTGTGGCATGGCTCTTTCTCCCAAAGAATGGGATGAATTATTTGGCCATTTAGTTTTTTCATGCATTTCAAGATTTCCATAGAGTGTCGATATGATTTATGGAAAAAAACATGGTCTAAGATTTTATGGAAGTTGTGGCAATGGACCTTTGCATTTTATTGAATGTTTCAAGGATCTAATTGTAAACTATAATTTGGTTCATGATGATGAAATAATGAACATATTAATTTTTTTAAGTACATATAATAATATTATAATTTTCCTCCAAGGAAGATATCTTCTTTTTTGTTTTGTTTTTTCTTTCGTATATTTTCTAGAATCTTACATGGATATAGAAGATCAATGATAATGATTAAATGATCTGTTTCTTTTATTACATTTGTAAAGAAAAAAAACAAGATGAAAAATATGATGCAAAAATATAAAATGAATTATTCACAAATTCTCTTAAGTGAAATAAATACCCAAGACCCAAGGGAAACTATTGCTATACTTGATTGATTCACATGGATTTTGTCAAGTGCATGTGCATATCCATAAAGATCCCTTTGAAAATAAACTTGTGCTAGAGGAAGCCATTGAAGGTATATGTGTTGAAAACCTATCTTGTCATGAATATGAACCTGACTTAGATTCCTAAAACATTGAGACTAAACACTGGACACCACAACTTTCCTCCAATTTGATGAAGATTCTCCGTGTATTATTAATGAACAACTTTGAGTATTATTAATGAACAACTTAACCTATCTTGTTCCACTCATTATGAAGATAAGGGTTTGGTGAGTTTTTCTTCTTAAAATCATGAATTATTTGAAATATCTTATGATAATGTTAGGACAGAAGATGTTGAAGGAAAGTCCTTAGGTGATCATGTATTTGAGAATGCATTGTCCTATTTGTTTGATGAAGGACACATATTTGATCTAATCGATGAGCATATCTCAGAAGTAGATTATAGTTTTGACGGTGATTGTTGGAGATCTTCATGGTATTGTATTTATGATATTTTTAATATTGAGAGTGTTGATTTTGAACCCTATGAACAACAGTTTTTTAAAGATATTTTCCATGATCATTTTCAGCCATGTACATATTTTAGTATTGTAGATTTGGAGTAGCATGCGGGGATTTTTTATACAGATTTGGAGCAAGTTAGTTTGTCCTCTTATAAGGAAAATTTGGGCCATCTTTTCTAGCCTTATTCTTTAGGGATTATTGTAGGTTTGGAGAAGTGTTGGTTGCCCTCTTCTAAGGAAAATATGAGACACATTTCTTAGTCATATTGTCTAGAGATCAATGCTCATTTTGATGATTGTTTAGGGCAGCAACAGGTTGTCTTTTATGCAAGTTTTGAGCAGCATTATACTCCCTTTCCTAGGTTATGTTTTGGGCACTTAATGTAGATAATTTTCAGCCACAAAATCACTTTTAAAATGATGAATTAACGGCAAGGAGATTAGCAAATCAATGTGATTTAAGGGTTGGAAATAATGTATTCTAGCATTGGTCAACGGGCATAAGTTTTCATTTTCCTTCCACATCTAAAAATATGAAATTTGCATGTAGTTTTCTAGTTAATCACTCTTGTTTAGGTGCTAGAAATGAAATTGGACATCAAGCTATTCTTATCTCATGCTTTGACAGTCATTTCCAGCCATCTTATTTTTATCTCATGTTCATGTTCAACCAAAATAATGCATATTATTTTTCATTTTCATAATTAGTTGGATCTAATGTGGTGTAAGAGAAGCCTAGGTTCTCTCTCCTTGATGATTTTTTTGATGATACTGCACATTTTGAGGGGCAACCCTATGATGGAGACATTTATACAAACATTATCCATACTTAGAAAGAGAGAGTTTATGGATAGACTTGGCATGATTGGAAAGGGTTTGAAGATAAGATGCGAAGGTGGTTTCATTGGATAGTTGACTGTACCTAACATGATGTTGTTCATATGTAAGAGTAGGTAGGTGGCAACAAATAAACTATTGCATGAACATAAGAATATGTTGATGTGTTTTTTGCATTATTGGCTTATGCTTTACTTGCAAATCCATTTAAGAAAAAAATAACGATGATAGAAATTTCCTATGTGATGTGGTGTTCAGGGAGGTTGAGATTATCGATTCCACATTTTTTTTGCATTGATGATCATTACTAACACATGCATTTTAGGGATTCCGAGGTTCTCAATCATTCCCAAGATGAGCACATGTTCCACAGTTGGAGTTAGATGTTACTCTCCATTTTGCATGGGTATCCATTTGTGTTTGCATATGTTGGTGTACATGCACATTTTTCTTATTTTTTCCTCTTTCTGTCAAAGGCACTTGTAGTAGATTTATTCCCCCTTTTAAGGGACAAGGGTGCAACCAATTGGAGTCATCCCACTTTTGTAGGAATGGGGGCACCCTCACTGTAGTTCTCCCCCATTTTGTTGTTATGGAATATCTACCTTATGACTTGGGGTAC
>LPNX011044091.1:129239-221896 GCA_001517045.1 Pseudotsuga menziesii | reverse complement strand
TCAAAAATCTCAGCCATTGATCAAGAATTAATCCAAGGGTGGAGATTGATTGAGAGAAATAAAAGCCAAAAACCTAGATCTAGTGGTGGAGATTTAACCTAGATCTAGAGCTAATCTCAGCCGTTGATCTTCAAGGGGTTGGGGGTCTTCCTCAACTATAAAATGGGGGCCTCACTCCCTCATTTCTCAGGCTCTCTCATGATATTGTTATGCTGCCGGATTATTTCTCCACTATCTTCTCAAGCTCTCTTGCTATTGTAATCTTCTTGCCCTAGTTGGGCCATTTAATCTAAGGAATCTTTGGAGGGACATTGTGCTACATTTTCCATTTTTCATGATCAAACGTTGTAAGGTAACTTGTATATTTGTTTAGCTTTGCATCTTTTGTATTTGTCTGGTTAGCTCTCCACAAAGTATTTTGTGGAGAGATTAGAGAGTAAAAGTATTTTTGCTCTCTTTTGTGAACTGTTTGACGTTTTTTCTTCAAAGTATTTTGCAGGGATCGTTGAGAATTCTCCTCTAGGCTTACAATTTCTTGCAGAGTTAGATTTGTTGCAGGTTTTCCAAGCAATGGCATCTCTCCAGGGCTCATTTCTGTAAAATTTCAATTCGGCCATCTACTTTCAGCCTGTTTTAAACAGGGTTTTATTCACTGTTTAGTGGATGCAAACCTTGTTTTAGAGCCCTAACCTCATACATATTAATTTAACTTGTTATTTCTGCCGTTTTAGTATTATTTAGGTGGCTTAAAACTCAGTTTCCAGTCATTCTGTGAGCTTTATGCAAAAATAGCTCTGTCTCGAATACTTGTGGTATCAATTGATCCGCATCTGCGGTGAATGAGGTCGGTCTGAATTGGTTTATCCAATCTCTCGAGCCGAACGCAAGTTCCTTCGGGATTAACTTATTGCATACCTCTTTGATAAATATTATTCAGTCTGCATAACAGTATAGTGTAAGTGTTAGTAATATTCACCTTGTGAGTTTCCAGCCCTCTAAACATCTCTGTTTTTTTTTTCAGAATTTCAATTCGGCCATATCTGTTTTTGTGTTCTGAAACTGGGTTTTATTCACCGTATAGTGAATATAACCCTTGTTTTAGGGCCCCCAGATGTTATATATTAGTTAGAGGCTTTAAATTTACTGTTTTAGTATCATTTAGGTGGCTGAAAACTCAGTTTTCAGCCCCCTAAACTTCATATTTCTGTCATACTTTCGCTCAGATTTTTATGTAAAAAATTGTAAGTTTTGTACTAATATTGTAACATCAGATTTTTTTTAGTATTTCATGTGATTTGCAGCGAAGAATAGTTCGCTGGTTTTTGACAGGTAGTGCAGGTTTAAAGGAGAGTTACTGTCCAAAAGGACACAGAAATTTCCTCAAGTTGCAACCTGTATAAGGGGTTCCATTCCCCAACTTTCTCTCTCAAGTCTTTTCTGTTATTGTAAACCCCCAAAGAGAGTCTCTTGGGGTATTCTTTAAAGTCTTATAAAGCATTTGTAATCTGTAAGTAGATTAGAAAGTAAAGTAGATCAATAGTTCCATTTCTTTTCACCCACCTATCTTTGTGACAGACCACCATCTCTGTCACAAAGATTGAAGTGAGGTTAGTTGCTATTTATTTCAGTTACATTTAGTTTACTATTTATTTCAGTCTATTGTTTTATTCATTCACCCACCTATCTATGTTACAGACCNTATTTCAGTCTATTGTTTTATTCATTCACCCACCTATCTCTGTTACAGACCACCATCTCTGTAACAGAGATTGTTGTGAGGTTAGCTTAATCAGTTTCCTTTCCAACCACCTATCTCTGTGACAGACTACCATCTCTGTCACAGAGATTGCTGTGAGGTTAAGCATTGACTAGTTAAGTTACAGTTTCTTTCAATTCCAGCTTTTTATTTCCCTGTTAAAGAGAGTAATCATACAACCCATACAACCCATATTTCCCTGTTTGTCATCTCCCTTTAGGGAATTCAAGCTGGATATGAAAAACAGGGTAAGTGGCGGCTTAGGTAATTAAAGAAACATTTTATTTTCACGNTAAAGAGTAATCATACAACCCATATAACCCTGCGTATCCTCTATCCACTTGTCATCTCCCTTTAGGGAATTCAAGCTGGATATGAAAAACAGGGTAAGTGCGGGCTTAGGTAATTAAAGAAACATTTTATTTTCCTGCTACAATCTTCAACACACTTTACTTTCAGTCCAAGATCGAATACCAGCACCTCCCATAAGGGACATCGCTTGGTGATCTTGTTGATATCTTAAAATTTACTTTTGCATCTTAACCATCAAGATTAAAATTTATTTTTAAAACTTACCAACAACAACTTCCAACATCCTGCTCCTCTACTCGGTTATCACCTTCCGGGGTACTCCGAGATACGACCAGGGAAAAGGGAAGTCCTAGTTTAATAGGCATCCATCTAGAGATTTTTAAGCTGATTAAAAACGGTGACTCGGAAGCTGCAAGGGGTAGCAGGCTGCGGGTAGCCTCTAGGCGCATCGACGTCCTCCTTGTGAGCACCGGGCCATTGGGGATTGACCTGTGAGCTAGGGGTGGGCTTTGCTCCCACCTGTTGAGCGCAACAGCAATCTTTCTTCGGTTTGAGAAGAACTAGATCGGGGTAGTCACACCACCAGTTCTAAAACATAATCAAATATTCCAACTCTAATAAAATTTATTATTCTAAAACATAATCAAAGATTCCAACTCTAATAAAATTTATTAAAATTTACCAAGAGACACTGCAAAACGTCCTACAAACATTGGTCCTTTTTGCGTTGTTGTTCAAGGTTTTACTACAAGCACTTTCACGTTTATTTTACTGCAAGCACTCCAACACATTTACTTTCAGTTCTATATTTGTTCATGCAGTGAATGTTTGATATTTGTTCAATTTGCTTCAAGTGAATCAAACTTAAAGTTTTTCTTTCCTTTATTTACTGTGGGTTAATAATTTCCATTTAGAGTTCTCTTCTGCTTTATTTGGTTCATAACTTGTAAATCTTGTTCATTGGTTAATATTGATAAATTTAGATCAATTGTACATTGCTTGGATATCTGGTTCATAATTGTATCACTGGTTTATTTATTCATATCATTGTTAGACAACTTAGTCTGTGGTTAAATAACTTAGATTTGCATCCATTAAAAGTTGCATTTTCTGACTCCATTCTTTAGGCACTGGTTTTCAAATAAAAATACTGACTGTCATTTAAATCTTGCATATTGCATTAGTTTGACTGTCATCTCCTAGAACCTTAGCCTCAATCTTAATAAAAGATCCCTTTAATTAATCTGTCATTAATTAATAAAACTGGAACTTAGTCTTTCCGTAGGGACTAACCCCCTTGGCTCTGTTGGGATCTTGCCTAAACGGAGGAGTTGTGTACTGTGGTGACAGTGGTCCCCAGCTCTCACTTGCCCCCAAGGACACACATAGCAGGTTGTGACTTTCCTGCGTCTTAAAGTGTGAATTAGGCGGCAACATCTTTGGCGCCGTTGCCGGGGACAAGTCATTTGTCCTTGGTCCGACTTAATTAATTAATTTATTATTTTTGAATTCTTTAATTCTTTAAAACTGTTAATAAAAATTTTTAATTAAAATTTAATAATTTGTTTACCCATATTAGAGCTATCTTTTTCTCCAAGTGGCGACTCCATNTGTGGTGACAGTGGTCCCCAGCTCTCACTTGCCCCCAAGGACACACATAGCAGGTTGTGACTTTCCTGCGTCTTAAAGTGTGAATTAGGCGGCAACAGGGTATAGGGTCACCAACGTACTGTAGGCATGACTTGCAGACAACTAGGATTGTGGAAACATACAACAACGAATGAGAGAAAATGGGATATGTACCTTTTTCAATTGGTTGATCCAAGATTTAACTCTTCCTCTCCATTGCTCCTTGGCTTTCTGATATTCAACAAATGCAACACATATTTATATTTCCTCACAACATCTTCTATTGTTATACAAAAGAGACATGAACATATGACAATTGCATTTGAAAACAAATAAAAATATAGAAAATAAATCATAACAATAAGAAGCATGTATCAAGATAATGATGGAAGGAAAACACTCTTTATTTATGAAGTTCATGAAACATTACAAAACCCTGTCTGAGACAAGCTTCTTCTGCACACCAAGACTTGAGTCCTCCTTTCTCCTCTCTCCAACATAACCTTGCTCTCAAATTTGCTTCCCACATCCTCTACCATTCCCCTCTTTTTATACTTGTTTCGGGTGAAGGAATTCAAGGCTTAGGATGGTTAGGGAAGTTAGGGAGGTTACCAAACCAAGCCCAACTGCCCCGAGTTAATCATATTTTTTATTTTAAAACTATTCTTAATGAAACTCATGGGTTTATGTGCAACTCTTGAGTGACTCGCGAGATTCTTGAAGGGAAGTCCCAAGTACAACGTTTTAGAGATAACACGCAGGTCGTACATATGGTGACCTGCGAGTAACACATGAGTTATTATAAGAGAACCCACGAGGGCAAGGTAAGTTTGTTTGCAAAAAAGGGTAATGCTAAAGTAAACAATATGTATCAGGGATCCGACTCAGTTATAGTGGTAAGGCCACTTCAATCCATATTATCCTTTTGTTTAATGACATATTTGGGGTCATTACTTAGATGGAGAAGTGCCATTTCATGGTATAAAATATGCCCCCTAATGTGTGAGGTTAGAGGGTAATGATGGACGAAATACATTACAATCTTTTAACTCAGAGGACTCATAATCAAGATCATAGAGAAGTATGTGAAACAAACAAATAGAGGTCATTTACAAAATCATTAGTGAGGATGCCATGTTTAATAATGTGGAAGCATAGTGTTAGCACCATTTATGGTTAGTAGTTGAAAAGGGACAGGCCTTAGAAAAATAAGGTATGGTGTGGAAAGTTTCATAATATGACCAAAGGTACGTCATAAGGTGCTTAGAGAATGATAAAGGGGCTATTTCTAAAGTTTAAATAAAAATACACACCTATGCTATCATGTGATATCTTTTAATGGCGTAGATCTATGGATGGAAATATATAGGGTTGTCAATAAATCTGCTAGCCAAAGATGCATGAGAGAAGAAATGTGGGAAGCTAGTGGAATGATGTAAAGAGGAGCATGGATCGATGATCAAGAAAAAAGGTAATGTAGATCTGTGAATCAAAATGATTTCGTTGATGGAACTAGCGCGGAAGAGTAAACTTTTCCAATCAACGGAAAAGCTTACATGCTACACAGATCAACGACAGAAATCAAAAGGAGAAATTAATCTATGATCCATAAATATTCTGTTGGGTGAACGTGCATGAAAAAAGGTAGGTTGGAAATCAACGGAAAGGCGTATAACCCACAAAAATCAACAGTGAAGATCAATGCCTAAATTGATCACCGACGGTGGATTATTCCATCGATAGAAGTTGCACAAATTAATGAGATGTTGAAATCAGTTGAATGTGTTAAAGGGTCTGCATGATCAAGGGATAATATTTAATGATGGTGAGATCTACGGTTGAGGGATATTCCTCTACTGCAAGATGCGCGGATAGAATTCTACTGATCCCTAATGGAATTGGTTAAACGGTAACAAAAATCATAGGCTGAGATCGAAGCTGATTAAGATCTACGGCGAAAAATGAATTCGATAGAAAAAGTTCCATGTTGTTTGCATAATTGGAGCTAAGAGGAATATGTAAAGGTAGGAATTGATCGACGGCTAAGATTTATGGAGGATAAGATCAAGGGTTTCTTGTAAACCCATTGATGAAAGATGCAGGTCATTTTACACTTTGGATAGATGGAGGTAGACCAAGATGAAGAGCTACGATGTAAGACAAAAGGATGATAGATCTATGGCTAGGAATAGATCCACTTCCAAGAATTGAAAGGAGGATAAATATAAATAGGGAAGCAAAATTGGAAATGAAGGATAAACAATGATCAAGATCAACGACTCAGGATAAAAAAAAATAGTTCTTTGGAAAAAAAGGATTTAACTGGGAAAGCTGCATGAAGGATTCCATTGCATAAAATACTATAAAAGGTAAAGCACATGGATGGTTATTATTCGTCTTTTGTGCATTGGAAGAAGAAAGCTCAATTTGCGTGGAAGAAGCTAACTCAGACAAATTCTCATCCACCTGTCAGCTGACCAGTTAGGCCACTTTTACCTACCAAAGAGTATTTAAAATGGACAGTGGAGGGGAAATAGAGGCCCAAGCTTTATAATACCAAAAAATTGAAGAAGTTTTTGATGACATGGATAGTGATGTTTCTAAAACCCTTTTATCTTTTGGCTAAATTAATCAATTAAGATCCAAAATAAAATGCTTTGAAGACCAGGGTACAGACTTGCACGGTGTTTGTAGGTGCTATTTCCATTTTTTCTTCTCTGAACAAACCCTAGGTTTCCATACTTTGCTGAGTGGTGTGCTTCAAATTATCCCGTTTTTGAAAGATTCATTATGGAATCAACTAAGTCTAAAATCTTGTGTCTTGTCAATGCTCTGGTTTTCTGTGATTCATTTGTAGTGCCCGCCTCATTTACTCTTTCCCAAAAAGAGTTTAACGAAGAAAACATAATTTAGTATTTCTGTGAATCATCCTTGGGGCTAAAACATTCCTTTTTTCAAAACTTGATTTTGGTTAGATGTCTCTCTAGACAATCAAGCCTTCCCTGTAGATACCAATTTATTTAATGAAGAAACTAAACTAATCATTTCATTAATGATTCTGTTTTTAGGTTTGGATAAAAATAAGTATGTTACTGAGCTGTTAATGAGTCTTCTTTTAAGAGTTAGTACTAGTCAATATGAGCCCCAGTCATCCCAGTCAGTCTGCATTAAGTTTGATGAATTCCTAGCTGAGAGTATTCACTCTCTGCTGGTGAATTTCCATAATACAAAGCATTTCAGATTTCAATCTCATTTAGTAAGGATGTTTTCATTCTTCAATGAAGAAAATTTTCATCTACTAGAGATGGTTTTGACATATGATATCAACAATAATTTCTTTAAATATATGATCTTTTTGATGGCTGAAATCTATAAGGTCTTTTTCCAGAACAAGTTACATATAGTGTTTCTTGTCAAGAAGGAATCATTGCAATTTTCACCAAATAAGAGGATTGGTGACTGGTTTTTATTTGAAGAACACACAATCATAAGGGTATATGGATTCATTCATGAACCATATATCCTACCTGCATTTCTCACTCTAAGAATTTTTTCACTAGAATTGATCAGACAGAAGCTTATTGTTGAAAATGAACATTTTATAAGTTTTAGAAAAGCTCCATAGATTAAGTTTCCTTGGGTGGTTGGACTATTTATCATCAAAAGTAAGGCTGCATTTCCTGTAGTAGAAATATTGCTTAAGGATATGGGGGTTCAGACATACACTACAATAAATTATGATTCCCATCACATAATTTCTATAAGGAAGCAATAATAACAAACCTTTTGAACATCAAGAGGTTGAAGGTTTAGCTGAAAGTGCGGTCAGATTATCCCTTGTTAGTATAGAATGAAGATGATATGCAGCAGGATTCTACATCACCAGTGTAGGATACTAGTGTCACACAGCCATATCCATTGAATATTGTCCTAACACCACAGATAATTAGTCCTATTTCTAGTCATTCAAAAATGACTAATAAAGGAACCTTTAATGATTCTATGGAAATAGAGTAGGAAGACAATTCAACAACATCAAAGAAGCAAAAGGTTGAAGTTGAAGGTGAGATGGTAAAGGTGACAAAGACTGAAGGTAAGAAAAAACAAATGAAGGTGAAAGGCCCAACATTTGAGGCAAAGGAGTATGATTTTTCAGAGGCACCTGAAGGGTCTATAGATCAATTCAAGACTAGATAAGAGTTGTTTGATAAGTACATAGATGATAAATAAAAATCAACGAATGAATCCCTAAAGTTATATGCTGACGTGAGAAATATTTCAAGCAAGGAAGTATCTTTAGTCACTGTTAGGGATCATGCTCAAAATACATTTAACTTAGTAGTGGCTACTAAGAACAAAGTGGTAGAGATGAGAATTAATTTGGAAAATACCCCTGTGCCAGACATGATTCATCTACATAAGCAAACTGGAGAAGTCATATACAGTGATATGCTTAAAGAAACTCTAAAGGTGTCTAGGTTACAATCCACCAAGTCTAAAATTGAAAATTAGTTGAGATAGGAGAGGGTGGAAAATAAAGAACACCTACAGCAAATAAAAAATCTCAAGAGAGATCTATTCACTGTTGACAGTGAGACAAACAAAGGAGAAGCAAATCGGAAGTTGCTTAATGAAAAAGAAAATACAATTCAATTGTTGAAAAAGAAGCCGGAAATTCCTACCACTCAACTTATACAAGCTTCATAATTGTCCGAATTAGAGAAAGAAGAATAAATGCTTAATGATGAATTGAGAAATTGTGAAGAAAAGCCCTTGAAGTTTGCATAAGAGAAGAAGGAATGGGAGAAATAAAAAGTTCTCTTGATTCAGAATGGGACGGTCCTCAAGCAAAAACAGGTTGAGTTAGAGAAGAATATAGAAGAAAAAGGAAAAGAACATGAGGTACAGATCATTGCACCTCCTGCACAAACTAATGAGGAGTCCATTGTACAAGCTATGTACCAAGTAAGCTTGAGGAATCTAGATATTGTTGGCTTGAAGAATCAAAACAAAATCTTGGAGGACGCAGCTCTGAAGAAAGAAGAGGAGAGAAAAACTATACAAAATAAGTATAAATAGCTCCTATATAAAAATGATAAACTAGTGAAACAATTGTTTGGACAACTGCCTGTATAATAACCTAAACATACCATTTGGGATATGATTATAATAGAGGTAGGTAAACTCAGGCCATATATGAATTACGTCCTGGATAAAGAAATTGTTATACATGCTTCTAAACGAAGTTGTATGGCAGTAAAATAAGTTCCGAATAAGAATCCTATAGATACAACTAATAATACAATCAAATTCTTAAATGTTTTGTCAGATGATGACTTAAAGAAAATGAATATCAAAGACATGGTTTCAATAATAACTTGGGCAAGAAAGGTGGTTGGAAAACACCATCATTTGGATACTGTGCAGGCCAAGATAGATATTATGCAACACCAAGTTAAAATGTTCATTGATTTATTTAAACTAGTATATAAAATGGGTTTACCTTTCTTTTGGGAAGAAAAGGGTAGACTTTTATCTCAAGTAGAATATCATGCCCAGTTAGTCAGATGCAGGTTATACCATGATAAATTTGAAGTCAAGCAACAATATTTGTCTAGAAAAACAATAGTTGAAAAACTATCAGAATACTTTGAAATATTTTATACTTTCAAAGCTACTTGCGTGTAGCTGCCAGTGATTTCCTACATGGACCATGTAGAACTGAGAGTACTTGCAAAGGAAATGGCCAACTTGGAGTTTCCAACTATCGATCAATGGAATATAGTTGAAAAGTTTGGGAAAACTAAATATGGGTTGCACCAATAAAGAATTGTTGAAGACTGTCGAAGATTAGTTGATTAACATTTTGTAGTTTATTTCTTGAGTAGTTGTTTGTTAGAAATCCAAGTGACAGATGTGAAAAAAGAAGTTATTTGCCTATTTTTAGTATAGATTTAGTTATCAACACATAGAGCATGTTGTTGTATTTAACCTACAATTTTGAATGTAACAAGGGTTGGAACCCGTAAGAGAAATTGTATTGTAACATAGATCCAAATATTAATAAAAATTGTAGAGCCGAGCACGCCTTTTCACAGAGATTCTTGTGTTATTATCTTTTCATTATGTAATTTCCTTTCTTATTTGTGCAAGTGTTTCCTGTTAAGATTCCATTTTGTTACCTTTTTGATGCTTAAATGAGTTTATAATGGTTCACAATTCCTATTCGTATGCCCTGTTCCATTTATTTTGAGTATTCACAAGATTATTCCTCTAAAGTTAATAGTGGATTCATCCTTGATAGATTCCCACATTAATGGACTGTTCTTATTTATTCCTTATCACCTGACAATCAACTTTATGACTGCAAATAAGTATCTACCCTGCCTCTGTTAAAACTCCTTTGCAGTAGCACTGTAAATGTTTATTGTTCCACATGACTCCATGCCCAATGAACACTTGTTTCAACCACAATCATTGTTAAATTTTGTTTATGTTTTAAATATATCTGGCCTGTGAGATTAATATTGAGAGATCCCTCTCTCGGAAGAAAGAAGCCATATTTCTTCCTAAAGTTTGGTTCTGTGGTTACCTTGGGATCACCCTTTCACAACCGATGGTAAATTCTAAGTGCTAACAACTAGATCCTTTACAAGATACATGTACATCATATAGTACGGGTAGTGAGGCCACGTATGCCACGTATGTTTTATAAAGGTGGATCATAGCCACATGAGTACAATAATAGATCTTCAATAGCTAGAAATAATTTCACAAGGCATGGCACAATATTGCACAACTTAGTTTATATAGGATATAAACCAAGGTCTTCATCCAAATCCATAGAAACCAATACAAATCCTACCATGTGAGTACATGAGTTGAAGTCGAACATGGAAGGATACCATCAAAATATCAGTTAGAAAGTTGTACTAACAACCAATGTAGAGGTGTCCACCAATATGGGAGGTGGATCCTAAGGTTCAATTTGAAACTCTAGGTCTCCTTCTGCAGCAGGTACTGATTGGAATCCATTTTGTGAGGAGCAAGGGAATGAATCCTTCAACATGTCACATGAGTAACTGGTATACTGGATAAGGGAAGATGTACGTAGGATGATCTTAGAGATGAAAATGGTAGGGATCAGGGTGAACAGACAGAGGGTAAACACCCTTGAATAGTGAGCACGACACAGAGGTGACCCAAGGCAACTTTAAACTTTCTGTTGGGATATTATTAAACCCACTCATAACTTAGGATAAAATATTTAATCATTATTTGATTAAATTCCTACCCACTAGCTAATTAGTTGGCATACACTTGCACCTTAAAGTCAACACATTCTATCTATACCCTAGGAATGCTTTATTTCCGATTCTGGGTTGATCTTGACCACTTTATGGACTCCCAGAATTAGTAATTGTACTTTCTTGCAAATTCTGCCTTATTATTTTTTTATCCAGGTTTTCTATGGATAAGGTAAATATAGTTAACTAGGAAACTGGTGTCTTTTGTTGCCAACCCATCCTCCATGACTTTCTTTCCATATTCTAAGATTAACATGTTTTTTCCATCATTCTTGACAACTCACTCATGCTTTTGCTAATTCGTGAGGTCCTTGAATGATTTGGGAAGTGCTTTAGCCACCTATGGGGGTTTATCATATTTGGTAAGTCTGATTTATGAGCTAGCATTGAGTTGTCTTCCATCAAATCAAATGTCCTTTATAAGGATGTGTTACCATTGTAATAATATCAATTATCATTTATTGATCATTCAATAATGTGTGTTCATTAATTCTTGTTCTTCTTTCCTTATGCTAATTCTTTGTGATTCCCAGTAGGGTAATTGTGTGCTTAGATTCTTAGCTTGTTTATGGAATTCATGTTTCCATCAAGGATTTAGAATTCTGGCATGGTATCATAGCTTTGGGAGCTCAGCAATTAATTCTCCTTTCATATTTGCAGGTTTATTTGTAGGTCCAACAACTTCAATATGGATTCAAAAGTTCCTCTACTATCTCCTTTCAACTATGCTGATTGGAATCCAAAGATGAGCACATACTTGAAGAGGAAATGTCTCTTTGATGTCTCCATTAGTGCTTTGAGAAAACTTGAATCTTGTGAAGAGAATATTGTTTGTTTGAATAACTGTGATAGAGATTATGGAATCATGTGCTTGGCTATGTCTCCAAATATACACCATCTCGTAGATTATGCTGAATATCGATTTGAGCTTTGGAAAAATTTGGAAAAATATTTTGGTGTGCAAGAAGTAGAAGATGAATCTTGGAGCGAACCCAACATCTCCTCATGTTATCTCTCTCAATATGTCTTGGCCTCTACATTCTCTGATGAAGTTATTTATGATGAAGAAGTTTCTCATACAGTTCATGTTGTTGCTACCCTCTTTGATTCGAATGCTTCTTCCTTCAATGAAGAAGCAAATATTGAAGAGCAACCTTTTTCTGTATCTCTTAAAGATACTGATGATGAAAAAGAAGTGACAAATGGATCTTCTACTGTTATTGATGATTATTCACTCACACATTCATTGTTCTCTATGTCTTCTATCTTGGATTCTGAGATCTCTGTGCCAGATCCTTCACACTTTGTGCATAACTCTGTCATTGATGGTGTGAAACCCAGTGACTTCCAGGATGTTTGCTTAGCCATATCAAGTTATATTAGTGTCTTTCCACTTAACTTACTTCATCTCACATGCTTCTGCATCTCCTCCTTTGTTCTTGGCATCAATTCTCGGAGCCTCTTTGAAGATTTTGAACATCTCCTTTCTTCCTCCTTTCATACTTTTACTACAGAGGATTCATCATCAGTGTATTCCCATGAGTCTATTGATATGACTATATGTGCTCTTTTGGATTCCTTGGAAGCTATATCAACCCATGGAGCCCATGCATTCACACTCTTTGATCCTATGCCTTCTCTACGTTCCTACATGATCACTTGCACACATCCTCTCTGTGTAAATGAAGTTGGAGACCTCATACATTCGCTTGGACTCTTATTTCACCTATCTGGAGCTGATTTCATATCTATTGGTTCAAAGTTCAAGTCATTACATCATATTGGAGCTGATTACAACTCTCAAGAGCTTTCACATCATTGGATCTCAGTTGTTCTACATGGTCCTAGTTTCCATCCTGCAGTTGTCCTTGATCCAGGTGAGTAGATTTCTCTTCTTCCCAAGAAGAAGATTCCTTCAGACATCAAAATTTAGTTTGGAGCAATATCAACAACATTTTTGGTTTGCCTCTCATGTCCTTTCTTGAGGGAGGATTTTCCCCATGTGGTTTTGTCTCTTTCCTCAGCTTTTTTGGACATAATAATTGTTAAAGGGTGACGATAACCTTGTTTCCGGGTCCTATATACACCTATATTTTTGACATACCATCATAAATTAATACTTAAAGGGGGGTGTTGGGATATTATTAAACCCACTCATAACTTAGGATAAAATATTTAATCATTATTTGATTAAATTCCTACCCACTAGCTAATTAGTTGGAATCCACTTGCACCTTAAATTCAACACATGCCATCTATACCCCATGAATGCTTTATTTATGTTTATAGGTTGATCTTGACCACTTTATGGACTCCTAGAAATAGTAACTTCGCTTTCCTGCAGATTCTTCCTTATTATTCTTTTATCCAGCTTTTCTGTGGATAATGCAAATCTAGTTAACTAGGATTAGCATGTTTTTTCCATCACTCTTGACACTTCACTCATGATTTTTCTAATTCGTGAGGTCCTCGACTGATTTGGGAAGAGATTTAGCCACCTATGGGGGTTTATCATATTTGGTAAGTCTGATTTATGAGCTAGCAATGAGTTGTCTTCCATCAACTCAAATCTCCTTTATAAGGATATATTACCATTGCAATAATATCAATTATCATTTATTGATCATTCAATAATGTGTGTTCATTAATTCCTCTACTTGTTTCCTTATGCTAATTCTTTGCAATTCCCAATGAGATTAATTGTGTGCTTAGATTCTTAGCTTGTTTATGGAATTCATGTGGCCATCAAGGCTTTAGAATTATGACACTTTCAATGGAACAACTAGACTTATTTTCCATGTAGGAGACATTGACAGATTCCCCCATGTATTTAGGACAAGTGGAAGA
Organism: Pseudotsuga menziesii; assembly: GCA_001517045.1. Lineage (NCBI taxonomy): Eukaryota > Viridiplantae > Streptophyta > Pinopsida > Pinales > Pinaceae > Pseudotsuga > Pseudotsuga menziesii. The sequence goes on along the minus strand of LPNX011044091.1, from coordinate 208,045 downwards.
GTAGTAACTCAAAGTGTTAGTTGATCTTGGAAGTGAAAAACTGAAACATGAGTATCAGGAGACTAAAACTAGTGCTTTGTTCAAGGATGACTTGCTGCCAACAACTGATAATTAAAAACTGCATTTGCTTCCTTCATTTCTTGTTAAGTTTTAACAAGTCCAAGAAAGTAAACTCGATTCTTTCTTCATTTTTGAGCAAGCTTGAAGAAAAGAGAGAATAATGCTTGATATAGTACTGATTTGTGGATTTTACGATCCCAAATTAGTATATGCTCGTCAGTGTTTTCATAGTTTTGATAGTATGAAAACTCTAGGGGGGTGCTTTTTCATAAATTTATTCTTTCGATTCCAAAAAATTATAAAAACATCCAAAGGAGAACTCTCTTAGCTTCCGAAGAACTAAGGTATACCTTTTTCGTAATTAGTCAGCAAGGTTCAAAAAAGAGGTAAACTGTCACCAAACCGACGCTCCTTGAAAAACAAGCATATAGCCTTAGTTTAACGAGTGCGAAGGAAGGAAAGATCACTTGGAATGTTCCATTTATTTACAATAATGGGACAAACAACAGTAAACTCGATGCTTTGTATTGAATTTTAACGAGCATGACAATGTGATAAATAACGCTCAAAATATTTTTCAAGTTTTATTCCAGAGCACGAAAAAGAAAAAATATGCTCAAACAGTTTCCTTTTTTGTAACTTAGTAGTCCAGGACCAAAAAAGAGATAAACCTATACCTGAAGATACTCTTCTAGTTTCCGAAGAACTAGAGTATTCCTTTTTTGTAAGTAATCCATAGGGCCCAGAAAAGGGTTAAACTTATACCGTTATGGATGATCCTTATTTTCCTTTAACGAGTCTAAAAGAATAAGTAACTCGGCTATCTAGTCATGTTTAAGGAGCCATACTAGGGCTTGAAGATAATTCCATATGACAGGAGCCTTATAACCAAGGGTAGTTTAGCAAAACATACAATATGAGGTTCATTTTGTGTGAAAAACAACTACGAAGGCTCTCGTAACCTAGCAATATGCGACATGGGTAGCATAATCGATAGGAAGTGTTATATCTAGGGTGACCCATGTTAGGTAAGCTCTAACCATGGAAGAACAATGATGTTAGAAGGGTAAAAAGTGGTTGCAGATCACTATCCATCGATAAAAAAAGAGCTCCTAAGGTTTGTAAGGAGATAAGGTATAAATGAAAGATGTAAAGGGACCAAATCCCATCCTATATACTAAGGAAATATGCTCCAAATTCATCCATTACATGGAAAGCTAGGTAAAAACTATAAACATTAGTCTAAATAAAAATAATTTTGACCAAAACTATATAAAATGGGTAATTTTTTTGAAATTTTTACTACAAATAGTGAAAATTGGTGAAAAAACAATTCATTTGGTTTTACCACAAATAGTGCAAGTTTTACCTTTGATATTCAAATGACTCGTGTGCTCCAACCGATGGACGTATTTTCAAACCGCAAGTTGCTGGTAGATCACCTCTCCTTTATCTTTCATTTGATTCTTTCAATTTAAAGTTTATATGCAAATTTAAGGTCTTTTGGCAAGTTTTTTAGGGCACCACGTGGGACTCATGGGTATCCCATTGAAAACTCGCGATGTAACCATGGGTTTGCAATGGGAAACTAGTGAGTGACACACACTGTCACTACTACACATTTGCGAGTCATGCAGATTGGGTGTTTTCACTTATCTATTGGCCAAAAAACTTGATTTTGCAGGCACAGTGGTCCTAAATGGAGGGAGAGTGAGAATGAAGAACTTTATAGGGAGGTATTAGGGGATCCAATGACTTTAAATGTCCTCTCAAGGTGTGGTTTTTTGAATTTTTTTTGCATGACAAACATACGATCTCATGTTCAACTTTTATATTTATTGGTGTGATTATGGGATCCCGAGCAGAATATGTTTGACCTTCAAGGAGAGACACTTGAATTAACTGCTAAGGAAATATACTTTGTCATCGATTTATCTCATAGAGGGGCACTGATGAACCCAGGTGGCACCGGTCATGGGGGTGATCCCCGCAGCGTGCAAGATTATGTAAATACCTATTGTCTTCCAGGTACATAGAAGTCAGGGACACAAATACCTATTTCCTAGATAAAAATATTTTCGCTGAAAGTTCTTGTGAGAACCGTTGTCTGAGTGGCGGGTACATCCACACTGCATTTGGAAAAACATACCCATATGTGTATAATGGTGGAATGTATGCAAAGTGTAGTGTTTGATTGGTGCTCCAGGCTGGTCATAAGTATGAAGAAACAATTATCTGACTGCAAGTTTTGGAAGAAGAAGAACTTTGGGTATGACAACATCTTGGTAGCCTTCTTCTTCAAGAGTGCTTGCTTTGATCCCCAGGGTGAGACTTCCACCTTCACCTCCACGTGATCCTAGACTCACACGGTGTGGGGATGTGCTCCTTTGCTAGGGTGGTGGTGAAATCCAAGGTGGATTTGACGATGACTTATATGCATGGTGGGGCCAATAGGTGCCTGCCTTTGAATAGTTTCCCTATGCTGGTTTGGATTTTCGCAGTGATCCAGAGCTGGTCCTTCCTCCACGACAAGCATGAGGAGAGATGGGTGAGTTTTTGTTTTTTAAATTTTTATGAAGTTTTGCTCATAAGGATTATATACATACGTAGATTATTCGAGTCTAATTCATTTTTTATATGATGTAGATATTGGGCCTATTTGGCCAGACGGGCATCCTAGGACCTATATTCGAGTTGTGGATGGAGCCGACAACGAAGCTATGCTTCGTGATGTAGAGGGAAAGCTGGCCACACTTACTCACGCTGTGCCGAATATAAGGATGGAGAGGATTCCTATTTCCATGTAGGAGCATGTAGTGGGTGTACCTCCATCTTGGTTACGCCTACTTTAGAGGTGTCCATGGATGTCTTGTGCTATCGAGAGGCTGTGGCGGAGGAAGTCGAGGGTGATGAGGCCNGAGCATGTAGTGGGTGTACCTCCATCTTGGTTACGCCTACTTTAGAGGTGTCCATGGATGTCTTGTGCTATCGAGAGGCTGTGGCGGAGGAAGTCGAGGGGGATGAGGCCGAGGAGCCTCCATAGGTTTAGCATGTTGAGGATTATGATCCTATTTTTTGTATTTTGATGTACTTATTTATTGGATATTTGGACCAGAACTCGATCTATATGGACCTATTTGACACACACACACACACACACACATATGTATATCTATGTATTATTTTTACAATGTGTGTGACAAATTTCAATCTAATATGTAATTAGAATGTGTTGGTAATTATGTTTTTATTTATTGGAATATGTTGATATATAATATGCTCAAAATTTCTTTCAAGTAACCTAATCCTCAAAAACTGACATAGCAGAGTAGGACATCTCACCTGATAGAATCCATTGAGTTGAGAGACCACTAACTGAGAGTCAAGTATGACTTCCAGGTAGGTGATACCATGCAATATAGCATCCCAAAGAATCTCAATAACAACACTATATTCGGCTAAATTGTTAGTTGTAGGACCTAAGAAAGCGCCTCCTGAGTCAACTAATGTCTTGTGGGTGCATAAATGACCCAAGCAACTGAAGCCAGGTTGCAAGTGTGATGGCTTGTGCCATCAACGAATCCTACGAATCACTCCAAATAAATATGAAACAACACCATACTACATAAGAAACACTAACCATGCATGACCATTTACAATATTATACAACTATAATATAAGAAAAAGCATAATTCCTAAGTGTAATACTTTTCCAAGGAGAGCCATTTCGGGGCTCGAGAAGCTTGTTACCATCATAATCAAATAATTCATATGCACCCTTCTTTAGGACCTTGGACACTACATATGAGCCTAACCACATAGATTTGAACTTCCCTGCCCCCAGGGGTTCCTTATCCTGGTCATAGACCAAAAACATTTCTCCTTCAGAGAAAACCCTAGGTTTGAAATCTTTGTCCTATTGGTTCTTTACCCGTTGTTTATGTGCTTCATTTGCTGTAAGCACATCTCTACGTTGTTCATCTAGATTTTCCATATGCAACAAACGTTCCTATATATAAGAAGTACCAGGTAGCACATAAATTGCAATATTTAGAGCTGGTATTTAGCATTCCACTGGTGTGACTGCTTCCACCCCATGAATGAGTTCGAAGGTTGAAAACCCTATGGTAGACTTAAAATTTGTTCTATATGTCCAAAGCACATGATACAAAATGATATGCTGGTTTGATCTACTAGCATCAATAGTTCGCTTCAGAATGGTTTTCAATTTTTTTTTAACGACTTCTACTTGCCCCTTCGCTCGAGAGTAAAAGGAAGACGAGTGGTATTTCCGAAAACCTAGCAAAGTAGTCAACTCTGTCATCATCTTGTTCTGAAAGAGAATACCGTGGTTAGTGACAATCTGATTTGGGATACCAAATCTAGAAATGATTTGATTGAACACAAAGAACACCGTCGTCTCACCATCGACTTTAAAGGTAGGCATTGCCTTTTCCCACTTAGTAAAGTAGTCTACAACTACAATGATGTACTTATGCCCCCAATAGAAACTTGGTTGCAGTAATGAAATCCACCCTCCACTTGGTGAAGGGCCCTACCGCGACGATGGGATAGAGAGGAGCAAGATACGACTGCATCTTTCTTGTGTACAATTGGAATGGATGACATCGTTTCATAGCTTCTGCACAATCTTTAAATATGGTAGGCCAGAAATAACCATCACAAAAAATCTTCTAGGTCGTTGCTAACCTAGATAAATGACCCCCACATGCTCCACTGTGAGAATCATTTAGGACAAACTCCACCTCCTCATGGGTAAGACATCGATGCAAGATGGAATCTACCCCTCTTCTATAGAATGTATATCCGATAATGAGGTAGCTTTTAGCGTTCAATTTTAACTTGCGTCGATATTACTGTGAGAAGGTTGTGGGGCACTTCAAAGTTTTAAGATATACTAGTATATCTACATACCAAGGATCAGAGGTTGATATCAAGAAAATGTGCTCATCTTCTACCACTATGCTTTCATCACTCGGGAACTCTGAGATAAGTTCCACGAATACTAGGGACTTTTTCGATTTGGAGGACTGCAAATCTAAGTTGAACTCCTGGAGTATGAAAAGACACTTATTAAACTTTCCCCCATTTATTCGTCGGGATAAGGCATACTGAAATGGATTCACATCCGCAACTACAATAGTTGTCCTTAGCAAAAATTAATGTCTTAGTCTCTAAACGGAATAAACCATCGCCAAAGCCAGTTTATCAACGTGTGAATATCTAAGTTCAAGAATAGCCAAATCATGACTAAGGTAATAACTGACATGTTCTTCGAACTTCTCATCCTTTTGAACTGGCACTACACAAATTGTAGACTCAGATGTGACCAAATACAATATAAATTCCTTCATGTAATCTGGTGGATGCAAGGGATGAGTTGATAATAGTGCTTTCTTTAATGCCTCGAAATATTGCTACCCGACTTCATCCCATATGAAAGGGGTATCTTGCTTGAGAAGGCAGATGAAACACTTAGTTATATTGGCATAATTCACAATGAACTATCAAAGAAAGTTGGAATTTCCTTGTAGACTCTATAGTTATCTAATGGTTTGAGGAGGAGACAGGTTAGAAATCACCTCGACTTTCAATGGATCGACCCTTATACCTCAGTTAGAGACTATGAATGCTAGAATTCGCCCTGATTCGACACAAGACACACTTATGGGGATTTAAGTGAATCTTATACTTCCTGCATGTTTCCAAAACTAAACGAAGATGATCCAGATGATATTTTATTTTATGAGAGTGAGCCGGAATATCATCTAAGTAGGGCTCGACAATATGCTTGAAATGATGAAAAGTGAAATTCATAGCTCGTTGAAAGATTTCCTCGACATTTTTCAAGCCAAACAACCTTTTTTTGTACGTGAATGTACCCCAGGGGCAGATAAAGGAGGTTTTATGCTGGTCCTCAGGTTTAATTTGAATTTGGTAATATCCTGAAAAGCTATCCATAAATGAAAAAACTTCACTACCTGCACACACATCGATAATATATTCTATGAATGGTGTGGGGTAGTTATCTTTAGGAAATGCCTTATTCAATATATGAAGTTGATACAAACATCTATGATCCCTTGTTTCTTATCAACTGGAACAGGGTTGGATACCCATTCCATGAGAGACATAGGGTATATGAAACCAACGTTCAACAATTTTTCTACTTGAGCCTTGATGGCTGCCGCTTTTTGCGGATTCACAGGTTGAATTTTTTTCTAATTGGGTTTAACATTAGGGTATGTTCTAATTTCATGCTCTACAATGGATGGGTCGATTCCTGGAATATCCTCGTAAGATAAGGCAAAGACATCATGAAAATACTTGAATAAGGAAATATAACTGGCAATTTCTTTAGGCGAAGAATTTGCTCTAGTAAAAACATTCTCCACGACATCAGGTTTGGTGGAGATATTGATCGATATGGTAGCGGAAATTTTTTCCATATTCCCCTCGACAAACAATCCTTCCTTAGGTGAATGGTTTTAGGTTGATCAATACCTTCACTTATTCTAACGTGGAACTCAAAGTTTTCAGTCATGCTCAGGTCTAGTAGGAAATATGAGTTGTGATGTAAGACTTCACAAAGTTTCTCTGGTCCTATCATAGCCTCCATAATGGCTTCATCAGATGGTAAAACCACATCTAAGCAATCATACGAATAGTTTGAGTTCACTTCCCATGCGGGAAAATAAGCTTCATTTGAATCTTTTGATATGGGAGGAGTCAAGATGAAATCACCAGTAGCATCTAATATAGCTTGGTAGGCTACTTCTGCTGCTGATAAGGGCACGTTAGGATCGTCTTGCGAAGGGAGAACCCATGAGTCAGTTCTATCTAGAACTGTACAAACGTTCTTCCCTACGCTAGTCGTGCCTAGGTAGTTTAAAGGAGCAGGAATATCAAAAGTGCCAATCACTGATGTGTACATCCCAACTCCTAAAATCTCATTCATTGGGCGCGATTGATCAATCAAAGGTACATTAGACTCTGAAGTCTCTGTACAACCCTTCTGTGCATATGATAGTTGATCAATAGTCACCAGCTTTCCTTCATGAGGGAACATAAGGACTAGAAATACAAACGACAGAATAACACACATAGCATAGGCCTAACTCCTCCCCAAGAGTAAGTTATAATCCAGAGGGGCGTCAACAAGTTCGATTTCTACTGAGACCGTTTTCTTTGCCAATTTTATATCAAAAGAACGCAGGATACCGTGAAGATGAAAATATATTCCATCGAAAGCGGTCAACAAAGTGTTAGACATAAATAACTCAGGGGATAATAGAGCTTTCCAACATGAAATAGACATTACACATGTGGATGCAACTTCATCTATTATCGTTTGTCCAATGGTTTTTCCGCCATGGACTACTTCAACTGAAAATGCACATGGTAAGGAATGCAGGGTTTAACATCAGATAGGTTAAATTTATCCATCAAGCTCACAGAATCCATACTACCAATAGTTGCAAAAGGTGCATCATATTGTGAAAGACAACTTTGTAGAAATTCTAAGGCTGACATAACACAAGGATTTTGGGACAGGTCCTCCACAACTGTGTAGTTGGGATCAACCCTCATGTTAGGATTGTGAAATGTCTTTTTGAAAACACTTTTCAGTATCTTCGGCATAGGATCAACCGATTTCTGGATTGAAAGTGGGGATTATGTTTCGGCAGTCTGTTTATCTTTATGTGAAGACTTAGATTCATAGGTTTTGGCTCTGGTCTGCAGTAAGGTTTGGGATCGAGCCATGTTTATATAAGATTTATCAGTAGAGTTAGCACTCTGCGTGCCCCCAACATTCTTCGAATCACTAGAAGTTTCATTTTTTCCTTGTGGGTATGGGTCCTCGAGGACGACAGGTTGTTGTTTCAACAACTTATATGCTTGATCCATTAGGGGACATTTATAGGTCAAGTGATCTTCCTGAAAATTTTTGCAAGGAAAATTTACTTTCTTCTTTTCTTTTTTCTCCCCATCAGCATTATTTGTGGGCTTTTGTTTATTCTGACCTCCCTCACCCTTTTTAACCTTAGTTTTATTTCCACCGGACTATTGAGTGCCCTTTTGGGCAGATTGCATATTATAAACATTCGTGTTTTGGGGTGAGGGAGTGGCAACCTTAGCTTCCTCCACTGCAGATTTTTTCATTCATGTATCTGTTTTTCTAGTGATTCTATAGTTAGTGATTCAACTGAACCCACAACACCATCGACATGTGGTCCAGGCTTCATTTTTGAAAAGTATGTATTGGACCTTGGAGCCTCAGGTATAATATCGTATAGAATCACAGACTTGGCATAGATCAATTCCAGTTGTTGGGCCCTGAGTATGGATTCCTCCTACAAGGTCACTCCCAAAGTTGAAACGTCCTTTGAAATGTATGTCAATAGATATTTCAAAAACCATTCCAACAAAAATTCAGGAGGAATATTGAATTTAATGAGCCTCTTTCTTCTTCTCCACTCCTAAATGTGGTCATAAACGCGGGTGGCGTTATTCTCCCAAAAATTTGAAAAAAGGTCGGTATTGACATCATATTGAACAAGAAGTTGAAAATGGTTCAAAAAAATAGTTGTTAGATCAAGGAAACTGTCATAGGTGATGAACGAAAGTTAATTATACCATTTGAACACAACACTAGTCAGATTCCTTTGAAAGAGTCTCAGCCAAATCGAATCACCGTTCAATGAGTTAGAGGAACACCATAAGTGAAATATCGTGACATGGTCACCGGGATCCTTTCCAGTTTTTCCTTCAAACTCAGGAATTTCAGAAGGTTTGATAGGAAACGGTGGCCAAACTGGATCATGGTGCACTGGGTCATTCATAAGTTTTGAAAGTCTTGACAAGTATAACATTTCCAGAAAATGTAATCTAGGCCTAGTCGGAGATTGATATTGAGGAATTTGGTGTGAGGAAGTTCCCGCACCAATTTTCCCAAAAGGTTGGTTGGGGTTTCCCCCATCCATCGACTATGAAGAAGTACCAATATCCTGAAAAGAATTCCATCCAAAGGCCAAGGGATTGCTGACTTGAGGTGTGTTATACTATGTTTGAATGATTCTGGGCGAAGCTGGAGTCGTAAACACGGGAGCTATAATTACCCCACTGAAACGTGAGAAAGTAGAGCCTTCGAGTGGTGCAGCCGAAGCTTGATTAGATGTTTGAAAGTTGAACCCTGAAAAATGATTTTGGATATTGGATGACACACCTGCATAGGTAGGTGTAGGACCTACATAAGGTGAGGATGGAGGGACGTGTCCTCCAAACCATGGAAAACCTTAGACAAAGGAAGTGGAACAATTAGGACCACTTTGAGGATTTTGAAACAAAGGAGAATATGTAAAGGGTACACTGGGAATCCCAGTGACCACCATATTCGATGGACCAAAAATAATGTTCGTAGGTGTTAAGGGGTTAACCACACGAGCACTCAGAGACACTAGCTTGATGAGTTAAAATTTAAAGATACTATTGGTGCGGTAGATACATTTGGCCATGGTGCACTCATAAGTGAAGGAGAGACTCCACTGGATACCATGGATGAAGTGGGGGTGGACATAGCCCCCAAAGCTTCTAAATTAGACATGACAAAAATCAAAGGAACACCAATTCCAGGTGGACTGAACAAACGAACTTGTACAAGCACATGATCTCTTAGGTCAGTAAGAGGTGAGTTGTAGTTCCTTGCAAACTCTTCGGTTTGTAAATATTTCATTTATACTGATAAAGGATCAGTCTGAGTGTATATAATTTCAAGTTCCCCTAGAATTTCACTAACACCAGATGATTTGAATGAACCACTTTTGTTCACTCTCCACCTTCAAGGTTGCAGTGGAGGATCCACTGTTGAAAGTGGAGGAATGTTTTGCAACCTTTGAGACCTACGAGGAGGTTGATCCTTCATAGCTAAAATTTTTATCCACCCCCTCTTAGAGGTCATACTAGATCACAAGAAATCCAAAGAGAACACCACTAAATGTTTTCCTCAGTATCACAAACCAAGGAATGTAAAAGATATACCTTCCAAAGGAACATCTGGGATGATGAGGGACCAAAACATACCAGTAAAGATCAAAGAGTAGTTACCTGAGGCCTCAATACAAGTTTTCTGGGTGCAATCGTTTGAATCACCAACTGCCCTCCCAAATTTTTGCACGAGGTTTCCTCCCAAGTCTTCCCTAGGTGTAGTGGAAATATCCTTCCACCATCACGTGTGAAAGATCCCTAATAAAGATACTGAGGTTTCCAAATATACAAAAATATTCTGATAGAATAGTTGCAGGTCCAACTGATGTGCATGGGAAGGGTAGAAAAGCCCGAAATCCAAACAATACCGGCATCACACTGGGACAAAGGGTGGTACTGGATGAATCCTTGAATGCACAATAGTATTAGTGTATGTTTGAACTAAGTATTGGAGGGGTATCTCCACAACCTAATCCTCATGACATGACCTTGTGCTTCACTCCTGTGTTAGAGGAGCTTTCCGATTTATCTTTTCATAAACTTGGATTTCCTAAGAGACATGTCACTAAGTCTGAGTTTTAAACGATCTTGGATAGTTGTATATTACATATTCCAAAATCCTAGACTAAGTTAGTTTATGTAGTCCCTAGAAAGAAAATGTTACTAGTTAATTTTAATTAATAAGCATTTTTTTTAGGGTTTGTTTTTACTCAACGTAGTGGAGGTGAAACTTGTGATGTTATGACTCAACTGAAAAGAAAAAGCTTAAATGATGTAAAAATTTCAAATTACAATTGCTATTCAAATTCCTTTTTCTCCCTTTCAAAACAAATGAAATTTACCTAATGAACCTTGGAAAACAAAAAGACTTTTTACTTTTCATTTTTGAAAAAAGTCAAAAACAAATGTACAATGTGCTATTTAATACTATCAATGCAACTAAATGCTTTGATTTTGTTTCATTTTTCAAAAATCAAAATGTCAAATGCAACTTAATGCACCTAAGTAAGTCAGAAATATGAACACATGTAAATACAAGAATCACCATTCATGTCTCATAATCAGAAACCTACTTGGATTGAGGAACTCAAAATTAAAAAGAGGTTGATCAAAGGTTTGGACGAAATAAAGGTCAAAATAAATATTAAAGCAATCAGACAAAAAATGAGCAGATATGAGTACTAACAAATGGTAAAAACTTAGAGACTACTCATACGCCAACCAAGGATGCCAACAAGAAATACCTAAAAGGAGTCTTACACATACATTCAACCTAACCTACCCAAAATAAAGCTTATAAAAGAAAACTAACATATACTTGCAATAGATAGCAGACCATTGGACACCCAAGACACAACCCCAAAAGCAGTTGGGATATCAAAAAGCACTTAGAGAAGGAAAACCTTACAACTTTGTACACCCATCTACAGGAGCACGTGACTGTTCTTTGACAAAACCACTAGTCTCTCATGACTGTACTCAAGGAAACTCACGATTTCACTAAGAAGATACGATTGTGAGTATAGAAAATCCGCGAGTGGTTCCTAAAAATTTGAAAAGGAAAAATGAAAAGGCCAAGAAACCTAAACATCAAAAAAGACTGGGAGAAAATCAATGGTTACAATACACAAATAGAAACATAAAGAACAAAAATTGGAAATAAAACTATATTGAAGAGACCCCAAAACAAACTAGACTCCCCAATGAAGTCACCGGTTCTATTGTTAGGGAATATCTACCTTATGACTTGGGGTATAGGGTCACCAACATAGGTGTGAGTTGCAGACAACTAGGATTGTAGAAATATATAACATAGAATAATATGTAATGGGATATGTACCTTGTTCCAGATGGTTGATCCAAGCTTTAAATCTTCCTCTCCAATTATCCTTGGCTTTCTAATCTTCAACACTTGCAACAAAGATTTATATTTCCTCACAACATCTTCTATTGTTATACAAAAGAGACATGAACATATGGAAATTGGATTTGAAAACAAATAACAATATAGATCATAACTCATAACAATAAAAGCATGTATCAAGACAATTATGGAAGGAAAACACTCTTTCTTGATGAAGTTCAGGAAACATTACAAAATATTGTCTGAGATAAGCTTCTTCTCCACACCAAGACCTAAGTCCTCCTTGCTCCTCTCTCCAATAGAATCCTCCAACATAACCTTGCTCTCAAACTTGGTTCCCCCATCCTCTACCCTTCCCCTCTTTTTATACTTGTTCGGGGATAAGGAATTCAAGGCTTAGGATGGTTGGGGAAGTTGAGGAGGTTACCAAACCGATCCCAAATGCTCCAAGTTAATCATCTTTTTATTTTTAAACTATTCTTAATGAAACTTGCGGGTTTTTGTGGAGCAGCTTGTGAGTGACTCGCGAATTTCCTGAAGGGAAGTTGCGAGTACACCTTTTTAGAGATAAAACATGGGCTACACATATGGTGACCCATGAGTAACATGCGAGATGTTATAATAGAACCCGTGAATGCAAGGTAAGTTTATTTGCAAAAAAAGGCAATGCCGAAGTAAACAGTATGTATCAGGGATCCAACACATCTATACTGGTAAGGCCACTTCGATGCATATTGTACTTTCATGTAATGACATATTTGGGGTCATTACTCGAACATAGAAGTGCAATTTCATGGTATAACACTATTTTAATTCTACCATTGTTTAGGATGAACGTGCTCAACTTGGCTATTTTTTGGTCAGTTATAATTTAGTTAATTGATGCATGACCTGGTTAACTACCTACTTGGAGTTTTAGGTGTAGTAACATTGGTTGTTCATGCGTGATTGAGTTAATTATCTCATGAGGATTTTTGAGTCATGTTAAAAACTATATTGCTTATGCATAGTCAACTTCACTTCCAAATAATGGATCGGTTACCTATTTTGGTTTAGTTAACTGTAGAGCACTCATGCATAGCCTAGTTAATTGCCCCACATGGACGCATTAGTTTATTTTGGTCTAGTTAAACACTAGATTGGTAGTGCATGACCAAGTTTACTTCTTAAGGAGGGCATATTTGGCCTAGTTTACTTCTTAAGGGGGAACATTTGGCTATCATGAGTCATTTTCTCTTGAATTTACACTCTCTTATGCTTGTGTATGTAATTAAGATTATCTTTGTTACATATACGTGTAAGCTTGCACCTCATTGATCAAATATTCATTTTTGTATTTATTTGAACATTTAATTGATTAGTAAAAGTTACATGGCTTGGATATGTATTTGAATTATTTTATTCTCTTCTCTTCTATTCATTGCTATATGTATCACTTATCCATTTAGCTTCTAGATCCATTGGTTCAAAAGCTCACATCATCTTGTTGGAAATTTAGAGGGTCTAGTAGTGATGTGATGATGTTTTGGTCTCTTGATGGTGATAGTAGCTATGGGTATGTGCTTCTCGTTTATGTTTGGATATTGATGTATGGGTGATTTTAACATAATTAAGTTAAGATATTAGTGCCAATTTGTGGATATTGTTTGTGTCAAGAGACATTGTGAATTGACATATGTATTGTATTATTCTAGGCCTATCCTAACACTGTAAGCAGACATTAGTTAATATTGATTGATCTCTTGGCCTAACCTAAATACTAATAAAGTAACTAGTAACGAACATACAACCAATAGCATGATGGGTCTATGAATTTTAGGATAAAAATCTAATTCAGGTTTTTTAGGGCCTAATCTAGTCTTTGAAGATGAACATAGATACCTGTAAGCATGATGAGTTGAGGCCAACTTCATAACAAAATCACTGCAAAAGAATTTGCAAAAAGAATTATCCATTTCCAATCAATGTTATGGCTGATATGAATTGATCTCCAAGGGTTGGTTGTCTCATTCATTTCTCATGTTTAAATTGGGGGAGAAATCCCAATATACTTAATGAAATATTTCTTGGCTCTTATGGATGGTTAATGCTAGCACTCCACTGAAGGTTTTCCTTACTAATTGTGCTTGGTTGGTTAATTGATCTTGAAATTGTCAATGGAATTAAGGTAATGAAGGACTAGACTTTCTAACTTTTATGTGTTTGGTATCAATTTGAGGGGTAGTTTAGATGCAACTTTAATTCTCTAGATCATATGTTTTATGATGCCTTTGTTGATAGCTTTCCTCCTTAATTCCATTATAAATTTATGCTTTAGAACATTCACTTTGTTTGATTTGTGATGTCAACTGATCCATTAGAGAGTAGCTAGGTTTGTGTACTGCAACCCTATCCATTTATAATATTTCTAAAGAAAACCTCATGCAATCATTGGGTGATCCCATTTTCTCATTGATTAAGACAATGCTCTCCAATCCTTCACTCACTGTTATCTTTTATAAAATCCAAAGCAATTTGTTTTTCTAGAGTTACAGTTCAATTTCATCTTGTGCTTCATTGTTAAACTCTAGTAATTATATCCTATCCTGACTCCTCCATTGAGATAGAAAAGAGTTAGCTTAAAGAGAATAATACTAGGTGTGGTGAAATTGGAATCCTTCTTAGTTATCCATAATTTATCATTGATTTTAGGGATTCAACCTTAATATGCTCGTTTGTGTGGTAACATACCTTACCCTTGGGATTTAGGGGTTTGATTACCATATGAAAAGTTTATGGATCTAGAAGAAGTTATGATTACGAAGAACTACTTTGGTGGACTTAATTGCTGATGAAAGGAAGTGCTAAGGAAGGATCAAAATTACATTTAGATAAGATGCCATGAGAATGGAGAGTTTAGTTCTATTTTTACAAAACCAAGATAATCAATGATTTATTATACTTTCATCACTTTGTATTGTTGGGCCGTGGAAATGTCCCTATTAGTTTTAATCCCTTCTTGCATTCCCATGACCTTGGATTAATGCTTATTAATCCATTTTTATGATTATTTGCAGGATTTATACCTAAAGTGGTTTCCATATGCATTTCATTAATATTTCATGTGAATTATGATTAAACATCGGAAAAATAACATATTTTGCACTTATCTTTAAAACATGGATGAGTTTGAGATTTTTGCAGAACCATCTCCAAGCCAGTTACTATTACTCAAGGATATTTTCCGCAACTCATATGGTTGAAGATCAACAAAAGTGGATACTTGATATTTTTTTTATAAAATGTATTATTAATTCATTATTATTGCTGTTACTCATGTTGGTATTGTTGCTGCTACTCCATGAAGCAACCATGGAGGAACATATTCTTTAGGGGTGATGGATTTTTATAAATCCAATATTTCTATCATTCACATATGTCTCAAATTATGATGTTAAATTACTTGAAGATGAAAGGTACAAGTTGTTGGTGGATGAGAGTATATTTTTGCTTTATTTACAAATATTTGAATACCTCCATGTAATATATATGGAATCAACAAATTAAATGCTATTTGGAGTCACTTAGGATGAGTCTTGGGTATGTTGTGATGACTCACATCTCTAAATTCTAATTTGACTTCAAAGGTATCCTAAACAACATGAAGGTTAGCAAAGGATTTGGGATTAGATTTGAGTTGATTTTGAGATCCAATTTATTAGTAATTTGGTGAGGATATTTTGGATCTTAATTTATTATTTGTTATGGAAAATTCATGTATAAATAAGAGTTCATTCTCCATTCCAAGGGGAGGACTCTTAGAGAAATAAGTCCAATTTATGATGGAATAAGAATTTTTATTTCTTCCAATCTCTTTTGTAATTAAGATTGTATTATTTATTTTTTCTCTTTTGTTAAAATGTAGATTGCAATTATTAGTTTCTCTAATTTGTAATTAGACTACTTCTTATTTCTTAGCATATGATGTATTTTACTTTGATTCATTTATTTTTGTAGATGTAATTTTAATTCAAGTTTCTTTATTTATGCAAGTGTGTTAGATTCTTAGATTAGCATTGTTGCAACCATATTGTGAGTGTGATTTACTTTTCTGCAAGTGTGAGTGTGTTTCAATTATGCAAGAGTGGGTGTAAATTTATTTTTCCATATAGTTTTAGTATTTACTTTTTACAATTTACTTTCATGTTGTGTGATTTACTTTGATGCAATGCATAAAGATGACCGATGTTAGTGAGGAAACTGTAGCTTGCATATATTTTGCATGATGGCCTTGAAATAACAGACATTACCCTGGATTGATAATTTATGTTGTGAATTGATTATTTTAATAAGCAATTAATCCACCCAAAATTTTGGCGTTGTTGCCAGGGAGGTCATCGAAGGTGAAAAAGTACAAAATAGCATTGGTTTTAGTTGCATTTCATGGTAGATGTGTTCCTGATCCTGAGGTCTCAGGGCGATAAGACATAGTGAAGAGATACACATCGTTCGAAAGACTATAATGGGATTGGCCTCATAATGGTCAGGGCACATAGATTTTTTGATTACTTTTTAGTTGTTTGAATTTGATTTAAGTGATGTTTTTATTTATTTACATTTAAGTTTCATTGCATTTTTGGTAAATCATTCCCTTCAGTGGTGCAGTAATAGCCACCCGTATGATTAATCCCTCTTTTGCAGGAAATTGGTAAGAGGAAGAAAGCATTGGTGAATGAAGATTACATTGGAGGAGGATCCAAACGAGTATAGAAGACTTCAAGTTTGAGACTTGTGCAATCATCATGGTATGTGGTTATTTTTACACAGACTTTATTTTAAAAATCATACCATTTTTTAGGAGTTGCAAAAATTGCTGCAACACGCTATGTAAGTCAATTTAAGTACTCAATGCTTGAAAGTTTCGGTATAGGGATGTATTATATTGAAATTCTATGATTAGAAGAATTCACACTTACTTGGCTCACTTTTTGGGAGCCATATTTTATTTATTGAATTTTCTGGCATTTTGGCTTACGGGATTTACTGAAACACAGTCGGGATAGTCCTATTTTGAGGGACCATATGGGATTAGTTTTAAAACCTATTAGTATCCAAAATTATCCCTTTAAGTCTAGTTTCTAATACAATTTTAATTTTTCAATTCGATTGTCAAACGAAAGAGACATGGTCAAAATACTGACTGGGGGTGGAGTAGGCAGCTCAAGAACAAAGTTGGGAAAGTCATGTTTTTGAAGATATAATGGATGATTTTTTAAAACCTGTTTATAATGAATATTTTCCTATGAATCTAGTTTTCAACGCAATTTGAATCATTTCATTTCGACATCGTATGATAAAATTATGGCCAAAATACTGATCGCCTGTCATAAATATGCACTCTGAAAACTCTACTTTCTTGACTGTTCATTGGAATATTTGATCCATCAATTCTTATTGTATTCAAAACATTTTTATATTGGATATACATACATGAATCTAATTTCACCTCCAATTGGAATCACTTCAATCCGTTATCAAACAAAAAACTTGTTCCTAAAACCGTAACTATTGGTCTAGACCGAAATTCGAAAAAAACACCTTGTCATGCAGGCTGTTACTGAACAAATCTTGTTAGAAAAACAAGATCGGAGAGCAATAACAATTAATCAATTAAACAAGATGAAAATATTAGACACATCACACGAGAGACACATATATAACATGGTTCACCCAAGACGGGCTACGTCCACACATAAATTGCCAGTCCTTTATTATTATACCATCCAACAAAATGAAGGGATACAACTTACAGTAAACCTGCTGCATTTCCTCTTCTCTCGCTCACAGTATCTCTCACACGATCACAGAGATTGTTTTACAATGCTACAATACAATACACAACCGTATTACAATGATTTCCTTTTATAGGGGAATTACCATGGGAAAATACTATGGGTCGCCCAATACAATGGGTCCGCAAATTGTTGGCCAACAAACATCTCACAGGGGGACGATGTTCCCCCACACCCCCCAGCTGCGACGAGTGTACAATAAAACTGGGGTACAATCATGGCTAAACAATAACATCTATCGAATTGTAAGATCAGGTTCCATGACCAAAAAATCTGACATATCATCTCATGGAATTCTTAAAACTTTTTTCTACTCGAAGTATCCCTATCAATACACTTTCTTTTGGATTTGGAATCATTCAAATAGGGCATGAAACGAAGGAGTTATTATCAAAACAATGTCAAGTAGCTTACGCCGTCCACTACTTGTCAGTAGGTATAAAGTGAATTTGGCTTTGTTTATTTTTCTTTGGATTTGTTTTTATATAAGCACTACTTGTTGTTTTTTTTGCATAAGTATTGGACGAAGAGAGACTTTGCACCTCTCTTCTTCCATGATCTCATGTTTTATTTCACGTAAGTGGTTTTTTTTTAAAGTCCTCAGAGGTTCGAATAAGGTCAATACACACACGNTTTTTCCTGGGCTTTAGCACATAACAAATGAAGAATTGATGTGTATACCATATGAAGGCCAATGTTTAAGAATTCAAGTCCCATTGTTACATCACCATCCCACTGCCACCAAATCCTTCAAGAATACCTCATGATTATCATGCTTAGTCACCAACATTATGGTATGCATATGCATTACCTTTTTCCCATTTTGATATATATGCATGCTGAAAATCTCATTTACTTATGTGGTTATCTCTATACGCCAATGACCTTCACTAGAATATCATTCATATAACCGTTACATTCAGATCAATTTCAACCTCCACTCCTCCACTTCCATGCCTTCCTTCTCCACAAACCCTTAATCCACACCATAAAGATATATTGGCTCACTTACAATGCCAAGTTTCCCCATTTTCCTACCCTAGTTCCAAATAAAAGTTGATGGTGAAAACCCGTCTTAGGCGACATCAGACCTTGGAATGATTGAAAACCAGGTTGTTGGCAGGTATTCCTTGGGAATAGTAAAATTATTACTGTGAAAACCCTATGGGCGCAGTCATACAAATATTTTTTGAAAAACATCTTGCTCGCGAACAAGGTTTGTAAATAAAATAAGAAATAAGTAATTCCATCCAAGTTGCTCTCTAAAAAAAAATTTCCAAGTTCCTATCTGAATAAGGTTTCATGATTCATTGCTACATAATATTCTAGATCTACATTATGTTACACGTAAAGAATTCACACTGCTCCATCTTGCAAAGCTTTACATCACCCTCCATCTTGCAAAGCTTTACATCACCGTGGACATATCAGATCTCTTTCTTTTTAAATGTTTCTACATATATCAAGGACTTCATAGGTAGGTGCATGTATGGTTGTTTTTCGTTTATTTAATCACAACTCTTTGAATGATATGGATTTGTATTTGGAAAACCACTCGAGTCTTTTTCCATTTTTCCTCCTTATTTTCCAAGTGTACCAAAAACCTTCCGTTTAAGGGAGAACACCATCATCCAACATCACTCTTACACCATCCATTCAATCTAAACTCTTCATCCTTTCCTTTGAACCATGACATCATTATCTCTACTTCCATACTCAAGTACATTCCCACACCTACCCAAGTGTCCAAGCATGAAAAGAATAAAAGGATACCTTATTGTTTGTCACACAAGAACCAACGATAGGAAGTCTTACTGTCGCCACACAAAAACCAACACTAAGAAAATAAAAGAAGTAGTTTATGCATATGGATAAGATTAAAAAACCATTGGAAGAAAGGAATGTGTTGTTGGCACACAAGAACCATCAACAAGAGAGGAAAGAAGGGATTATCTCAAGAAAACCCTACTGCTGCTACACAAAAACCAATAGTAAGACATGAGATATAGATAAGATAAAGAAACTATGGGGGGAGGAATATCTGCTGCTGCTACACAAGAATCTGTAGTAGGAAAAAATTTGATAAACCTGTATAAGCCAAGACCACTACTAAAAGAGAGGAATAGGATCCACAAGAAACTACAGAAGAAAAAGTTGATGTAGAAGCCATTCCTTCACAAGAGTATGCTATCATACAAGCAAGGGGAAAACAAAGGTATGATTTCTTTGATTTGTTTTCTTGGTTCACTGGTGCACATGATGGTTCACATTTTCAGAAGTCAGATTTATTGAGAGCCACATTTTATATGGTATATGTATTGTCCAACATTTTATACATATGGTAAATGCATTCAACAGGTTTGCACACTAATAGTTGATGAAAAATATGTTGCATACAATGGAATGTTAAAATATATTTTCCAACCTCTTTATTCATGGCCACCTTGTGTGAAACATCATGGTTACTTGCTGCCACAAATGAAAAACACAATCAACCTTTGTATTAATACCTTGTGGCAACATTTGAACAAATCTGGAATGTCATATCAATAATGTTTTGAACAACATGATGATGGCATTTTGAGAAAACAATTTTGGGTATCTTTGATCTTCGTTTTTTTTTCATTAAAACCATATCAAACAACAATCCTCATTCTCATCTTATAACAACAACTTGAAATGAGTTTGATTGTTGTGGAATGCACAAAAGAACGCTTGGCCTATTTTTTTAGAAACTGCAACAAATAGTCCTGTAGCATTGGCATGGATTGGATGTTTAGTAACATATGGCTGCCTCGATTTTCAATCCTAAAGGAATTTTTTATACGATATCTTCATCATGATTTGGGCATTTTTGTTGTGCAACAAAAACATGCTGCCATATAAGAGGGTATGAATTTCTCCTCCCATGGTATGAAAATGAATTTGATCCTTTTAATGATGTATTCAACTTCCACATTCATCCATTTTACATACCTTCATATACCATTTCATCTTCATTGTTTTTGAGGATTCAGTTGGTGTGCAAGTGTTAGAGATCATTGGTAACAATAACAAGTGTTTTTCTTTCAAAAATAACAAAGATACCATATGAAGAGTTGATTACACACATGGGTTGAAGTTGATCTTAATTAAATGAGGGCATGCTCTATCTTCAGTTTGGGGGAGTGGTTTTGTCATTCTTTGTCAAGTTCGTAGGAAATAACCATTTGATAATTTATTGTGGATGCTCATAATAACTTTTTCCATCAAGTTCACATTTTATTTATCAATTGTCCACATTTTTAGTGCAAAAGTGCAGAAATTGAAAGAAAGTATCTTGCAAACTATGAATTGGATATTCGTGAAATTTGGACGAGTAAAGCATTATGGTAAGAAGAACAATCTTGGTAATTTTCAGCTCAATACAATGTATGGTTTTATAGAAAATGCACATCATCACCTACATCCATTTTTCATTTTTATCAATATCTGTGATGTGGGTTTCTCTAATTTTTGGTGTGGAGATGCATTGGACTAATAAAAACCTGCTTCAAAATTTTCAACCAAACCCTACTTGTAGTTTGTGAGAAATTGGTAGGAAGGTTGTTGAAACAATTGCTGATACATACCTGTAGTAACTTATTTGCTTATATCTTGAAACTGGTAAGCTCGTTTGATGTGTTTTTGGTATAGGGAAGCATGTGATTAGTATAAATATGCCTACAAAATTTCAACAAAATCCTCTTTTTACTTTGTGAGAAAATGTGGTGTTTCATCAGTGTTTCAACAATGTTTCAGCATCACTTGAAAACTGATTTTAGAAGTCCGCTGGCTATGAAAACTGAGCATATGATTGCTATGATGATATACATGGCCTTGTATTGAGAACTCATTACTTGTGGTGTTCTTGGTTTTCTAATGAAGACATGTTTTAAGAGTGTCCTTTTATGAGAAGTGCAACAACCATCGTTTTTTAAGAGATTTCAAGGTTCTCAATATTATCAATTTGACAAGCATAGAAGCGTTACATAAATATTTTTTGGTTAGTGTGCATTGAAAAATGGGATCCCTTATAGCTTGGTTGATACAAAGGTATTGTGTTGCATGATAACATGAAACATATTTAGTTTGGGGGTGATGTTGGGCCATGGAAATGTACCTATTTTACACTACGTTTTCCCTACTTTTAATCCCTTCTTGCATTCCCATGATCTTGTATTAATGCTTATTAATATATTTTTATGATTATTTGTGGGATTTATACCTAAGTTGGTTTCCATTTTCATCTCATTAGTATTTCATGTGAATTATGATTAAACATTTAAAAAATAACACATTTTGCACTTATTTTTGAAACATGGATGAGTTTGATGATTTTTGCAGAACCAACTCCATGCGAGTTGTTGTTACTCCATGATATTTGTCGCAACTCATATGGTGGGAGATCAACGAAAGTGGATACTTGATATTTTTTATATGATGGATTATTAAGTAATTACTACCATTGTTACTCATGTTATTACTGTTGTTGCTACTCCATGAATCCACCATGGAGGAACGTGTTCATTAGGGGTGATGGATTTTTATAAATCCACTATTTCTATCATTCATATATGTCTCAAATTATGATGTTAAATTACTTGAAAATGAAAGGGGCAAGTTGGCGGTGGATGAGAGTACATATTTGGTTTATTTACAAAGATTTGAATACCTCCATGTAATATATGATGAACCTGTTGAGGCTTGGAAAATCGCAGGCGGAAACAGTAAGGGATTATCCCCAATCAATGTTCCCAACTAGCTTGTTGACCGTTTGGTATAGGGAATTCGTCCGGTTTGCGGTCCGGCTACCGTAGGTCAAGTAACAAACAAGGCTTTACCGGTTGCGGCTCGGCCCACCGAGTTTTTTGTGTTTTGACTTAAGCTATGAAATGCAAGTGCCTAACTAAATGCAAGGTGATCAGAATGCAAGGAGCTGTCACAACGTGATGCGCAGGTTCTTACCTTTCGTCTTAGACTCACAAGCAACCCAATCACATACAGAAATAAACTAACTATCTAATCTATCCCTAGGGAGCAAGGTTATTATTTCAGGTGACTAATACATTTCGTACATGCACTAAGAAGAGTTCCAGATAGCTGATACTTCCTTCAAAACACATGAACAGTCACAGATATTTAAACAACCAGATAGCCAATTGCTTTATGAACAACATTTATTACTCACGGTGGAATATCTCCAAAAGATACTGAAGAACATTCAACAAGAACAGAAGTTCAGAAAATCAAATACTCTTACAGTAAATGAACCATAGCTGAAAATGAAATAGTTCCTCTTCAACATTATTCATTGAGTTCCATTGATACATTCCACTTTTACTCTCTCCAACAGGTAAAATTGCAGTTTCCTTTGCAAAACGAAGTAGTTCCTCTTACAAGCAAACATTTTCAAGATTTTCCCAGGGAAAAAGCCCCTTCTCACTGCTAACTCTACCCTATTTAAGCTATACAGCAGGCCCCTCAGACTCCCTCAACGTGTGGCGTTTTCTTCCCTTGGAATTTTCAGATTCCCCCTCAGACCGCCGCGTCTTCCCGTTCCCCTACTGCTTAGTAATGTATGGACCCTTTCCAGTCTGCATCTTTTTCTTCATTCAGTTTTTTTGTCCTTCTCTTCAGCGATCCTACTAGTTCTGGCCTTGCTTCTACTAAACGGTCTGTCTTACTCCATGCCACGGTGGTTTGACCAATCTCCCGAACCATCCTGCAATCAATTGACAAGCATCATTTGTTGGAAAGGCGCTACAAAACAACGCATCAGATTCTAACAACTGAACGACTATTCCTCAAGATAACGGCCTGGTGCATCTATGGTTCTGAAAAGAACTTCGACCGAGCCTTGGGTGGGAAACTTATAAATCAGCAGTCGGGAGGCTTCTACGTCGGGCGTGAAAGGGATCTAATAGCCGCAATGACGGAAGGGCTGTAAGTTATGGGTAAGCGAAACGCTGGCAAAAATACTTTAATCGGACATCGAAAGACTTTTAAATCGGAAGACGAAGGAACTCGCAAGCCGCAACAGCGAAAAAGGGAAGACTAGAGCCAAGCGACGCGGGGAGGAATGCTTAATCGGTGGTCGGAAGTCATTCGAATCGGAAGCTTAATAGCTTTCCCAGCCGAAATGACGGAAGGGTAAAACTACAGGCAAGAGATTCCACAGCTCATACGAATCGGACGTCGGAGAGATTAGGGCGTCGGACGCTAAAATGATCTGAGAGCCGCAACGGCGGCATAACAGAAAACTCACAGCTTCCGATCTAACATCAAAAAGAGGCCCGATTCAAAGGAAAATTCAAGTATCAAAATAGATTTAAAGATCAGCCACAGTTAGATTCGTTAATCTTTCTTCGAAAGGCAACTCTGACGAACAAATATTTTCCTTTTCTTCGACCAGTAAATCAGACATCCATGACTCAAATCGAAACTGCACAAGGCATAAATAGACCAGCTGTCATCCAATTTTAAAGTAAAACAAAAAGAAGATACGCCCAAGAGGCTCAAGAGTTTAACGATCAAATCAGGCAAAACGATGAGGAGGGGCCCAGAATTTAAAAAATAAATTTGGGGAGAAAAGTTGCGGCAGCAACAACTGGTGATTACCTGGTGAACCTAGATCTCTGGGTGACTTTTCTTTGAGTGACAGATTGTTTCACAACAAATGCATCCATTGAATTCTTCCAGCTATCCGGATTTCTCAAATGACCGAAGTGTGTACCTTAATCATTGATGCTAGTCCAGTTTGGGGAAAGCGGAAACCGAGACCTTCAAGTCCAGATAACTCTGTTGAGGCCAGAGAATGAGTTTCATTATTACCTTTGTCTTCAGGTAACCAACAGCATGGACACCACATGATTGTAGCAGATAGTGGACAACAGTATTCGTTTGTTCCTCGTTCCCATGCCATTTTAACACTTTGGTGCTTTTGGACTTTTGTCCCTTATGAGTCCTCCTGTACGCCTTTCTTACTGAATTTTAATTCAGGATCCTCTATCCCATAGTGTCCTTTTGTGTGAGTGGTGTACTTCAAGTTTCAACAAGTTTCAACTCATGGACGGAGAGGATCTTTTGGCAATTTAGTACTTATGATTCAGCATCCGCTTTGATTTATGATGCTTTTATAGAAGTTTTGACTCTTTATTTGTCTTTTGGTATTCGCTTCTTGGCATGGGATCATTTATATTTAATACACTGTTCACCTTGCTTCTTTCCATGGGTCCTTTGTTGTTGCTCCTGAGAACATTTTAAATGTGACGTGAATGGAGCCCCGACATAGTACTCCAGACTCCTCGAATCTGGTTTATTTCACAGGGGTTAAGCAGGACTTCAATGTACACAGAGTTTTATTCGGGAAAACTATTAGGCTGGAAGAATTTATTTAACAACACACATGCTGACACTCAACATATTTGCTATTCCCAAAAAGATCTTAATATCCTCCAGGCGACTGCAAGTTTGTTCTCTTTATTGAAAATTAACAACTCAAATTGAAACCAAATAAAAGCATGACTCAAAAACAACCAAACAAATTATTTCTGTACAATACCGAAAAACTCAAAGAAAACTCAAGAAAAGTAAGGCTTGAGAACCAAGCCATTAACTGACAAGTTCTCCTCCCATCCCTGTAAATCCTGCAGCTTATAAGTAGCAGGGCCAAGTTTTGCTGAGATTTGAAACGGGCCTACCCATAACTGCTGAAACTTAGTATGCTTTCCCTTCTCATCATGGGGATGATCCCACTTGAGAACTAGGTCTCCTACTTCCAAGTCTTTTTTCCCAGCTTTATGTTTGTCAAACCATATTTTTACTACCTCCTGCTATTGTTGAAAACGTTCTCTAGCCTTGGCCCTGGCCTCTTCTGTTTTCAGGAGATTATATATTCTTATTTGGAGAACCTCATCATCTGACCCCCTAGACTCTTGAGCTAGTATGGAAGACGGTAGCATGATATTGGGAGGCAGGATGGCTTCCTTACCGTACACAAGGGTATAGGGTGACACTCCTATTGCAGACTTGGGGGTGACTCTGTCAGCCCACAGGGCGTTGGGTAAGGCTGAGTGCCAACTTCTCTGGTTTTCTACTACAGTCTTTTTCAAAATTCTAATGAGGTTTTTATTAGAGGACTCGGCCAGGCCATTTCCTTGCGGATAGTAGTTAGCAGAATAATGTAATTTTATCCCTTTGTCATGAGCAAATGCAGTCAATTTAATCGATGAAAAGTATTTAGCATTATCAAATACTAACGAAACTGGAACTCCAAACCTAGTCATGATATGATCTTGTAGGAAGCTGATGACTTCATCTTCATTTATCTTGCGCAGTGGGATAGCTTCGACCCAGCGAGTGAAATAGTCAGTCGCAGTAAGAATGTACTTGTGCAGCAGGGACGAATTCAGTTTTATTTCTCCAATAATGTCCAGCCCCCATTGTTCAAATGGTTCCGTGATCATCACAGGCTTTAGGGGCGCTGCTGCTCTAGGCTGTCTTCCACCACACCTTTGACAAATATCACATTTCCTGACATGTGCATGTGCATCCCTGAAGAGTGTAGGCCAAAAATAACCGGCTCTAAGGATTTTGTGGGCTGTAGTGTCCCCTGAATAATGT
Source organism: Pseudotsuga menziesii (assembly GCA_001517045.1). Taxonomy (NCBI): domain Eukaryota; kingdom Viridiplantae; phylum Streptophyta; class Pinopsida; order Pinales; family Pinaceae; genus Pseudotsuga; species Pseudotsuga menziesii. Next base: position 181,642 of record LPNX011044091.1, on the reverse strand, counting down.
CCCCCAGCTAGACCATCATGTAATTCTGCCATTATTTTCTTTGCGTCTTCCTTTTCTAAACATCTGAGGAGAACCCCATCATAATTCTTTCTGAATAACACTCCTTCAACCAGTTGATAGGAGGCCGATTTGAGACGCAGAGCTCTTCTTTGTTTGGAATTCCAATGTTCTAGCAACATCCCTGACTGTAAGTAATGCACAAGGTCTCTATACCAAGACTTAGGAGCTGTAAACAGAGGACATACATCCATCACATGCAACTCGACTTCATCTTCCCATGCTTGTTCTTCGTTGTTCCTTCTTTCAGTCATCAACTTGCATAGCCCTTGACCTTTCACTATAGAGGCTGGTTTGAATTCAAGATCATATTCTTGAAGGGATGTTACCCAGTTGCCCCTTCTTTCTCCTAACTCTTTTTGAGTGAGAAGGGATCTCACAGCTGGGTACGGGACTATTACCTTGGTTCGATTTTTTAATATATAAGGCCTGAATTGTTTCACTGCCTTAAACACTGCGTACGCTTGTTTATCAATGGCTGGGTAGTTTAATTCAGCCCCTTGTAGCCCAGTGCTCATAAAAGATATTGGGAATTCATCACCCCCATCCTCTTTTTGCGTAAGCACAGTTGCCAATGAATCATCGGATGCAAATGTATATATAATAAAGTCTTTGTCAAAGTCTGGACTTTTCAGAGAGGGCGCATGTGCAACAGCAGTCTTGATCTTACTGAAAGCATTCTTTTCAGTTTTAGTCCACTTAAACTGTGCATTTTGCTTGACCATCTGCTGCAGTGGCTTAACAGTCTGGGCAAAATCAGGCACAAACCTACGTACGAAATTTATTATTCCCATGAAGGATTGCATTCCCTTTTTATTATGGGGCATAGGGATTTGTTCAATGGCCTTAATTCTTTCTGGGTATATAGATATACCTCTCTTTGAAACTATATGCCCCAGTAATTTGCCTTCTGTAACAGCGAATACGCACTTCTTGGGATTGAGGGAAATACCATATTTCTGACAGCGTTCGGAAATTTGTTTTAGGTGAAAAGCGTGCTCCCCTCTTTTATTCGAGAATATTGTAATGTCATCAAGGTACACCACAGCGCTTTTTCCAATTAGTCAGCGGAAAGCTATGTCCATAGCTCTCTGAAACGTTGCCCCAGCGTTAATCAGTCCAAAGGGCATCCTTCTATAGGCAAAAGTTCCCCATTTAGTTTTGAACGTTGTCTTCAATCTATCTTCCTCAGCTACTAACACTTGGTTGTAGCCAGAGAACCCGTCCAACAATGAAAACAATTCAAAACTAGAAACCATCTGCAGCAATTGCTCCATGGGAGGCACCAGATAGTTGTCTTTATCTGAGGCGCGGTTTAAGTTTCTGAAGTCCACGTACAGTATGATTTCTCTCGAATTTTTTCTGACCGGTACTAGATTTGACACCCACTCGGAATGCTTGACTTTAAAAATAATCCTAGCGTCTAACAATTTCTTCACTTCGCTTTGAATTAGTGGTTCCAACTTTGGGTGCATTTTCCTCAACGGCTGCTGATATGGCTTGACGCCTGCTTTAATAGGGACGATATGCTTGATGATGCTGGTGTCGTAGGTTTTTAATTCTTCGTACATCCATGCGAATACGTCCTTGTATTTTTTAAACAGAGTGACGAACCTTTCCCTTTCGGCCGGTGAGCAACATTTACTGAGATTCACGAACTTAGGATTGTTCTCAATCCCCAAATTTATCAGCTCGAACTGCAGAGTTGAGCTGTGCGTCTTCACGTTAGCGGGTCTTCTGAACTTTTCATTCAAGTCGAACATTTTTTCTAACGTTCTGACCCCCTTCGGAATGAAATTGTCAAATTTCATCTCAGCTTGATGTTCCTCATCATCTATGATTGCTCCTTTGAACACCTCTTCATTCGTCAAGCATTCTATTATTTTCTGATCATCATCAAATACTCGCAGGTTGGTGATCATATCTGGTACAGAGGGCCTGAAAAGGAGTTCAATAGAACAACGATTGTTAGTAGGTACGAGTCTAGCGGCTGATGTGGCCAATAGATCAGCAGCTGCGTTTTTTATTCTTGGAATTGAAATAATGTTAAATGCATTAAAACATTTAAGTAGTTCCCATACCTCATTCTGGTAAGCTTTCAAATGAGGAGAAATGCAGTGGATTTGATTCTGAATTTGTTTCACAATAATTTCAGAATTCCCAAAAACTTTCAAATTACTTACCTTCAATTCAATCGCTTTCTTGAGTCCCTGCACCAGTGCTTCATATTCAGCTGTATTGTTAGTACATTCAAACTCTAATCTACATGACAAGAAATGTTTATTCTTTTGTGGATAAATAAGGACACAGCCAGCCCCTGACCCTTCTAATGTCTTTGAGCCATCAAAAAACAAAGTCCAAAAAACATTATCTCCTGAACGTGAATCTATTCCTACTGCTAAATATACTATGTTACAATCAATCTCATCAGCCCGAGAAAATCGAAGGAGATCAGGCTTGGTGTCAGATGTGTCGCTGGCCTCTTCCGCTTGATAATTCCCTGGTTCCAATTCAAGAAAATAGTTTCCCAATACAAGATTGACTGGTACATTCTTCTCATTCAGTTGAGTAACATTGTACTTCATGTGATGTTCTCTTAAAATTTTAATCTGGTTTGGACTCCCCTTGTATGGAAACCACAGATGTGACCAATCCAAGGAGAAATATCCATTTAATTTAGCTGACAAATCTCTGCTCAGGACCAGACCGTAAGCGTCTGGTATGTCAGCCACCACGATATTAATGACTTGGCATACTTTGTCATTGGATGCCAGACGGATTAGGACGTCTTCGATCTGATCAATTACCTTAACGTCCGTCCTATCCAATTGAACCACCCTCCACGTGGTTGGCTTAGGCTGCCCATTTATTTTCTTACATACTGATATGGGCATGACATTTATTGACGCCCCTGAGTCTACCAAACAATTGTGCACGTTGTGATTAAAAATTTCAAATGTTAGGAGAAAAGGTGGATGCTTACATTTAGACTCACCTCCAATGCTGGTTTCTCCAATTTCTTCTTCGCCTTGAGGTTGATTGTCAGTAGGCGGCTTCTCATCCGAATCCTCAAGTGCTCCCAATAATCTTTCTTTCTGTTGAGGTACTTTGCACATTTCGAATAGTGGGACGTTTGCTTTTATCTTTTTTAAATCTTCCACAATGTCATAATTCATCTGCTGTTCAGTAGAGTTATATTTATCAGCATTCACCTTTTCTTCGTTTGGCTTGGGCGGTGTTCTGTTCTGCTCAGGATCTTGGCTAGTAATAGTAAATTCATGAATTATATTAGCCACGGGTTTATGTTGGAATTTATTCTTAACGTTTCTCTGCAGCCTCCTGATATTTGGGAGCATCAGATTATCATCTTTAACCGTCCCTTGACTTCTTGTTGTTACGTTGGCATCCACAACTTCCTTGTATCCTTGACTCCTTTCCTCTTCAGCATCAAATAAAACAACAGAATTCCATACAGCCATGGTTTCCTCTTCCTGCTCTTTAGTAGTAGTAGCAGCAGAATTCTCTTTTCTTTCTTCATCGCCTTCCTCTGTTAATCTTGGATCCAACATTTGATTCATGACTAGTGTCATTGAATTTATCCATTGCGGACAATTCTTTTCGGAATGAGGCTGCTGGTGAAAGGTGCAGAAATTTTCCATCCCTATCTCTGTCAGATTCATAGACGTAGTATTGTGAGGAGGAGGTTGGGACTGATTGTTTTCCTCCCTTTTCTTATAATAGGGCCTGTATAACTTCTGTGTTTCCTTCTCTTTCTCTAACTCTATGATCTTATTAGACAGCCTTTGCATCATTTTGGCCATACTTTCATAATCTGGTGCTTTCTCCTCTTTGGGCTTAGTGAACAATAAAGTTTTCCTTCTCTCTCCTGATTGCTCGGGGTAGTCTTCAATACTCTCTCTTTCAGCCTCCACCACTTCTGCTTCTTATTAGGTTTCTGTCAAAGTAGGCTTGGACCTACCTTTTGCAAACATGGCCAAATCAGGACCCAAAGCTGAAGTATAGTACTCAATTAGTACCTTGTCTGAAGGCTTATCAGTATCAGAAAAGTTCTTAAGATATGCTGCAAACCTTTGTGTGAAACTGTGTACTTTTTCCTTTTTTTCTTTCTTCAATGCACATAGTCCTTTCATAAGGGCTGCGTGAGTCTTTTGAACTGCATACTTACTTCTGAAAATTCTCTCGAAAGTATTCCAATCTGGGATAGAATTAGCAGACAAACCAAAGTACCATGATGCAGCAGCTCCTTTGAGGGTATGCGGGAAAATTCTGCACACTACATCTTCATGTTCCCCAGCTCTCAATCCTTCTATTGCCAAGAAAAAACTCTGCAAATGATCATCCACTAATATCTTCTCATTTGGATCGAACTTAGGCAACAAATTTTCAAAGGCATGAGGTAGGTCATGCAAAGGAGGAGTCAGGTTTAGGGGTGATGTGGCTTTCCATGCAGGTGGTGGAGTTGGTGGATTAGGAGGTGGTTGGTTGGTGTTAACGCCGACCATGAGTTGAGGTGGAGAGTGAGGAGGTGAACCAACAGGGGTGTGAACAGGAGAAATGTAAGGGGTTTCTGGGCCTTCTTGATTCAAAGGTAGCTCAAATTCTTGCAAGGCGGTTTCCACAAGTTCTTCCCAGTCTCCAACCAGCACTGAGTCTTCTGTCACAGGACGGTCTTTCCTTTTATACTCTCTCCTGGGAAATTCAGGAATAATTGGCAATCCTCCGATCTTCTTTACGTATGCCCTGGTGTGTCTTCTCAGGTCGTTAACGATCTTGTTGTGCACAGGATATAGATGTTCTCTATTTAATTCTTCCGGGATTGGATTACGTGGTCCACTACTTTTAGAACTGTAACCAGTGAAATAATCTCGGGAAAAAGAGTTTCCTCGTCCAGCCATGCACTGGCAGCCCTCCTTCTAGCGCCAAAAACTGTTGAGGCCTAGAAAATCACAGGCGGCAACAGTAAGGGATTCTCCCCAATCAACGTTCCCAACTAGCCCGTTGACCGTTTGGTATAGGGAATCCATGCGGTTTGCGGTCCGGTTACCGTAGGTCAAGTAACAAACAAGGCTTTACCGGTTGCGGCCCGACCCACCGAGTTTTTTGTGTTTTTACTTAAGCTATGAAATGCAAGTGCCTAACTAAATGCAAGGTGATCAGAATGCAAGGAGCTATCACAACGTGATGCGCAGGTTCTTACCTTTCGTCTTAGACTCACAAGCAGCCCAGTCACATACAAAAATAAACTAACTATCTAATCTATCCCTAGGGAGCAAGGTTATTATTTCAGGCGAGTAATACATTTCATACATGCACTAAGAAGAGATCCAGATAGCTGATACTTCCTTCAAAACACATGAACAGTCACAGATATTTAAACAACCAGATAGCCAATTGCTTTATGAACAACATTTATTACTCACGGTGGAATATCTCCAAAAGATACTGAAGAACATTCAACAAGAACAGAAGTTCAGAAAATCAAATACTCTTACAGTAAATGAACCACAGCTGAAAACGAAATAGTTCATCTTCAACATTATTCATTGAGTTCCATTGATACATTCCACTTTTACTCTCTCCAACAGGTAAAATTGCAGTTTCCTTTGCAAAACGAAGTAGTTCCTCTTACAAGCAAACATTTTCAAGATTTTCCCGGGGAAAAAGCCCCTTCTCAGTGCTAACTCTACCCTATTTAAGCTATACAACAGGCCCCTCGGACTCCCTCAACGTGTGGCGTTTTCTTCCCTTGGACTCTTCAGATTCCCCCTCAGACCACTGCGTCTTCCCGTTCCCCTGCTGCTTAGTAACGTATGGACCCTTTCCAGTCTGCATCTTTGTCTTCATTCATTTTTTTTGTCCTTCTCTTCAGCGATCCTGCTATTTCTGGACTTGCTTCTACTAAACGGTCCGTCTTCCTCCATGCCACGGTGGTTTGACCAATCTCCCGAACCATCCTGCAATCAATTGACAAGCATCATTTGTTGGAAAGGCGCTACAAAACAATGCATTAGATTCTAACAACTGAACGACTATTCCTCAAGATAACGGCCTGGTGCGTCTCTGGTTCTGAAAAGAACTTCGACCGAGCCTTGGGCGGGAAACTCATAAATCAGCAGTCGGGAGGCTTCTACGTCGGGCGTGAAAGGGATCTAATAGCCGCAACGGCGGAAGGGATGTAAGTTATGGGTAAGCGAAACGCTGGCAAAAATACTTTAATCGGACGTCGAAAGACTTTTAAATCGGAAGACGAAGGACCTCGCAAGCCGCAACAGCGAAAAAGGGAAGACTAGAGCCAAGCGACGCGGGGAGGAATGCTTAATCGGTGGTCGGAAGTCATTCGAATCGGAAGCTTAATAGCTTTCCCAGCCGAAACGGTGGAAGGGTAAAAATACGGGCAAGAGATTCCACAGCTCATATGAATCGGACGTCGGAGAGATTAGGGCGTCGGACGCTAAAATGATTTGAGAGCCGCAACGGCGGCAGAACAGAAAACTCACAGCTTCCGATCTGACATCAAAAAGAGGCTCGATTCACAGGAAAATTCAAGTATCAAAACAGATTTAAAGATCAGCCACAACTAGATTCGTTCTTTCTTCGAAAGGCAACTCTGACGAACAAAGATTTTCCTTTTCTTCGACCAGTAAATCAGACATCCACGACTCAAACCGAAACTGCAAAAGGCATAAATAGACCAGCTGACATCCAATTTCAAAGTAAAACGAAAAGAAGATACGCCTAAGAGGCTCAAGAGTTTAACGATCAAATCAGGCAAAATGATGAGGGGGGCCCAGAATTTAAAAAATAAATTTGGGGAGAAAAGTTGCGGCAACAACAAAACCCAACAAATTAAATGCGATTTGGAGTCACTTATGATGAGTTTTGCGCATGTTATGATGACTCACATCTCTAAATTCGAATTTGACTTCAAAGGAATCCTAAATAACATGAAGGTTAGCAAAGGATTTGAGATTAAATTTGAGATCCAATTTATTAGTAATTTGGATCTTCATTTATTATTTGTTATGAAAAAATCATGTATAAATAAGAGTTCCTTCTCCATTCGAAGGGGAGGACTCTTAGAAAAACAAGTCCAATTTATGATGGAATAAGAATTATACTTCTTCCAATATCTTTTGTAATTTAGATTGTAATCCTTAATTTTTCTCTTTTGTTAATGTAGATTGTAATTCTTAGTTTCTCTAATTTGTAATTAGACTAACTTCTTCTTATTTCTTAGCATATGATGTATTTTAATTTGATTAATTTATTTTTGTAGATGTAATTTTAATTCAAGTTTTTCTTTATTTATGCAAGTATGTTAGATTCGTAGATTAGCATGGTTGCAACCACAATGCGAGCGTGATTTACTTCTATGCAAGTGTGAGTGTGTTTCAATTATGCAAGAGTGGAGTGAATTTATTTTTTCATACAATGTGAATTAGTTTTAGTATTTACTTTCTGCAATTTACTTTTATGTTGTTCGATTTACTTTACCGGAACACATATTAGATGACCAATGTTAGTGAGAAAATTGTAGCTTCCATATATTTTGCATGATGACCTTGAAATAACAGGCGTTACCCTGGATTGATAATTTATGTTATGAATTGATTGTTTTAATAATCCATTAATCTTCCCAACATGTATGTTGACCCACCTGTCCTTTATGTATGTTTATAAGAGCAGTAACATTGTCAGATGCCCCAAATTGCAAAAATATTTTATGTTTTAAGAAACATTATGTTATATTTTTATTATAAAGTTTGTAATTAATGACCAAGTGGGGTCAAGAATAATTGCATGTAATTGCTGAATATTTTATTAACTAATAAATTAAATATGAGACAACAGCTTAAGGAGGCTGTTAAATGAGTGTTTTACTGGTCACTTAGTCGAATAGGTTGGTTTGAGAGCAAATTGACACTTGGTAGCATCCTCAAACTACTTCTAGCTACTGCAGGAGGCAACTTCCCTATTTTTGTGGTCATGTTCCCCAAGAAAGTGGAACAAGAGCAAGTGGCTCATTAAGTGAAAACTGACCCAAAAGACCTAGGCATGCTAATAAAACTTCCCATTGAATATATCTGAGGGTGCTCATTCTTCACTTGTGAAAATTCTGAGTGAATTTAGTGCACAAGAAAAATTCGATGGAGGGGACTAGCAAAAGTTTGTTTTGAGTGAAAACTGTTGAAGTTCTGAACCAGTGCAGCTATTTTAAGTTGAGTTCATACTGCTACAAGCATAACAGATTTACTGCTGAATACTCAGTAGAGTTGCAGAGGATTACTAAACTAGATCTCTCGCCCTATATTTCTACTAGGTGAACCAGAAGACAAGCTTGGGGGTCTTGAGATTTGCAGTTCAGCTATCCCCAGGAGTTGGTTGGGAGGAACAGGTTCCTTAAGTTGTTGTCACCTCTTCTACATTTCCAGGTTCTACATGTTCTTTCTAATTTCTAATTGCATATTTAGGATTAAGAAGGATTGAACTTAAGGAGTATTGTGTTATGTTTCTGTTATTAGAATTATTGAATGAAATATTTTACTGTGAAAAGTTAGTCAATTTCTGGATTAGATATAGATTAGGATAAATGATTAGAATAATTTCCAATTTTACTGATAGATAAAAAAATACCTAACTGTATTTTCCACACCTTTTTAAAGGTAGTTCTCTAGTACAATAGGTTAGGTTAAATTCTGATATATAATCAAATGAAGTGTGCTTGAATGTGTTTATTTACCTTCTACAGATTTCATAGGGTTAATCAAAAGTAAATTTTCCTTTCCATTTCAGAAATTTTCCTTAGACAGAGTACATTATCATAAATTAAACAAAACTGTTTCTAAGAAAGATTTAAAAATATATATATATATATACATAGTCTCTACACTTATTCACACAGTGGATAAATTAATCACTATAAGCCTATTATTATAGTAACTAAAATACATTATAAAAACAAAAAATAACTAAGCAGGATTAACTTAAAGAAACAGTAAAATGGGGCTAGAAATTACTTAGATAATTTCATCATTAATCTAAGTAAGAATGAAACTTGAAACACGTTACAACTAAAATATCAAACTTTGTAAAGATTTAAAGTAATTAAGATTTTATAAATAAAACCTATTTTGAAAAAACTATCAAATATGACTATCATTCTTTTACAGTTTTTCCCAAAATTACTTAAAGCATACATTCTTCATTTTTATAACCACAATTATCTAATATTTGAATATACAAAATTAAATACACTTTCCACATAAACAATATTAAAACTGTTTGGTAAAAATAAACTAAGAAACCTTTAAGTAAAGACCTTTTTAAACTTTCCAACCCAAGAATTCAACCTTTCCTTTATCTATTTACTGAAATAATTGTTTACTGACAGTAAAAATCAAATTAGGTTTAAAAAACCAACTATCTTAACATTTTGTTTCTCTTTTAAACAAAATAAAAAAATTACGAATTGGAACCATAATAAAACTTCTTCTAAAATTCTTAGCTATTGATATATCGATACAACATCATAGCAGGAACAATATCTCTATTTAGGTTAATTTAAAACAAGAAATTGAGAAATAAACCAGAACAGATAAATCTCACAGCTTGCCATCATTTTCTTAAAAACACAACATATATATTACCAATTATACAATATGTAAAACAGTAAGCTATAGAGCTTATTCCAAATACAAATAGTTTCCAAACCCTAATTTAATTTACCAAAACCAATACAGTATCCATACAAGTTACGACCTAAAGGTATTTTAAAAATAGAAGTCATGGCTTAAAAAGAATGCTCAAAATACAAATGATGTAAGTCAAGATACGACCGAGAAGGCCTCATGAACATTTCTTAAAGTCATGGCCAAACGGCCTTCCAAAGCAAACAGACTACATTGTAACCACGACCAAGCAGTAATTCAAGCGAAGTGAACATTATCAACTAAAACACCATACACCCATCGTTGGAGGAACCTCAGGTAGGAATGAGGCTTACCGTTTGCTGAAGGATCTTGAAGACCCCCTTTTCATTGGAGCTTTTGAACCACAGTCTAAAACTTGGCTTGTGAATTAACCTACACAACCATTAAAGATTTTTTTAAGCTCATTATTAACTCATATAATGAAGACAATAAAACACTTAGAAACTATGCAGAAGGTTTTAGAACTTTAAAGAACTTATACCTTGTTAGTATTTGACATCAGCTGCATAGAATGGTGGATTAAACAAAATCCCAACCCCAAGCTGGAGAGTTCCCGAACAAACGAAGGAAGCTCTGTCAAGAAAACCCCAATGAGTAATGTGCAAGCTCGAAACCAAAAACCACTATGAACCAGAGTTAAGACCACACTACAACGAATCAAGAACCGTGCTCACACTACCAAGTTCACCACTACACCAGTGCATGAAGGGTAGCACTTGCAAAGGAAAGGTAATGATGAAGGGTAGCATTTGCAGAGATAAGGTAACGATGATAGAGGCCTCACACATAGAATTAATCAGTGGCCACGTAAACCCTACATATAGAAGAGCTCGAAATGGAAAAAGGAGGCCGTTACACAAAGAGTTAAAGGAATAACATCAAAGCCTTGTGGCCATGAGCATGCAACTCTCCCACTCCACAACATAGATATAAAAGATAGGTAAGATGTGATTTTTTAGGGTTTAGGATAGTTTTATAGTGAAACTCCAAAAGTCAAAACCCTAACCAGTGATCACCTACCACGTGGCGATATATATGTTTACAAATTATGGGTTTTGTATTATAGTTCAAGACCCAAAAGAGAATCCTGCACACATTTGTGTTTTATATAAAAAAACTATGGTTAGAACCTTTTCATATCATTAAATATGTTTTCATTTTAATATGCATTTTATAACCCTAAAGAATAATGGAGGGAGGTAGTATTTACATAAACTAGGGTTTATATTATGATCTATAATCTTTGGAAAAGGGTAAAAACTTGTGCAAAGAATTATTTAACCTTGATTAGCATAATAAACAACACCTTGTGAAAAAACCACAAAACTGTAAAAAGACCTTGTAAAGGACTTATGAAGATACATCAGTTAAAAACACTTTTGTATGTGTGCTTGCAAGCATAGAAAGATGCATAGCTTGATTCTTAGTCTAGGTATTAAACATAGTTTCGTTATAAGATATTAATGTTTTTCATATCCCCTTGTGAGATGAAGATCATACGAAGGTTAGGTTGGATAGATTTTGTAGAAGATAATCTTTTCTTTCTTTACACAAAAAGCAGTAATACTTTAGTAACGATATAAAATTCGTATTATTGCATCTCTACCTGGTAAGTACTAAAACAATTAGTAAACTGTCTTCTGCATTAAGTTTTTAGTTCCATGTGTGAATGGCAATCATTATACCTTATGACTATACCTAGATTTAGGTTTTTCTAAGTTTACTTAACTTGATCATTGTTGAAACAAATACCCTTGAATTACCATGGTATCAAGTAATAAATTATTAAAGGACCTTCTAGACAAATTTACCTTTCACTAGAATTACATACAGGACCTAAACTGATAATAGATAGATAAAAGTTAGATGAACAAGTTATAGTTGAAGCGAAATGGAAGAACAACTAGATTATGTTTAGTTTTTCAACACTTATGTTTATCAGAAAATTAATTAAAACATAAATATACAGATCAACGATACCTTATTTATTTTGATAAAAGCTGTAAAATAAACAAATTTACTAGCATTATATTTTATGCTAGTGGAGATAATAATCTCGGTCCAGAAACTGGTTACAAAACGTCTTACCTGTAAAAGACCTGTAAAAGAAGCATCATTTCATTGCATTAGCTAAAAATCTAAGTAAGCCTCAGACTGAACTAAAGTTCCTTCATAATTCCACAAATAGTAGAACAAACTTTAGTACTTAGTAATTAAATAGATTGTTCAATTCATGTTTTTCCAAATCATAACCTGCTAAATCAAATCCCTAGCAATGATTTATGAAAGCAAATAATTAGTATGCAGATCTAGAAATTAACAAAAGAATCAGTTCTAGTTAAGCCTGATTATGTAACCGTTAACAGTTAAATGTTCCTCAGTAGTGACAATTGCAAACATTTAATATCATAGGGAAAATTTTAAATTTTTACGAATTTTTGGAGTTTTACAAACATCATCAATGACATGCTTTGTATTTGATTTGCATGATCCTTAGGATTTGTTCTCATAACCTTGTTAGGCCTTTGGAGTCCTCGTTTTCCATGAGTTATTTAATTTAGGTAGGTTCCCACAATAGATCTACATATAATAGTTTACATGTTTTTAAGGCTTCAAAGTGTTGGTTTTGTATGAGTTCCATAACCGTTTAATTTTATTTTGTTAGTTTTTTTAATTGATATAATTGTCTAACATCGAAAAAAGATACCAAGATAGTTGGAAAGTTATGTGGTATAGTGAGTTTCTTCATGGTGCTCATGGAGAGTTTAGTTGTTTGATTGCAAGATGACTCCCTTTGGAGGTGTAGCATTGACCATCTTGGAGGAAGGAATTAAGCCCATAGATGGTATGGGGACATTTGGTTGTTTAAAAGGAGGCTTGTACCTAACTTGACAATGCTTGGGTTGAGGCTTGAACATGTAGGTGTGGCGGATCTAGAGGTACACATGCCTTAGGTGGGAGTGTTGGAGCATTGCAATACTTTGGAGTATTATTGGACCTATTAAGGAGTTCTTAGCATTGGAACCTTGGTTTTTAGACATGCATACCTTAGAACTTAACATGTGACACTTGGAGTTGGAATGCTTCACATGTGGGTCTATTATTTTTTAATTAGGTTTCTTGTAGTGGACTTGGTCATCTTAGTATTGTTGGACTTCCTCACCTTTCATATAAGAAAAGGGGAGAGATAGTCATTTGATAACATTCATGTTGATTGTGCACTCATGTAATCATATATTTGTTAGAGATGTGAGAGCTAGAGTGAACTAATCTCTTTGTACTACATTTTTATTTTCTATATTTGTCTTTAGTGTTAGGGTTATTGAGGGAATTCATGGGAAGACTAGGTTTTAAGGTTTTTTCTAAAGAGAGAAATAATATTAAGGTTTAAAATAAACTATGGAGGAGCAACAAAAGACTCTTTAATCCTGTCTCTCTTATGAGAGAAGAAGGCTAGTGTTGCTGAGAAATTTATAGCCCTATTGCTACTTAATGCGCTTGTTGTGGAGAAGATAGAGGGACCTGGTTTTGTACACCTATGTGATGCAAGTGTAGGTCCCAAGGAGGAATTGCTAGTGTGTATGCTAGATTATTTAGGATATTTGGTGCAGTGACCAACATTGGTTGAGATTCATTCCTAGCTAGGAGAATTTGGTGGCTAGGATTTTCTAATGGTTCTCTTATCTAGGGTTTTGAGAGCTTGAATTGTACCAACTTGTACTTAGATATGGTATCTACTTTTACTTCATATTTAATACACACAAACACATGAAGTTTTCTAGTTGTGCAAATTTTTGTACTTGTAAATTTGAATTTAAGATTTCATTATCTTCTTGATTGAATGAATTATGGAATTCGTTATGCATGTTGATTTGACATACCTCGAGTAGATTATGTTAATGATTTTAAAAACATATAGAAGCTAGAAGGGTACATCTACCATTGTAATAATCTATTGCAATAAGTAATTTGCTTGAGGAGTGTTACCTAAGGGCTGGAACACAAAATTGAAGTGAAATTTATGAATTTGTAATAAAAATCAGATTCTTGAGATTTTATATGTTATTAGAGCATTTTAGAGATTTCTACATGGTATTAGATATGGTTGTACTAAAATCACCCTCTTATTGAAGAGATAATTGGATGTTTCAATTACTCCATACTTGAAGATGTGATTGACCTAGAAAAGGTTGTTGTGTGTGAAACCCTAGGGTGCTTTGGAGAAGTGGTTGAACCCTATTAAGGTTTGAGGTTTGCTATAGATTTGTAGGATGATTACTCTCGGCCATAGAGAGTGTGATAGGTTGGAGGGTGATTCCAATTTTATACCTTGGAAGTGTATTTCACAAATTCTTTTGGAGGACGTTGAGATTTGGAAGCATATTGAGAAAGCGATCATCACACCTATTAATATGGAATTGTCAGACTTCCATGTTAATCAAGAGCCTAAGAAAAGAGACATTCTTGATTTGTTGAAGGTTTACTTGATCACTCACATTACATAAAAGGCAACTAGATTTGTGTAAAATTTCAACATTTTATTGATGTTGATGTTGCTACAACAACATTGGAAGATAGAAAATTCCACCAAGTTACAGTAACATGTTAGTACTGTTGATCCATCTTTGGGATTTTGATGCATTTAGAGTGCCATATGGTAGGTTTAAATAAGTTCAATGACCCTAATACACAAGTATTTCGACAATTGTGAGACGATTAGTCGATGTTTGAAGATGCCATGTGATAATTATTGTGTGTTTCTCAAATGGAATTTATTGTCAGAATATCATTCTCTATCAGTGACGTTTTCACTTTGGCATCATTCTTTTGGCAATTTTCCCAGTTTGAATACTTTGACAATGTTGTAATTTTGACTCCAAAAAGACAATTGATTAATTTTGTTGTTATTGCTTTGGAAAGCTATCCATTTGCTTAAACCTTCATTAATGTTAAAATGCTGACATAATGCCAATAAACTATCAATGTTCTTGTAATTGGTCGTATTGTGCCTAAAACATTAGTTTGTTAAGGGCATTGGCTAAGTATTGTACCTGAAAATGATAAAGCATTGCGATACTTAAAAATCAATACCTCCTCTCATAATAATCGCAAATTGCTATTAATGGTTTGTGCCATTTAAAAATCAGTAATTCCTCTCATAATAATAGTGATTTGATAGGTAATTCCATCAACAACTTTATAACAGTATTGAAACATGAGAAATGAGGCCTCCTTCGAAATGTTCACTTTATTAATTTTCTACTTTTATTTGTATTTTTATGAGTTTGTGCAAGGGTGTTTCAAAATGGAGTGAGCTAGCTATGGAGCAATCCTCCCTCCATCGGACGGAGGAGGAGCAAAGTCAACGTTAACTTTGCTCCTCCTCTGCCCGATGAGGGAGGATTGCTCCATAGCTAGCTTACTCCTTTCAAAATTTCTTTTCGAATATTTAGTATTTAATATAAATTATATCATAGGTTGTTAGCGTTGAATTGACTAGATTAAAAAACACGAGAACAATTGGTTAAAGTTTTTGCGTTATCCGGTTGGTTGAAAATACATGTCTAAGAAAGGAAATTAAGGAAAATAATAACCTCTATTACTATTCTAGTTTGAGTATGCCATTTACACGTAAACTTAATTAAGATTCCGTGTTCTTGTAATTTCATTTACATGTAAACATAATTAAGATTCTATGTTCTTGTAGTTGTTTTCTATTAGATGTTTGATTAGTATATCGTTGGATAAAAGTTAGTAGGCTCAAATTATTTCCGTTGCACTTCATCTTATTTTAGATAGATAGAAAAATTGACTATGCCAAACTACTTGCTAAAGACATGGACACTATACTTTATAGTGAGATATAAACACATTATACTTTATGGTTTTAATTGTTATCAATATTGTTTCACAATATAGACTATGGTATGGTGGTGATGCATATGAGGATGCATGAGTCAAATCATGAAAATAAAGGCTCACCATTGGTTCAAAATCATGAGTCAAAAGAATATTGCTGGGATGCATATCACGATGAACAATACAACACAATGTATAGTTCTTTCTAAAGTTTCTCCACATTGACTTACATAGAGGTTGGGAATTTAATATATTTATGTAAATCAACATTTTTTTATTAAAACAATATGTTGAAGCTTTTAAGATATTTAAGTTTTGAAACCATTTTGAACCCCTTTAACCATATTTGAACCCCTTCCAGCTAAATTTTAATGTTTTGAAGCCAATGAAATTAATTTACTTGGTGTTTTATGGATAAAATGAAAATAGAGGTGGTTGAGGATAAATTTCCCATTGAATAAGCATAACAGAACATTGGACACAACTCATATAGCATACTTTATTGTCATTTTGGTTTTTGAGTGGGACTATGAATTGTCGAAAGTAGTAGAAGATTATAAATAGGTCAACGAATATCATTTTTCATATAGAGAGATTATTATCATGAAGGAAAAATAATGAGTAGTTGTTTTGAGTGCATGTGATGGCAGAATTTGTGAACCCACTTCAATGTCTACATTGGATGGAAAGTCAAGGTTGTAAAACTTATAGATGGTAGCTTCCCCTTTGTGTTGTAAATCTATTTGTGATCAATCATTACTTAATATCTGTATTGGAGTAGTGCTCTATCTTTGACTTCTTATGGAAGAAGGGAAACAACCTTTCGTGTGTGAGAAAGTTTCATAAGCAACATGAAGAAAGTAATATAATTTAGGTATATTTGTGGGGAGAAATACTAAAATATGCTAGAGGGTGTTAAAGAACAAAGGTATTTCTATTATCTGAAAAAAGACATCATACATTTTTCATCATATTGAGATACCTTTGAGAAATATCTTTATGAAGAGATAAAGAGTTGGTAGAACCAAATTGAACTATAGAGAACTAAGCATTAATTTTTCCCGAAACTTAGAAATTACTTGAAAGTTTATGGAATGAAAATTCATAGATATTGTTTAATGTATGTTTCAAATATTGCAGGTCATTACCACTACAGGGATTTGGTTTAAATAATATTTTAAGTCATTTAAAGCAACCTAATGTGGTCCAAGCATTAGATTGGTCATATTGTAGATTTATTTGATTTACAAGGACCTGACACCCAAAATTATTCTTGCAACAATTTATTGAAAGGTACTTATTTATGAATAATTTTGACTAGGCTTCCATACACCTATTGAAAACTAGTTATTTCTACATAATTTATCGACTACCTTACTATTTTGTTGATGCATAAGTTCTAAGCACGGAATTTATTTCTATAAGAGTTTGCATAAAGATTCTTATCATGTCCATCCAAATGTTGTAAATCCTATTAGGCAAAGTAACTTACATGGAACTAAGCATTGGGATATTACTAAATAACAAAAAGCTTAACACAATGCTTGTGGAAAATGTCAATTGTTCACAATGTTGCAACATATTTGTTGGAGAAAACACCACAAAGGAAAAACCAAATCATTCACCAATATATCTATAATTAAAACTAGATAGGAAGAATGCAATGATGTTTGAAGAAAAGTCTTCACCTTGTCACGGAATGATTGGATGAAACCATTTTTTTAGAACCAATGTTATGTGGATTATTTAAGGGTCATGAAAAAATACCTAGGTAAATAACTAAAATCAAATAATGCCCCCCACAAAAAATTGGGTAATGTTTAAAAAAATTGGGTAATGTAATTTAGAAACACTAAAGGAAATTGATAATTTCTCTAAGTACCCAAGCACACCCCTACCAACATTGAATAAAATTAGCTAGTGAACAGATGCCTTATAACATGATCTTAAATCTAAGGTCACAACATACAAAAATGAATAGAATTGCCTTCACATCAAAAGGAAAAGCATATAAATAATTACATGTAAACACACACTCTTACAATCCTTCATTGTTAATAGTACTAGTACAACTTGTGGTTATGGTACAGACAAGATTTCAATGGAACCACAACCAACATTGAATTAAATAAGCCATTAAATGGATGCATTAAATAATGCTCTTAAATTTAAGGTCACAATATAAAACAAATAATAGCATTGCCTTCAAATTAAAAGGTAGATTACGTAAATCACAAGTTCGTGGTTTGCCTTAAGAACATTTCCAATGTCAATTGGGACTTAGTTACCATTTTCTTGTCTTGATGCTACTCCTACTTTGCTGCATTCCATTTCAGCAGGGCTTGTAAGAATACCCAAAATTCACCCATTGCTCAGTATATATATGATATTATTCATTTAAAACTATCTCAAATTAAAACAAATAATTTACTACATTCCCCCATGAGTGAATGTCCCTATGAGATGGAATCCTCAACATTTATCAAAGAGCATCTCAAACCAAAACAAAGTAAAAAAATTAAGCATATGGCTAGGTGGGGTAGATCCCATGTGTGTGTTTCTTTATAAGGTGCAAACCTCAATATTTATTAAAGATCCTTTCAAACCAAAACATAGTAAAAAAATTAAGCATATGATCAAGATGGGGACATCCCCATGTGCGTGTCTCTGTGAGGTGCAAAATTACGATTGTTTCCCAGGCCATTGCCATTTTTCTCATTTTTGGACATTAATAAAATTATATTATCTTATATTTCATTTGAAAGGGTGTTCAAATAAAAACTTCCTTTCATTTCAAGGATGGTTCCCAAGGTAAGCCGTTTTGGTTGTAGTTTGACAACCTATAGTGGGTACATTGAGTGAGTCCCATAATATTTGCAAAGGTAGCAAGCTCAGGGACTTGAGCTCGTGATCTCATGATTGTAATTCATACCACTCAACTAATTTAGATATCCCACCGAGTTAGATCACTACATGAGCATGTTATAATAGTTGGGACAACATGATGTAATGTCCAAGAGGGTTAGCACTAATTTGTGTTTAGTGAAACCGTGTTAAAAGGATATTCGACATGAATATTTCATATATTTGGGAAAAGGTTTTTGTTGCAATGGCTATACAAATTGCCAAGATTTCAAGGTCATTGATTCTCATCAGATTGAGCTACCCAGGTCCATCATTTCCCCAAACAAATATGTTGGAATTTTATGTTTTTCCTCCATAAAAGGAGGCATTTCTCTCCTTTTTAACCAAAATCTTGTTGGAAATAAACAAAGTAATAAAGGAAACTTCTTGGGGATTTAATACTATTTCATCAAAAACTTGTTGGGGATTTAATACTATTTCATCAAATGGGCTTGACAAACATGAATCATGACTAGGTAACTATTGTGAGTGTTCTCTAATCATTCACACATATCACAACCTTGAATCAAGGTAAAGAGATGTATAATTACATAAAGATAAATGGATTTGAACCAAATGTTTATGTTGTAGATTCCCTCATTGATATGCTTTCTAAATGTGGAAGCTTAGAGAATGTAAGGAAATTGTTTGACCAAATGCTGCAAAGAGATTTAATTTCATGGAAAGTCATGATTTTGGGGCATGACATGCATAGACATGGGGACAAATCATTAGTAGTTTTCTACCAAATGAAATGGGAAGGAATGAATCCATACCATATCACCTTTATCACATTCTTGATAGCATACATCCATGATGGATGAAAGATGGAAATCATCAATCAAATGCAACATTTTAACATAAAAAATAGTGTGGAGAACTATTCTTGTGTAGTTGAACTTATTGGTCATTCATATAATCTAGATTAAGGCACACAAGTTCATTAAAAACATTTCATTACAACCTAAGGATGAAATGTGAGGAGATTTCCTTATTCAATGTGGAATTCATTGCAATATAGAACTAGCTGAACATGTGGCCAAACAATTTTTCATCTCCATCATAATCCATATGTGGATGTTATGCCTCCCACAAGTTGATTTATTGTGGTGACCACCATGATACTAAGTGCATGCCACATAAAATCATATTACTCACACATGTGTATCTAATCATGTATGGACTTTCAAGAAGATTCTAGAGGTCCAAAACCATAAAACTAATTGGGGGTTGAGGCATGCACAAAATATAACCCTTGATAACCTTCAAACTATGTTAAATACTAGGCTTCTATGAAAGGAAGGGTTTCCATTCATTTCATATTTTGTTATTGTTCCATAGTTAAACAAAGAATTTTGTGGTGGGATTTTGGAGTAGAACAAAGGAAGTAGAATATATTGTAGTTTCCATACTAACCATAGTTCCATAGAAAATCCATAGTGAGATTTATTTATATTTCCATTTCATTTATGAGAAGAAAATAGCATATCATTAGCCTCACAATATTTAATGCGGTTCTCTGAGGGTACATCAGGTCTGATTTTTGTGTGAGAGTTATTGTAACTTTGTCATTCTCACCTTTTCCTATTTGTCTTGGGACTTCATACTCCTAGGCTAATCGTTGGAAGGTTCCATACCCTCTTTGCTTATTGTTGCTTGTACATTTATTGCATAGGTGATTATTTCTTGGTCATTTATGTTTTAAGTGGCCTCAGGTTTGTTTTTTATCATTTAAAGATAAATTTGTTTGAACTTAAAACAAGTAAAAGTGGTCGACTATCTAACCTTCTAGTCTAAGCGTTTAAGAGGGTCTCTTGTCAAAATTGTTGAACCATCTTTGACTCATAGAAGTTGAATAACCTCCAGCATAGATCCATATTAAACTTGGACCTATAAAACACCGAGAGGGATCCAATTTATTGAAGTGTAATGTTTATTTATTTTTCAATGGTAAACTCAATAAATTTGATCTGTATCTTTCTCTTGCTTGACAGACCTGGGTCTAAGTTTTATTTTTTTAGTTTCTAGGCTAACATGGATTTTTTGGAAAAGTGAGAGGATAAAGCAACAAATGGTGATGGTGTAGTCACCATGAAGACACATGAAAAAAATTAGTAGATATATTTGCATGTAAATAGGCATATGTTTGTAAGACCTAGTAAGGCATGCATACCTCTGGTAACTCATCAATAAAGTCAAGAAATAGACCTATGTGGTAGGGGGTGTATGTGTTATTCCTCGGTAAAATTTTTAGGGGGTTCGTGATTACTCCAAGTCAAGTTTAATGGGGGTATTGTTAGGGTTAAACTTGATTAGGGGATGAGTCAAAGGTGGTCTAGGTCTAGATCATGTTTTGGGGCCCAAGGTATTTTTCCATGGTATTGGTGGCCAATGGTATTTGGTGTTCCATGGTATTGGATGTAAGGAAGTATTTATAAGGATTGAGGAGGATCCATTGTAAAGTGGCATGTAGGTGAGTGGCGGCTATCACACTTGGCCTAGCTTGGACGATTTAGTTCAAGGGATATAATAGATCTATTATGGCGGGTTTTCCCAGTTTTGGGTTTTCCACGTAAACATTGCGTGTCTATATTTAATGGTTTCTTGTCTATTTTATTTCTCTTATAAGTAAGTATATTTTAATAATCATTTATTCCTAAGAGTAACAATATGATCTCTTTTTACGACCTCATTATGGACTTGTCACACGTTTTAGACAACTTCACACAAAAACTAGTGTTGTTTTGGGTCATCCAACCCATTCACATTGAATATAGGTAATTTCATGTCATCCATGACCGTCCTATTCCTTTGTGGAACTCACGATCCCAAATTGGATAAACCATCAGTCGGACTAGTAGGAACTTGTCGACTACTATCCTGGCTATTATTGATACTTTGATTTGATTAAAAACACTTAGAAATACTTTTGGGTTTTACCTTGGAAACTGGAGATGTACACAGAGTAGTAGGTATGTCATGACCTCAGGCCTGGTTTGAAGCTGGATCCTCTCCCTCGTATTCACAAATAAGGCGATATTCCTCTTCTTTGTCACAATACTTCTCATCGAGTTGTGGCACCAACTCGTAGTCACCTCTTCCGGTTGCGCTGCGACTCTCTTTCTTTGTCGCAGTCCTTCTCCTCTTACCTGATTGAAATATTTTCCCACTCCTTAGGTGACCACCCTCTTCATAATTCTCACTCCCATATGGGAACATTTCAACTTACTCTACCCATCTTTTCCAGGCCTTCCTCCCGTCACTTGCGAGGCTCCATACTTAAAATTCCATTTTCACATGCCATCATATTTATCCAATGCTTTAAAGACTTCAAAAATCTGCCTCTCGGACCTTAAAAAAATTCCCTCTTAGCTTAACTAAACAAATTAATAGCATCTATGGAAATCTAGTAATATTCCCCTCCAAAATGTTAACAACCCAAAAGTCAACAGCCATGTAAATAGGATTACTAACACTTTCCAATCGTCGAATTAGTTCAGGAGTCCACTCCGTAGTTTCTCCTCCTTGAAAATGTTTCCTTTGACCATCCAACCTTGCTAACCATTCATACAATACAATGGAAAATTCATTGAAAAATTATCTCATGAATATCAGAGTAAACATACCTTCCCAACCATTCACCTAGAGTAAGTTGTGACCCCTTGCATTCTTCTTGTACGAATCCTCGTTAATTTTGGTCAACCCATACTTGAATCTCAGGCTTCGCCAGGTGTAAAAAAGGATTCCCCTTGCAATGATCTTGATCTCGACAACCGAACCATTTGTTGGATCGACTCAACTCAACCCAGGTTCACCTTCACAACCCATCCAACAAAACCCAGGGTACCGACCCGACAGAGCAAGGCTTCGTCAGCAACACCTAGTAAGCAAGTGTCATCTCACCAGGGATACCTTATGGGAGCTGAAAGAACCAGGATTCTGCAGCGACAGAAGGGGATATTTCCATACCAATGATTGAACAGTATTAAAACAACACTATTACATAAAATATCATTGATATTTACTTCTTATGACAACACTCTGTGACTGCTTATCATTTGATTCCATTTATCATTTAATTATTTATCCTGAATGCTTAATAAATAACATTACCGTTGCAACAAATTATAAAACAAAACACATACACACATATAAGCATACACCATTTGACACGAGAATTTTAACGTGGAAACCCATATGGGAGAAAACCAAAAAAACGCTCTTCATCTGGCCTGAGTCGTTTCTAGAATGCTTTCTGTCTGTGCACTCAGCCTGCAGACTTGTTCATCAAAATCTTCAGTACATTAGATCTGCACACACAACTTTCAGATTGAAAAAACTTCTTCTCCATGACTCTTACTCATTAGTTTCATACAAAAATGGCATGTATTACATCAAACTTCAACTCATTCTATCATAACATCGGCAACCCCGATCTACTCAACCCATTACATCTTTATAGGTAACTAACGACCATTTTACATCCGTGCCCATTACTCGTTAGTGGACATTCTTTCTAACTAACCCACTGCATGCATTAATGATTACCCAAAAGTTCCCCAAAATTCTGGAGTTGACCCTTTTCAACTCCCACTTTGTCACGATCTGGTTCACACCTTGGATGGACTTTACAAAACGTTTTACAAAAATTATCCTAGGGCAAACAAAGGTATATTCTCTATTCAATTTTGATTTAGAGGCCAATCTCATAGCACTCGATATGGTCAACAAGCTTGAGTTGGTGGTTCATGATCATGTTATCCCTTATCCACTGGGATGGTTAAATAAGGATACAAAGATCAAGGTCACAAAACAACATAAGATCAAATTTTCTATAAGTGTAGAATTTATTGATGAAGTGGAATTAGATATAGTACCCCTTGATGTGTGTGATATAATGTTTGGAATCCACTACATGTATATGAGGGATGCAACCTTCATGAGGAGAGAAAATAAATACTATCTAATCAAGGATGGGATGTCGTTCATAATAAATGAACATAAAGGTAAATCAAAGATATCACTGGAAATTTCCAACCATGCCAAAAGGTTGATTAGTGCAAGTAATAAATATGTTTTACTTTGCTGACAAGATAATCAACTGGGTGATTAATCGATATGTGTAAAGGTATCCTTGGAGGGATGTACTAGCAAGAAAAAATATGTTGGAGGAGCTTCTACATGCATATAGAGGAGTGTTACAGGATCCTATAGAGATACTACAAAAGAGGGAAGTAGAGATACAATTGTTTCTTGACTCCCCATTACTAAATATTGGAATATATAAATAGTATGATCAAGAAGGAGATGAAGCGAAGAGGATAAGTAGTTTCTAGAGAAAGGGTTGATTTGACCAAGCACCTCACCTTGTGGGTCACCTATCATCATCGTACCCAAGAAGGATGGAACTTGGTGAATGTGCATCGATTACATAACTTTGAATTACACTTAAGGATATGTACCCTTTTCCCAAGATTGATTATTTGTTATACCAATTGCAACATGCCAAGTACTTCACCAAGTTGCATGTCAAATGTAGATACCATAAGTCAAAGAAGAAGAGAATTGTAAGACTTCCTTTAAGAGAAGGAAACGGTCTGTATGAATGGTTGGTCATGCCATTTGGTTTATGTAATGCACCAACTGCATTTATGAGATTAATGAATGATGTCTTATGCCCATATTTAGATTCATTTGTTATAGTATATTTGGATGATACATTAGTTTATATCTATACTTTGGAAGAGCACATATCACATATCACACAAGTATTAGACTTTGAAAAGCATCATCTACTTTCTAACCTCAAGAAATGTGAGTTCGATTAGTATTCACTTGTGTATTTGGGGCATGTGATCGATGAAGGGGGACTCAAGATAGACCTTGCAAAGATGAAGGGCATTATAAAATAGGTAGTTCATACCAAGTCATTGAATTTATGAGCTTTGTTTTGGAAGCACAATAGCTATGGAAATTTATTTCTTCAATTTCAATAGTAGTTACACCACTTCATGCCATAATAATGAGTAGTAAGAGTTTCCAATGGGGAAAGAGTCAACAAAAAACTTTCAATGAGTTAAAACAAAAGACTAGTCAAGCATCAATTCTTGCATTGCCTAAGTTGCAGACACCTTTTGAAGAGGAGACATATGTAAGTGGTTATGCTATGGGTGAAGTTTTGATGCAAGTAATTAGGTTGATATGCTATCATTCTAAAATGTTTCATGTGGAGTCTTGAACTACCCTACCTATGATAATGAACTCTATGACCTTGTTCAATTTGTTAAGAAGTGGAAGCACTATATGATGGGAAATGAAACAATTATCCACACAAATCACCATCCACTAAAGTATTTGCAGGCCCAGAGTAAGCTACAACAAACCAAACTTTACAGGTAAAGTGCAGTGGTGGTCAAAACTATTAAATTATTCATCCTTACTCATTTTCAACTTCAACCTTTGAGGAATTCAAGGCAAATATTGAGATACTTATCCCGAAACATGGTGTTGACAATAATTATGTGTAGCACACTCCCAGTTGGGGACATTTCAACTTACTCTACCCATATTTTCTTGTCCTTCTTCCCGTCACTACCCATGTCCTCCGCGCACAATGGTTTAATCGTCAGACTCCATCCTTAAAACTGTTTTTCACACATGAACATCTTTATCCAATGCTGTAAAGACTTCAAAAATATGCCTCTGGGACCTTGGTAAAATTTCCTCTCAGCTTGGCTAAACGAATTAATAGTATCTATGGAAATCTCAGTAATATACCCCTCCAAAATGCTAACAACCCAAAAGTCGACAACCCTGAAAATACGATTACTAACACTTTCCAATCATCAAATTAGTTCAGGAGACCATTCTGTAGGTTCTCCTCCTTGAAAATGTTTCTTTTGGCCATCCAACCTTTCTAACCACTTATACAATACAATGGGAAATCCACTGAAAAATTATCTCATGAATATCAAAGTAAACATACCTTCACCTAGAGTAAGTTGTGACCCCTTGCATTCTTCTTGTGCAAATTATCGATCTTTTTGGTCGACCCAACCTTGAATCTAGGGATTCTTCAGGTGCCAAAACATATCCCCCTTGTAATGATCCCAGTCCCAACAATGGAACCATTTGTTTCCTTGACTCAACTCAACCCAGTTTCACCTTCACGTCTCGTCTAAAAAAAACCAGGGTATCAACCCGACAGAGAAAGGATCCGTTGACAACACCTACTATGCAAGTGTCATCTCACCCAAGATACCTTATGGGAGTTGCAAGAACCAAGATTTTGCAATTATGGAAGGGTATATTTCCATACCAAAGATCGACTATCTTTAAATTACAGAAAATATCATTGATACTTAGTTCTGAAAACAACACTATGAGACAACTTATCATTTGATTCCATTTATCATTTAATTATTTATCCTGAATGCTTAATAAATAACATTACAATTGTGATAGATCATAAAAATACACACATATAAGCATACACCATTTGACACGGGAATTTTAATGTGGAAACCCATACAGGAGAAAACCACAAAAGCGCTCTTCATCTGGTCTGAGTCATGTCTAGAATGCTTTATGTTTGTGCACACAACCTGTAGACTTATTCATCAATATCTATAGTACATTATATCTACACACACAACCTGCAGATTGAAAAAATTCTTCTCCACTACTCTTACTCATTAGTTTCATACAAAAATGACATGTATTACATCAAAATTCAACTCATTCTATCATAACATCAACAACCTTGATCTACTCAACCCATTACATATTTATAGGTAACTAATTGTCATTTTTCATCCGGGACCACTCCTCGTTATTGGACATTCTTTCTAACTAACCCATCGCATGCATTAATGATTACCCAAAAATTCCCCAAAATTCTGGAGTTGACCCTTTTCAACTCCCACTTCGTCGCAACCCGGTTCACACCTTGGTCGGACTTTACAAAAAATTTTACAACAAACTATCCTAGGGCCAACAAAGGTAGATGCTCTATTCAATTTCGATTCAGAAGCCAATCTCATAGCACCGGATATGGTCAACCAGCTTGAGTTGGAGGTTCATGATCATGTTATCCCTTATCCATTGGGATGGTTAAATAAGGATACAAAGATCAATGTCACAAAACAACATAAGATCAAATTTTCTATAAGTGCAGAATTTATTGATGAAGTGGAATTAGATATAGTACTCCTTGATGTGTGTGGCATAATGTTTGGAATCCCCTACATGTATATGAGGGATGCAACCTTCATGAGGAGAGAAATCAATACCGCATAATCAAGGATGGATTCCATTCATAATAAATGAACATAAAGGTAAATCAAAGATATCATTGGTAAGTTCCAACCATGCCAAAGGGTTGATTAGTGCCAGTAATAAATATGTTTTACTTTTCTGACAAGAGAATCAACTGGGTGATTAATCGATACGAGTAAAGGTATCCTTGGAGGGATTTACTAGAGAGAAAAAATATGTTGGAGGAGTTTCTACAGGCATACAAAGGAGTGTTCCAAGATCCTAAAGAGATACTACCAAAGAGGGAAGTAGAGTACGAGATACAATTATTTCCCGACTCCCCATTACCAAATATTGGGATATATAAATAATGTTTTCTAGAAGGAGATGAAGTGAAGAGGAGAAGTAGTTGCTCAAGAAAGGGTTTATTCAACCAAGCACCTAACCTTGTGGGTCACTTATCATCATCATACCCAAGAAGGATGGAACTTGGTGAGTGTGCATTGATTACAAAACTTTGAAGAAGATTACACTTAAGGACCGGTACCATTTTCCCAACATTGATTATTTGTTAGACTAATTGTAGCATGCCGAGCACTTCACCAAGTTGCATCTTAGATCTAGATACCATCAGGTACGTGTCAAAGAAGAAGAAAATTGTAAGAATTCCTTTAAGATAAGGAAAGGTCTGTATGAATGGTTGGTCATGCCATTTGGTGTTGAATATTGTAACTTCAAAGGATATTCTAAATGTATTTTACTAATGTAACCCAAGGGAGATGTTGTTATTCCTCTGATGGGGTGTTACTATTATATTTGGTCATCATAGAGACATGAGGTAAATCCTCCATCGTAAGTCGGGTCATTAGTACCCTGATGAATAATATAAAATACTATTTTGAGTCTTCGCAGGTGAATTTGGCCCAGACAGTTTAGTGGGGCCGACTTGTTTAGGGTAAAAGTCAGTTGGCTCAATGTGTATAAATAGAAGTGTTGTGCTTCTCATTTGAACACAGACACTCACTTGTGTANACTTGTGTAGTGCATAAGAGAGAGAGAGAGAGAGAGAGAGAGAGAGAGAGAGAGAGAGAGAGAGAGATCAGAGAGAGAGAGAACAACAAGGAGGAGAATAACTGTTTTGGGTTTATATCTTATACATCTTATACAAAGGAATTTTTGTTGGGTTTTTTTCCCTTTGAGGTTTTCCTAGGATAAATACTGTGTCTATCTTGTGATTGTGTTTCTATCAGTGACTTTGGATATGCTACTACTATGAATTTGAAATGAACACTAATGATGTCTAGTCTAGCATATGAAATCTTAACATGGTATCAAAGCTAGCCTAATTAGGACAACTTTCACAAGGTGAAACTCCCTCTCCTCCCTCTCCTGAAGAAATTAGGGTTTCTGCAAATTTTGGTGTTTGGAAGATATGCTTGCATAGAAAAATAAGTATCTCTGGAGCACATCTATTGAGCCCAGGATCAAAATTTTTGGGTGGCCGAATCTCTGGGAAATCCAAACCCTAGTTTGGAAGTGAACCAAAATCAGTAGAAAACTAGAACCAAAAATTCTGTAGTGCTGCAACCTAACAAGTAGGATTTGAAGGGTGAAGATTTGGGATCTCCATAAAGTAGTTGGACCAACCAACTCTCCTTAGTCAAGGACATATACTGGTAAGTTCAACTTTTCATTTTGATAATTTTGAATTTCTAGTGACCTACTAGATAGGATGGCACCAAGCACTAAGTTTGAGGACAAATTGGAAGGCATAGAAAACTTCCTAGCATGGAAGTACATGATTGGTCTCATTCTCAAAGGGAATGTCCTTGAGAAGTACGTTAAGGATGAAATTGCAAAACCAATAGAAGTTGAAGCTAAGGAGAAGCACGAACAAGACCTAGTAAAGGCAATGAGGATCATTTTTGACTCTATTAAGGATCACTTTATCCCTTAAGTGTCATCTAAGAAGAAACCAAGCATAGGTATGATTCTCTCTCCAGAATGTATGAAGGAAGGACCATCAACAGAAAGATGAATCCAAGATCTCAACTGAAGGGCACCAAGATGAGCAAAGGAGAATCAATTCAAGAATACTTCACAAGGGTCTCCTAATTCATAGAACAACTAAGTGCTATTGGAGACACTCTTGATGAGGATGAACTAGTTATGCCTTATCTCAATGGTCTCACTAGACCTTGGGAATCATTCATACAGACTCTGTGTGATATATATGAAGTTTGACATAGTATGGGAAGACTGCATTCAAGAAGAAGCTAGATTAGCCAACATAGAAGCTCTACTCAGAGAAGACGATCAGGCTCTAGCCACCCATACTAAAGAAAGGAAACAATCAAACTTCAAGAAGAGTAATCATAAATCAACCAAGAAGAAGTTTCAAAAGAATAAGAAGGATTACACAAAGTATCAAGGCTACGACTGTCATAAGACAGGACACCTAGCCAAAGAGTGTCCATCACCAAAGAAGAAGAAGAACAACAAGAGACATCATGCTCATATAGCTGAAGATGAGTATGAAGAAGAAAGACCTCGAAAGAGACTAACAAAAGAAGAAGATTTAGATGAGTATTCTCTGCACTCTCTGGGTTTGTAACACTTGGAGAAGATACATGGATTATTGATAGTGGTGCCTCGAAGCACATGACATGGAAGAAACAAACTCTTTCAAGACTTGAAGAAAAGAAATATGCCCATAAAGTATCATTGGGAGATGACTATCAATATCCCATCAAAGGTATTGGTGAATCAAGCTACAAGCTTGACTCTGGGACTTCCATGAAGATGAAGGAAGTACTATATGCACCAGGTTTGAAAAAGAACTTACTTTCCATTTCAGCTCTAGATAAGAAATGATATAGAGTTTATTTTATAGATGGACACGTACTTATGTGGTACAAAAGAAATACACTTGAAGATGCTGTGGTCATTGGATAAGAAGAAGGAGGACTGTATAAAATCAAAGGACATCCAGTGACAACCCTTGTCCATGAGACTACCATCTCAAGTGAACTATGACATAGAAGGATTGATCACATCAATTACAAAGCATTTCCCTATGTGAGCAAGGTGGTAACAGGGTTACCAGATCTAAATATTGATCATGAGGGTACTTGCAAAGGATGTGCAAGTGGAAAGAACATCAAGAATCCCTTTCCTAAAAGTGAAATAAAGACTAAATGTACATTAGAACTAATTCATTCTAATGTGTTTGGTCTTATGCCCTCCATATCCTTAAGTGGATATGAATATTATGTCACATTTATTGATGATTATTTAAGAAAGACTTGGATTTACTTCTTGAAGAACAAGCATGAAGTGTTCGATAAATTCAAGGAATTCAAAGGCTTGATAGCGAACCTTTCAGTAAATAGAATCAAGACTCTGAGAATAGATAATGGTGGAGAATAAACTTCAAAGGAATTTGAAGCATTATGTAAGGAGGCAGGAATCAAGAGGGAACTAACCACTCCCCATAATCCCCAACAGAACGGTGTTGCGAAAGAAATAATATAACTATTATGGAAGCAGTGAAGACTATGATTCATGACCAGGACCTCCCCATGCACCTATGGGCTGAAGCAACAAGAACAATCATATATGTGCAGAATAGATTATCTCACAGTGCTCTTAGATTCAAGACTCCCAAAGATATGCATATAGGAAAGAAACATGAAGTGAGCCATCTCAAGATATTTTGATGTCCAATATCTGTACATATTCCGAAAGATAAGAGAACCAAGTTTGATCCTTCTAGAAATAAATGAATATTTGTTGGATACTGTGAAGTATCCAAAGCCTTCAGGATTCCATCATATCGATATTAGTAGGGATGTAACATTTGATGAAGAGACAACTCTTAAGAAATCTAGAATGGGTCAGCTTTATGAAGTACATGAAGAGGATGTACCTCCCATAAAGGTATAAGTTGAACCCTCTCCTAAAATAGTAGCATCACTACAACAAAAATTGGATTTAGCGTCTCTTTTTGCATCCTTTTTTTGCGTCTAGACCATCTTTCAGTGTATTTTTCTTCATTTTTTGGACAAAATGGCGCAATTTCACGGGTTGGTGCTACTTTAGGCATTTTTTGCGTCCTTTTTCTAAACCTGGCACAAATTGGGGCGTAATTTGCACCGAGTATTGCACTTGGTTATGCGCCAAGTTTTGCATCAGGTTTTGAGCCTAGTTTTGCACCTAATTTTGCGCCTAGTTTGTACATCTACTCTTGTTGCGCCCCATTTTACGCCCATGTTTTCCTCAACTTTTACGCCCTTGTTTTCATCCACTTTTGCATCCTTTTTTATATCCACTTTTGCATCCACTTCTGCTACTTTTTTTGCATCCCTTCATGTGCCAAGTTTTGCATCAAATTTTACATCCTGTTTTGAGTCTAGTTTTGCATCTCCTTTTGTTTCAGCCATTTTTGCATCCACTTTCGCATCCATTTTTTCATCCACTTTTGCACCCACATTTTCATCCCTTTTTGCATCCCATTTTGCATCTATGTTTACGTCTTTTTTTGCATCTACTATTGCATCCACTTTTGTTGCGTCCCAATTCACACCCATTTTTGCGCTTACTTTTACACCCACTTTTGCTTCAACTTGTGCATCCACGTTTGCATCTTTTTTGCATCCAATTTTACATCAGTTATTGCATCCCTTTATGCATCCATTTTTGCATCCACTTTCGCATCGGGTTTTGCGTTGGGTGTTACGACTACTTTTGCATCTAATTTTGTTGCATCCACTTTCGCATCCAATTTTGTATCCAATTTTACATCCATGGTTGTATCCACTTTTGCACCAATTTTTTCATCATGTTTTGCTTCCATGATTGCATCATTTTTTGCATCCACTTTTCCATCACCTTTTGCATCCATTTTTGGTGCACCCCATTATGCACCCACTTTTGCGCCTACTTTTTTTGCATCCATGTTTGCATCCTTTTTTGCATCCATGTTTTTATCCACTTTTGCATCCAGTTTTACACCCAGATGTTGAAGATGAAAATGAAGATATTGATTATGATATTGAGGATGGTTATGATGATGATGATAATGTTGTTGATAATGAGGATAACAATGACAATGATGATGATGATGACGATGATGATGATGAGGAGGAGGAGGATAATGGCAATGACGACATTGACAATGATTATGATGGCAATGAAATGAATGATGATGATGATGATGACAATGACAATGGTGATGAATAAAATGAGAATGATGATGTTGATCATCTTAAAAAATAAGTTGTTATTTGTCATGCATAAATTGTGTGTGTCCTCCATGACCCTTTTCCACTAATCACATATTTTGGGTAGATGTTATTTCTTATGCCAAAGGTAATGATGAATAACTGATGAAAATGTCAATAATCATGATGATGATGATGTCAAGGACAATGGCGATGATGATGACATGGATGATGATTATGCCGATGATGATGACTATTATGATAATCATGATGACAATGACAAAGATGACGATGATGATCATGATCATCATCATTTCCATCATCGTCATCATCAAAAACATCACCATTGTCATTGTCATCTAGTTCATCATCATCATCATTTAAAGCATATGGGATATGTTTACCATTTAAAGCATGCATAACAAGTGGGATTATTCTAAAACACCCCACCAAAGTACAAAATTCAAACCACAAGGGAAACATAATATTGAAATTGTTCCAATTTTATTTCTCCCAACAAAATAAGTTGCATGATATGACTCAGTAAGATCATATATACTTGCAAAATTCTCTAAAGTAAGGTCCTAAACAGAAAACACAGATCTCAGTGCTGCGGCTGGACAATATCATAACAAAAAGGAAAAAACGCAATGAAATAAAAGAATACCCGTGTAATAGAATATTCACACAAATGTTTGAGGCCTTCTAAAATATATTGATCATCATCTCTTAGAAGGTCTTGTGCAAATTCTGTTGTCATCTCTACTGTACCAGTGTATATAAATCTGACACCAGTACCCCATCAGAATCATCAAACATTCTTGGATAAAACATATTTGAGTTCTAACATGTCATAATTTCTTTCATATTCATCTTGAAATCTTTATAACAGGAATGAATCCTTTGTTATTGCCATAAGAAACACATAGAAGAAACCATAAGAATTACCTCATCATCAGTTCAAAGAATGCCCAGGTTATATTTGGAATTTCAATATCCTTTGCCTATTTCAATATACGATCTTTTTCATTAAATTGGAGGTACACTTCTTTCTTGAAACTCTTTAGGACTCTTGATACATGATGCTTCCTTTATGTTCCCATTAAAAATTTCTATGTCTTTAATGTTTTCCTTCCTCAAGGCTTGTATCTATTTTCTTGCTATTTTTCAGAATATTACACAAATCTACAATTTTGGCATTGCCCTTTTTTTTGGTTCCCAGCAAGGAATATTCCTTTAGGTTATCCTTTTATAGCATGGCTACCACTTTCCACTTACAATCGGAGGAGATTGAGATTACCATGGCTTACATGTACTTGAGGTTTCCCTTCTCAAGGCCTTGGTTCAATTTGAGACATGCTTTCTAGTGCCAACCTAACAAGGGACACATTTACCTTGCTCAACTTGAAAGACGTCGCTTCTTTCTGCACTTCTAGGATTTCTTGTCTAAGATGTTCCTCTTGGACATTATCATAATGGTACCAGGAGCTTGGGAACATTAATACAAATTTTCAGGGGCATGGGAATGCAGTTATTGGAGTTTTGTCATTGGGATTTTGTACAAGCTTCCTACTAAGCTGAGAACGCTTCAACCCAAAATTTGGTAGGTTATCTAATGATTTAATGTGCCAAACTCCCTCACTAAAACGTTAAATGCCAATAGATTATAGGACCAAAATCCTAAAATAATCCTATAATTAAACCCCTCTCAATAATACACAAGCAAGTCACTCTTGGTGCCTTCTTTGGTTTGTTTGAGTGAACAACACTGCCTGTGACAGAGGTAGGACATGGATTCTAAGTTTTAAGCTTGAATCCATGGTTTTGACTTGAGAAAGGTGGCTTGAGGGTTGAGGTTAGTGAGAAAGGAGGCTTTAGATGGGTTTATAAACCATCTCTTGAGCTTGATTCAGTCTGCCCTTCTCTTAACCTCTGCCAACTCAATTTTCTGGCACATGTCACTAGCTGACTGTGGCTTATTCTCATCATGAAGATGTAAGTTAAGGTTTCAATCCATCAATATGCACTTGGACGTTCTCTCTGCAGTAATACTACAATCCAACGACCTTTAGGGTTTGTATCCCATCAACGCATATTATAGGTTCCATGTTCCACTTGACATCACAATGAATAGCAAGAGTTCTTTGCTCTTTGCCTAAAATGATCCTCAATTCATTTGTGAAGAGGAATAACGCTAGTTCTTCAACTCATGAATTTTGGGTTTCTTTACTAGACTCCCACTAAACATCCTCTAGGCTCGAATCCTCACTCATAAATTTATTCACCATGCCTCTAAGTCATGATCATGGATGCAGGGGATTCGTCTGTGCTTTGGACTCGATTCAATTTCTACTTCATATCATG
Source organism: Pseudotsuga menziesii (assembly GCA_001517045.1). Taxonomy (NCBI): domain Eukaryota; kingdom Viridiplantae; phylum Streptophyta; class Pinopsida; order Pinales; family Pinaceae; genus Pseudotsuga; species Pseudotsuga menziesii. Next base: position 147,249 of record LPNX011044091.1, on the reverse strand, counting down.
CCCACATCCTCTAGATTGGAACTATAGTTTGTTTGGATATATTTTGTGTCTTTGACCTCTGATGTTTCTATAGGTAATCGATTTCATCTAGGAACCCAACAACAATGCTTCACATACTGCGAATTTGCATCAAATTATAGGTTGACACTTGGGATAGTCGAATAATCCCCAACCTTTCACTCAGACTCCTCGACAAACTCCAACTGTTCTTCAATCAGATTAGAGTTTAGACTTCTTACCATAGCTTGCTAAACTTGGGCTTTGTCACACTTCATAACAAACATAAATGAATGAAAAATATTCCCATTTAACTAACATTGAATTGCACAAAAGAAAACATTTTACTTAACAAAATCAATGCTCATAAAATCTGTGAAAGTCCATCCACTGGCTATGAAAGCATTTACAAAAACATTACAGAGTTCTGAAACATAATTGAATAAAGGTATACAGAGAGAGCTGATCTCATTCATAAACACACAAAATCAACAACTTTGCAGGAGAAAAATATTTCTGTGTATCGGTGTCTCTTCCTCTCAATTAGTTCTTGAGTACATTGAAAATAATGCCAACCAACCAATCCCCCAAACATAATCAGCATAGGTTTTTATATGTAAATGAAGTGGTAACTCCTTCCAATGACAAAGTGCTTCCCTTTTCCAAAATTGAACAGGTCGATCGATCTCTACTCAAAAACTATCGGTATCTCTCCATCTTCTTTGACACTTGAATAAGTTGATTTCTGTGAGGGTGTCGCATCCACATCTACCAAATGATTAGAGAAATATCCTCAATCTCACTCCTTGGAAATATGCAATAATAACAAACAAACTATAAATAAACTAAATCTAAAACAAAATCAAGTTAACAAAACTGAAAGAATAAAATTAAACTATAATCAAACTAAATTAAAATTAAAATCAAATTACAATGTAAAAAAAAGAAAAAATAAACTAATAAAATCTTTTGGCAAGTTAGGAATAAGACTACCCTCTTTATTGTCTTACCAAAAGGCATGATAATGAGGAAGAAGACCTAAACTTATGGACCTCACCTTCAAATAATTCCTTGCAATCACATTAGTGAGGAGTGATAAGAAGATCACAACAATCCAAATCTCAGTTGATAGGGTTAATTGAATACTTATATGGTAAATTTAATATAAGAATTACTTATAGTTGTCTCTGTGCCTTGACCCAATTCGTATTATAAGGTGAGGATGTGCATGCATAATAATCCTTAGTTATAACTATGCGATGAGGATGTAAAGGGAAGAGGATGTAAAGACAAGTAATTTTTATATGTATTTTGGTGGTGATGAGGACAAATGTTGTGAGAAGCCACAATTGTTTGGAAGGGCAGAGGGAGATTACATCATGATCATGCCACCCATCAAATTGAAGACTATTCTTGAGCCAACAATGGTTTCTTTTTTTTTTAAATTTTATTAATAACCATTGTTTTTCCATATCATGTGCCCAATGACACCTCTCTATATCAATGCATAAATCGACCTCTGCACAGTTTGTGATCCTAACTACATGCCATTATTTGTATTTGCATGACATCGGGTGTTGTTTATAGTTGTCGTGAGTCCATGATATTCATACAAAAAATAAAGTCTTGTAGAGGAAAACCCATCAACTGACCGTTTGAATTTTAGTTTGATGAAAAATGAGTGGACATTGGTAGCGAGGTTCACATATGTAGTAGGAACAAAGTTTTGAGCTCGTTTCAAGCCTAGTAGTAGTCTATTTGTTGTTATTTTTTATTATAGTCGTAGTTTTTGACACATTGTCACACTTTAGATTGAAGCCCTAAGTGACTCGGGAATCAGAGTCGCATCTCGATGGCTAGTGCCTCGTAGTCATCAATGATTACTGGTCATCTTACACAACTAAGCACTCAGTGCATGACATGAGTGAGTGAGTGATTATAATTTATCATATTTCCAATATTTTGAATGATGAGTTGAAATTTATAGCATAGGAATTTCAACAACTTGAGAAATTTATATAGATGGATAATTTCAAATCTTTCCCTTCTTTTAAAATGTTGATATAAATTATGACCTTCTTATCATACTCTTATTTATATTTTATTATTGTCTCCTTCCTCTTACCCCGGTCCTTCATATTCTTTGGAAAAAAAACCTATATTCCTAGCATTTTATTGGTAGCTAACCTCGGTCTCCATATTTGATGAGGACAAAATGCTAGAGGAGCCTCCTTATCCCAAAATACACTGGTGAATAGTGTATGAGTTAAATGGATATTTCTTTTCAAATGTGTGGAAGAAGGAAGGTGTTGCTCTGATAGTTTATCCGAGTCAAAGGTAATGATACTATAGTAGGGTAAACAAAAAAATGACTTGAAAAAGGCGGTTCGATATATCTACTTAACCTCAGGAGATCGATCGAATAGAAGTCGTGGGAATTTGTCGTGTCATCCATCAAGAAGATCAATCTCTGAGTTGTTATATGGAAGGGTAAAATTCAGATTTTAAATTTATTTGAAGAACAATTTTAAGGGAAGGGCTAGAACCCTTTGGAAGGGTTCAATTTTGAACACTGATTGGTAGGTATTTTCTTCATCCGCCTATGAAATTGTGCCCATTTCATCTTTTCAACATATTGAACAAATAACTACGAGGGAGCGTGGAGGAAGGATGTAGATCAGAAAGCAAGTAGACTTGTTGCAGGGTGCAACTGTGTTGTGTGTGATTGCAATTGGCGTGCTGGGTATCAGTAGCAGTTAAGGGGCAGCGACGATGGGAACTCTTGGTGGATTGTACGAAGTGAAATATTTTTATAACTCAATAGAGATGCTCGATCTTGGGTGCTTTTCCATTGATGAGCACAACAACCAACAGGTATATGACCTGATCTTTTATTATTATTATTATTTTTTATTAGGAGGGATTTCATTCGTTTTTTATTTGTGGGAATTCCATTTCTTAATTGATCTGCTCTCTCTGTTTGTATCTGTGTCTCCAGAATGGTGATATAACGTTTCGTCGAGTGGTGGCGACGTAGGAGTAAGTGGTGGTGGGGACTATGTATTATCTTACCATAGAGGTTGAGGACCACGATCATCCTAAGTTGCACAGAGCGAAGGCTTGGGTCAAACCCTAGGATAATTTCAAGTGTTTGGAGGAATTTAAACCCCTGGAGAAACCCTCTGTTTACCTTGGCGTCAAACAAGGTAAGTCCATACCTCAATTATAAAATCAATTTTGATGGGATTAGGAGGGCAGGGTTTTTATCCATTTCAGTTTCCTTTAGGATTGATAGCTTGGTTTTGATAATTTTATTGGTAATTTCTCATAGATGAAGTGATACTACTTATTTCGAATCTCAGCTATTTCAATGCTTTTTTGCATGTCGAAGGAACAAGAGAGTATTTTGTTCGGTTCTCGTGATCTAGTTGTATACAAAATATCACAAATTATAGGTAGGACTCTACTAATATATATGGGTTCCTGAAATTTTTTCATCTTTATTAGTTAGAATCGCCTTTGATGGAGCAGTTTTCAAGATCAAATGTCCACGCAAAGGGGTCTGAAACTTCCAATTCTATGAACGAATATAGTCAAATATTTAACATGTCGAAAATTGAGTACCATAGCTCTTGGGATCGAGGCTTCATTCCTTGAATCAACAATTAATACGGTAGTTAGGAATTTAGTAGTATAATATATCCATGGCACTGGATCTACCATTGATTGGTGGAATAATCCAAGCCTAAAAAAGAACCTTTTGGCACCAACATAACTCTAAGCTTTCCCTCGAAAAAAGGAGAGAATTGTCTTACTTCTGAGGCATGCTCCTAAGGTAAGGTACAACCCAAAATCATAATCCATATGTGTTGAAACATACTAGGTATATACCGACACACAAAGAGCCAAGACTGCTTTGCTGCAGTGCCCTAAAAAGAAGGGGATGTTTCCTACAACTGGCTATATTTTCCTCCACCGTCTTGATTTCCTAGTTTGAATATTTTCATTGTAACATTTATTTATCAATATTCAGTTTCATAGTATAATTGTTTAGTCAAATTGGATTGTAGTCAATTTTGGTTTTCAAGTTCTCTGTATAAGGTTTTTGGCTTGCTAAATTGGATAGAGGTCATTTTTTGTTTATAGTTTATTTTTAGTGGGTTTGATAAATTTGTGTAGATCTTCAAAGTTCACTGCAAAAGTCCATTTCTATCCTTTATCCAATTTTATGCAAAAATAATATAGATTTTGTTGGCCTTATTTATAAAATTTGCAGTTCCTTCTAGTGGTACGGTTGTATTAGTAATATAGGACACTAATTCCTATCTATCTATTTCTTGCCAAAATAATTATAGTAAATGAATATATAATGCATTACAGTTTGACACAGTGATTTTGAGTGGTATGGATGTAATAATAATGTGGGAAGCTAATATCTCTCTATTTATATGAGCATGAAGATTTCTTATTTGGATGACTGAAATAAGTACTTTTATACATCTATGGAATAACATATTGAAATATACCATTGATGCTTAGTAAATTGTTTAAAGAGCTTCCACCAATGGAACGGGTATGTGTTGCAAGGGGATTTGAATTAGCCACATTGCACCAGCATATGGGATGGTATTAATAAAATTTGTTGGTTACTCATGACAAAGCCATAGCTTTTAGGTTCTTGTCTATTTTCAGCGGGACTAGTACATCTTTTAAGATTCACATCGTTATTGGCATCTTTAGAATATACTCAGTAGAGTTCTAGTTACAACTTTGATTTATTTCTTCAATATTCCCATGACTCATTCATGATATATTTGATCACGCTTTGTATAACCAACTAGCTATCTTTCAGCAATACTAGTTCTAGTATATTGGTGTTTTAAACGCTATTTTTTAAGAGCGGTAGAGTGACATAAAATAAGTATCTATTAGGAGTTTAGGAGTTGTCTATAGGATTTTGACTTTTTTTTTTAGTGATTATTGATGTAATTGATAACAATTGCAAAACACATTACATAGTTAATTATTCTCACAGACATTGTGATGATGCCTCATAGCTATCGCCAATGAACATGTTTGGAAATGGATTAGTTTGTTAAATAAGTTAGTTAAAGATGTGCGACAGATAAGAGAGATGTGGTGTGCCTCACGTTGAATAAATTAATGTGCATTCATATCTCTTAATTTACATAAAATGCTAATATATAAACATGGGGTTCTCGGCAAACAATACAAATGGTTATTCATATTTCCTTACACAAAATATGAGAAAATTGTTGTATTTATCATACTTTTGCACTAGTAATTGTTGTGTTATGATTGCATTCATTTTCTTATTTTTATGTTTCACCCGTCAATATTGTGCCAGCATTGAATATGTTAAACAATTTTCTATGTTCTTATGATACTTTTGAACCCGTCAATGCTCTGCCAACATTTCTTTATTTATGTTTTGGATTTAGCCAGCTTTTTGCCCATCATCGGGCTAACAATTGTGTTTTCTTATGAGCAAAGGACATTTCTTAACATTCAAATGGGCATATAACTTTAGCATCTTTAGGGGATGTCTTTCAGGTACTGTATTGTGTCTCAACTATGTTGTAGCTGTTAAATATATGCAGTATTTTGATTTCAAAAATTATATTAACTCATTATCTCCACCGTTACTGATTATGGAACTTCTATGGCAAATAAAATTTGGAAGCGGATTAGCATAAAATGCCTCTTATGTTCGAGACCTCTCTATGCCTGCCTTTAGTTCCAGAAATTCATCCCTTCCTCTTTCTTGGTGCTCCTTGTCTACGCAAAATGGTTTTGACATAAGATTTTCATTCATCATAATAAATAGGAATGAATCGACAGAAATGCTAGTAAGTATATATATTCTATTAAAAAAAGAATTGGCCTTTTAGATTTTACTGTGCATTTTTGTAACTAGTGTGGATATACTATTCCATCTCTGTCTCCCACTGTCAAGTTTGTTGAACAAAGTGACAATCCTTTCCCTGATTGAATCAAAGGAAGCATAAACACCACTTCAGTCTTAAATTCTAAAATCTGGCAAAGAGTGGGAAATATTTAAACTTTACTCCTACTTTCTTGTCAGGTATTATCGTTTTGTGATGCCCCAAGTAACGACGAAGAACTTCAACATCTGATTCCATGTTCTTAGAGTAGGTTGGAATGAACACACCACTTTCTACTGAGACAATATATTCCAAGGCAGACATTTATCATGTATTCCCATCAAAAGGAGCTAGGTCTTCTTAGAGACAACACTACATTATGCAAGAGATAGATACTTAATCATTTATGAATGATCAAGGAGTTAGAATGGTTCCTTCTGTTGTAGACTATAGTTGTGTTCATGAATGGAATTTTTAAGTATTCTCACCTTGTTATCGTATTTAACTCTATTATATATAGATACATATCGTCTCAAATGGATTTGCGTTCACCGGACGGGTAGGGATTTTAAAGTCTATTGTTTTGTGCAGATTCTGTACCATGGAGAACCAAAAAATATATCAGTTAGAAATTGTAGAGTGTGAGACAAATAAAGGGAGGGGCATCATTAAATAGATGAAAATAGGTTAGAGACAAATTTTATAAAAAAAAATACCATTTTTCATGGGCCCTTGCATGTTTCTACATAATTAATGAAATCTAGCATTTTAGTTGGTCATGCGTACATGTAAAGTAGTGTAAATTAATTATGTAGAAACATGATATGCTTGGGATTCTTACACTACTTTATTTCATATCTTAATAATTTCTGAACATTTTAATTGGTCATGCATACATGTCTAGATTCTAGAGGGTCAGAGGTCCTGCCCAACATTTCAATAACAAATCTGACTCTCAGCGTTGTAAATAGTTAGGAAATGTACTGGAAAAAAATGTACTAGCTTGTTTAAGAAAGGAGGTTAAGATTCAGAATGCTGCATTAAAATGCTGAAATGCACACTGAAATAGCCAAAGACAACAATTTAGACAATAGCTTTATGAAGATGAAATGTACCATATGGAAACAACATTAACTAAAAACAATTTTGAGTCCATGTATCTTGTTATGTGCACTTAAATATTTTCAATCTAGATTCTGTTTAATAACCTTATTTTTGTTGTAAAAGAGAACATTTACGTATTTAGTTGTCAAAGAGAGTATCTGAACTTCTGAATAAAGTCTTCAAGAGGCTGTCAAAATAGGATGCTTAATCAAGTGCACTAACATGATGACACTATAGTTTTCAAACTATGTTCAATTTATTTCATTCACCAATATTTTTTTTAATATTATTGAAAGTTCACTTATGCAGATGAAATTATTGCCTTCATCACATTCAGGGTTTTACTGTTGTCCATGTAAATCCAAAGGTCTCACTAAAACTGAACAACCTTTTCCTAACATAATGAAAATTGAAACAACAACTAGACTTCAAGTGAGGCTTAAATAATCTTGAGGTAGGCATCTTCTTTTAATAACTATTCATGAGTGCTTCTCTTACCATCCCATTGCTGAACAAAATCACATAATCAACGAATAGCAACATTTATGTAGCAACACACAATCGTCAATTGGATTCTACAACTATTTGTTAAACACATACCTTATTCTCTTTCCTTCTCAAGTTTATGTTATTAGGTATGCATCAATACATTATCTTGTTCTCTAAGACCCTTTTACGAACCACTTTAATAGATTGTGTAATTGTTTAGGATATTTTGTTGCATGATCACGGTAGATTTTGTTCTTATTAATGTGTTTGGAAAAATAAATTGGATTTAAAGCATGACTGTCTTTGGATTTTATTGTCTTTTATTAGAATTCAAATGATGAAATCTGTGTTAATATTGCTCCTCTTCCCAATTCTTAAAGGGTTCTAGCTCAATGGAAGAGCACCTGCCATACAAGCAGGAGGTTGGTGGTTCGATTCCTCCATGCCCTAATGATATTGTAGTGTATTTCTAAAGGTAAAAAATGTAGTAGTGCAAGATGGATGCAATATTAGACGCAACACTAAATGCAAAACAAGATGTAAAAGTGGACGTCACACCAAACACACAAGTGGATGCAAAAGTGAACGTTATGTTAGACACAAATGTGGACACAAAAATGGATGTCACAGTAAAAGCAAAATTGGATGCAAAAGGAGACTGCACAATTGGCATGTTCATGAGCCCTCTGCTCCATCCATACTGCACAATTGGCCATCTTGATTGCCATCCATCGTCCCACAAGGGGGCCCCATTAATGTTCTGCATTTATTCCTTTCAGCCATGTTCATAACATAACCTTGTTCCATATATCGAACACTTTCCCCTTGCTTAATTCACAATTACAGAGTTTCTATTAAGCTCTTTTCTGATTCCTAAAAGAATGAAAATATTGTCGATCACGCTTGCTTCCTTTAACGCTCATAAAAGTATTTGAAAGGGCGTCTATGTATCCTCGTTTATCTCCCTTTTCATATTATGTAGGCTATAATAAGAAAAGGACCACCCTGACACATTCAAGTCAGGAACATTTCCCTTTGTATCCTTTTATGCTTTGTCGGACATTGGGACCGAAATTTATGAAAAAGCTCATCATGGGTTGTCTTTAATCTCTTTTCCAAACCTCTCATCAAGAAAAGATTGTCGAGCATACTTGGTTTCGTTCATGCTTGTACAATTATTTGAACGACCGTCTAGTTAGTATAGGTTTAACCTTTTTCGTCCTGGTTGGAATACCAATGGTAAACAAGTCTTCCTTCCCCAAAGGTTGGGAGAGCTCTCCTTTGTATACTTTTATCTTTTTTCTGGCTTATGCGACTATCAATGAAAAAGAGACCCACTAAAGTCTTCTTCCTATTTTTAGACTCTCTAAACATGAAAACACCATCGAGCATTTGATTTCTTGGGCTTGCTAAAAATCCACGAGATTGTGTCATAATGATGTCTTTAGGCGCCACCACATATGATATCATAGTATGGCAGCTTCCCCCCACTGGATTGCCTTTGTTCAGAGTATTTTGCGATGAGTCTTCCTTGGATCCTCTGGATATCACTAAGTCCAGTTACTTCCCTCAGTATTTCCCATTTGTAGTTATTTTCTCAGTATTACAACTATGATCCCTCTCCCATGAGTTAGTTTCATTTGCTTCCAGGTCAGCCCTGCCGTCATACTCTTAACAAAGGAATTTTGAGTCCCCCATACTCCCCTGCCCCTATTCCCCCATTCAACGTGTCAGTCCCCAGATTGGTCCACATATTTGGTTATTCTCCTTATGCTTCTAGTCAAGGATACATCATTGCCTTGATTAGTTGCAGGTCTCCCTCTGTCGAAGTCAACACATCTATTCTAGAGGATAGACCCATAGGTCCCTTTATCCTGGTTTCATTCACCTCATTGATGAGTTCCTTAGACCACTTGAGAGGAGTCATTAGTGCCTCTCGGGATGGTTTTGTCTCACGTGCTTGAATTAAGCTACATCATCACACCATTGATATTCGTACATGGTGTTGGTCCTGTTATCTCCCAAAAAGCGCATCGTCATTTTGGGTGATAGAATGTGTTAAAATTTTTATTTTAAATTTTAAAGAGTCATTGAGGAGGAGGAATGTAGACTGGAACTATGTTTAGGAGTTTCCTACAGAACTAGCTGAAGAGGAGGCAGCCAAACAGAGTAAAGGCAAACAACTATTCGTAGATTATGTCATAAATGAACATCATTTTAAATTGCTAAATTCCAAAGGCGACATGTGCTATTGCATTTTCGTTTTCAGGAGTGAGAAGCCCTACCCCAGGGTTGGCAGGATTTTCCATCCTGAGCATTTGGATGACATTACACAGATGACTTTAGAAGAGGGCGATCCATCTGATAGGTTTGTGGAACTAGTAGACTGTAGACATATTGGACTCATCATATGCCTTGGGCTTGAATCTGCTAGAATTTATAGTGGCTCTTGGGATATGAGCAGTCTGGGATCGAGCTTCTCTGATGAGTATGATCACTGGTTGTGCGAGGTCCACATGTTATGAGAACTGCAGGCAGTGACATTTACACATGGGATATTGAAACAGGGCACCAGCTGCAAGTTTATAGTCATCCTCGTCTGGTAGGCTTCTATTTGCAGGAAATTCTAATGAGAACCGTTGGACTGATTTTGATTACTGCAAACAAAATGGGTTTTGGTATCCTGTGTTAAAAACGCTTGCTGAGAAAGCAGCTTGGGATTTTGCCAAAGAGGCTGGTTTGGAGGTGGTTATTACCAATCCTGGAACTGTGATGGGACCGATTCTACCACCCAGCAATCAATGCCAGTATGGAATTCAGATCAGCTAAATTGCCATGTTCGCCATTGACTGTGTCTGCAATCACATCGGCTTCAGAGCTTGTGAAGGAGAGCATCGTTACAAAATCAGACCTGCTTGTCACTCGGGAAGAGGGGTTGGAGTTATATGAAGATATGGTGCTGGGAATATCGTTTGAAGACATGTGTGCTCAGATGTATTACAGGGAAGATGCTGAAGGCCCATGATTCTGTCTGCAGTATTTACAGAGATCATGTGCATGCACTTAGCAAGGGAGTGCCTTCCCGAGCTGTGATAAGTAAGCTCTTTGGTAATACTACTGGCTGTTACAGAGAGCAAGGAAGCTCCATGCACATGTTTTCTAAAGAGCATGGTGTGCTGGGGGGTTTTGCCTTCATTAGAGAAGAGATTCCTGTTGCTTTAGGAGCTGCTTTCAGTAGCAAATATAAGCAAGAAGTGCTTAAGGAATTCAAAGAGAACTTCTAGGAACTTTTTGAAAGACAAGTGGCAGCTTATCCCAGATCTGAAGGGCAGAGTATCCCAACTTTCCAGAATTACAGGGTTTGGTTGCCACATCATCAAGATTGATTCTGTTATGTACCAAATCGAAGCCCACCAAGCCTTGGGAGGCTGACTCCACTTCACCAACCATCAACACGAGAAATGGGACCAACGCATTATCATTTCCTTGTTTTGAGGGATCATTCCCTATCATTTTGCAATTTCTGTTCTAGTTACTATTTTTAACTTAACAGATCCATGTTTTGAGGATCTGAAGACTGTTTGTAAAGGCTATAAAGCCTAAGAACTCAGACTGAGAGAGGGTTCAATCTTGGAGAGAATTTGGCCTGTGTACTGATTGCTTATCCTAATACAAAATCACAGTCTTCTTTTGCTACTGTTATCAGACTTTTTTCATCTATCTTTCTGTTCTGTACTCTGTTTAAGTTTAGCTCAGCTTTATGCTCATGAACTTGAATGAGGAATTCTTTACTGTTTAGTATGACCCTGCATTTATATGTACTTGGTTATCTATGACCCTGCATTCCATGTACTTGGTTATCTAAATAGTATTCTCCATACCTTTTTCGATCCTGTATCTGATTAGCAGTTTCTAAAAGAACTGGTTCATTAAGATATTCTGATAAGTTAATCTCTTCATTGTGCTTTCTTGGTATCCCATTGATCCACCTATTGAAAAACATTCATTTCTTAAGTTACCAAGCATACTTAGCCATAACCACTAAGTAGTTTCTTGGAGTGTTAACAAATTGGCGCCGTTGCCGGGGAGCGAGTTGAGAAGCTGAACTTCCTGGGAGACGACACAGATCTATTCCTTGATGATAGACAAGGATTAGACACTTCACTGGTTATATATCTTCTATCTGGCGACTCCACAACATCATTCTGGCTCCGAAGAGATCCAGTACCAGAGCAAACCCACAAGGACCCCTTGTGTCTCTAGTATCAAATCCAAATCAGATTTTGAAGAAGGAGAAGAAAATCAAAGGTCAAGCTGTACAAGAAGGTAAATCTGATAACCCTTTGTCCCACTTTTTCAAACCTTTGGCTGCACCCTCCCCTACCTTTGTAAGCTCGACTGCTGTCACTTTCTCTGCTGTACCTAATACCACGGTCACCATGGCTGGAGTGGGAGGAGGTCTCACCAAGATGGAGCAGATCTTAATTGCTAGATATGCACCTTTGCAGCTGTCCCATCCACTGTACCAGATGCCTACTAATGATTATCATAAATATATGCCTAAATTTTTTGGGACAGGAGAGTGCACAGCAGAAGAGCATCTTGAAACATTTTATGCTTATGCTGAAAACATAAACATCGAAGCAGAAGATGTTTGGATGAGGATCTTCGTGCAGAGCTTGGATGTTGAAGCTCGGAAGTGGTTCAAAAAACTACCTGCTGCCTCTATAGGAGACATCACAGCACTTGATGATGCCTTCTTGAAAGATTGGGGTGACAGGAAAGATTATCTGCATTATATTACTGAGTTTGGAAATCTCAGGCGGAAAAATGGTGAGTCCATATCTGACTTTTCTAAAAGGTTTAATAAGCTGTATGATAGCATCCCAGAAGTCATCAAACCCTCTGAGAACTCCGCTCAGATTACTTATTCCGGAGCTTTCGATTATCAATTCTGTTCATTATTGAGAGAAAGAGAGCCTGAAACTCTTTCAGCTATGCAAGAAGCTGCTATCAAAGTTGAATCTAACTTGCTAGCCTCTGAAAAATTAAAGGGGAATACTGATAGGAAGAAAAGAAGTGAAGAGGCTTCTACTTCCTCAAATTCTAATCAAAAAGTTGACAAGCTAGCAAAGATGCTTGAAACCTTGACATATGAAATGTCAAAAATCAAGCTTGATGGTAAATCTCCTGCCAAGGGTAGAAATCAAAGTGACTACCCGAACAGAAACCAAAATCAGAATCAAAGTTGGAGGAGAAACAACCAGCAGGTTCAGCTTATGCAGAGAGCGAAGAATCCTACTGATGAACAGAGGATCAGAGAACCATTCCAGAATGCTGTCCTTGATGAGGAAGATGAAGATGAAGTCCAAGAGTTAGAGGAAGATATCCATTGTGTTGAGGATGGAGATGAGCAGATTTTTCTGACAGAGTCTGACTATGAAGGGTCATTGTTCGATCAGCAATTGAACCAGCTCTATGAAGATCAGTGTGTGTTACAGGCTGATGAACAGACAGGGTATAATCTGAGATCAAAAAAGACTCCCAGAAAACAGAGTACTCCAGCTCCTCCGAAGAAGACTGCTGCTCCTGCAAAGCAGCCAGCCAAAGATGTTCAGAAAGCACCCCAGTCCCAGCAAATGGTAAGAGCTCATTCTTCTGAACCTGAAAAAATTTCTTCTTCATTCAATTTAGAAACATAAATTCAAAAGCTTAAGATTCCAGTACCCCTTGTCGAATTGATGAAGAATGAAGTTTTTCGAAAGGATATCTGTAAAACCCTTGATCACAAATCTGTTTCTTTTTCTTCTGATACCATAAATTTGTCTGATGATAAGCCAAACATTGTCTTGGGCCCTATGATTGAAGAGAGGGACGAAAGCTGCCCTCCTTTTTATATCTCTTTAAATATCCATGAAAAGACCTTGCACAATTGCCTCCTAGATTCAGGTGCTTCCCATAACCTGATGTCCAAAACAGTCATGCATGGATTAGGATTAGAGATCACCCGCACTTACCATGATTTGTTCTCCTTCGAATCCAGGAAGGTGAAATGCCTCGGGTTGATAAAAGATCTTGCTGTTTCTCTGTCCTCAGCCCCAATGAAAACCATGGTCATGTATGTAGTAGTTGTTGATATCCTGCCCAAGTTTGGGTGCTTACTGTCTAGGTCATGGATGAAAAGACTAGGAGGAACCCTGCAAATGGACCTTTCCTATGCCACTATCCCAGTATTTGGTGGAGAAAATAAAAGGTTATACTGTGAGTCCCAGCTCTCTTTCATCATCAGTGATGAAAAGAACCCAGCAAAACATCCAGTATATTCAGTGGACACGGGAATGGGCTCCTGTATTCTGTAGATTGATGATTCATTACCCGAATCATTGTCATTGAAAAAGCCTATGGTTCAGCCCATTGACATTGGTGAAGAAAGCGGGGTATGGACTATGTTTTTTGATGGAGCATGCACCAAAGAGTCTGCTGGAGCAGGTATTGTCTTCATCTCTCCTTCAAAGGAGAAGACACAACTGTCATTCAAGTTGGATTTTCAGGTAACTAACAATATTGCTGAATACAAAGCCCTACTATTGGGGCTGAATTTTGCCAAAGAAATGAAGATCAAGAAGTTACATGTATTCAGAGATGCTGATCTAATTGTCCAGCAGGTCAACAAATCATTCCAGGCAAAACATGTCAGGCTCAAGGCCTACAGAGACGAGGTACTCAGAATTATCCCTTCTTTTTCTGAGTTCAAAATAGCACATGTGCCTAGATTGATGAACGAAATGGCTGATTCTTTAGCTATTTCAGCATGCACTTTCTTTAGCTGTTTCAGCATGCACTAGCTTCTTTCCCTGTTTCCATTATTATTGGTTCATCTTCATTACTTTTTCTGGGGTTCAGCTTTTTCTCAGTAACTAGTATGTCCGTTTGTTCATTCTCCTCCATAGCAAGGACTTGAAATTTGTTCTCTGTAGAATTCTTTTTTGCTGGGGTATTTTCCTAGATTTGATTTGATTTGTTTCCTTTCTTCTTGTTACCTCATACCATTCTTCTTTTTGAGATTACCCATATGTTGATAGAACTTTCTTTTGGCAATAGTTTGTAAAGTTCCCATATTCATGGCACATCTTACGCTTAAAGGGGATATGTTCGTAGTATACCATTTGTAAATGGTTCAATCCCTCCATGTTGAGATTTATTGCTTCTAGGAGACCTTTCTCCAGATCTACTTCAACACAAATCTGTGCGCAAGAGAACATGGGTGGTTTGGGCTCTGACTTATTAATGTCTTTCCCTAGGGCGTTCCCGATAACTTTGAGATATTTGTCGTTCAAATAGTGCATCGAAAAATGGGGTATTTTAACACATACCGGGACTGAGTAATGGATATCATTTTCTGGTTCGAAGTATAAGTCCCATTTGTTGAGATACATACCCCTTGGGACCATGAAGTATGGCCCATTCTGAAGAAGAGATCCCAATCTTCTCCTTTTTCAAACATAAATACAAAAAAAACTCGGCCACAAAAGTTTTGTTGTACCTCACCTGGAATGAGAGGTCTCCAATTTTTGTTCAGTTAGATATTGATGGAGCAAGGGGAGAGAAAAATTCCAATGAAATGACCAACTAGACTTCTTTCATAAAGAGAAACAACCTTGAACTTTGATGCAGTGGAGGACAATTTTACTTCAGGAACTTCCATGCGTTTGACAAACCTTGAATCACTCTGAGGAGGATTACAAGGGGACTGTGAGGCTATGATATTTTTGAAACCAACCTTCAAATAGGCGTGACAATCGTCCAACGCCAGATCGTGAGGATCCATGACAGGGACATCCAGAAACCCTAGTGGAGCGACAACCAGGGTTTAGAATGGAAGCAACATTAGCCTTTCTCAAAGAAAGTCTCCTTTCAAACTAGTGAAGGTCTTGTCTGAACTACCAAATGATGACTTGATTTCTAGTAATATTTATGTGCATGAAAGTTTTGATGTTCCACTTGCACTCGATTTAAACATGATTGTCTTTGTTGTTTACATGATTAAGTCATTAAATATAATATTATCAACATTATGTTCATGGCGTTCTCTACTTATATTATATTAGTTATCATCCATACGATCATCACCCTCATTATTTCCATCCCCAAAGAAACATGTGAGCATTTCATTTAATCCTTCTTCTTGCACTTCATTTTCACCATCATCTTCACTATGAAAGCTACGTGGCATGTCATTAATGTATCTTGATTTCATTGATTCTTCAACTTTCTCACATGGTAGTCACCTTCAATGTTTCTCTTTTGGTCCTAGTATGAATTAAAGGATGGTTTGGATCATTTTGTATAAATTTTAAGATCCCACACATTGGATCTTTAGTAGTGGTAGGCGTATCACCAACATCATCAACCTATCAATGTTGAATGTAGTCATTATTTATTATTAGACAATAATTGGATAGAACATTGTAACAATTTCAAAGATAATCAATTACTTTACAAAAAAATATAAAATATCTCTCCCTCTCCCTCTCCCTCTCTCTCTCTCTCTCTCTTTGTTAAATTTGCGAACCATTTATCTACATGCAAATATGAAAGTTGTAGGAGAGGAATTATGTAGTGAAATAATCAAAGATATTGTACACTGAACAAGAACTTCACGCCACAAATTTTAGAGAAATTGGATAAGAGTTTCTAAGATAATCACAACATTAATCTTCATTCATTAATCAGTAATACAATGATCACTACAACAAAAACTGGATTTAGCGTCTCTTTTTGCATCCATTTTTGCGTCTAGACCATCTTTGAGTGTATTTTTCTTCATTTTTTGGACAAAATGGTGCAATTTAACGGGTTGGTGCTATTTTAGGCGTTTTTTGCGTCCTTTTTCTAAATATGGCACAAATTGAGACGTAATTTGCACCAGGTTTTGCACCTGGTTATGCGCCCGGTTTTGCATCAAGTTTTGCAATAGGTTTTGAGCCTAGTTTTGCACCTAATTTTGCGCCTAGTTTGTACATCTACTCTTGTTGCGCCCCCTTTTACGTCCATGTTTGCCTCAACTTTTACGTCCTTGTTTTCATCCACTTTTGTATCCTTTTTTACATCCACTTTTGCATCCACTTCTGCTTCCTTTTTTGCATCCCTTCCTGCGCCAAGTTTTGCATCAAATTTTAAATCATGTTTTGAGTCTAGTTTTGCATCTCGTTTTGTTTCAGCCAATTTTGCATCCACTTTTGCATCCATTTTTTCATCCCCTTTTGCACCCACATTTTCATCCCTTTTTGCATCCCATTTTGCATCCATGTTTACGTCTTTGTTTGCATCTACTATTACATCCACTTTTGCATCCACTTTTGTCGAGTCCCAATTCACACCCATTTTTGCGCCTACTTTTACACCCACTTTTGCTTCAACTTTTGCATCCAAGTTTGCATCTTTTTTTGTATCCAATTTTACATCAGTTATTGCATCCCTTTATGCATTGATTTTTGCATCCACTTTGGCATCGGGTTTTGCATTGGGTGTTACAACTAGTTTGGCATCTACTTTTGCATCTACTTTTGTTGCATCCACTTTTGCATCCACTTTTGTATCCAATTTTACATCCATGGTTGTATCCAATTTTGCGCCACTTTTTTCATCATGTTTTGCTTCCATGTTTGCATCATTTTTTGCATCCACTTTTGCATCCACTTTTGTATCCAATTTTACATCCATGGTTGTATCCAATTTTGCGCCACTTTTTTCATCATGTTTTGCTTCCATGTTTGCATCATTTTTTGCATCCACTTTTGCATCCATTTTTGGTGCACCCCATTATGAGCCCACTTTTGTGCCTACTTTTGTTGCATCCATTTTTGCATCCTTAAAAGGGGACAACATAATCTAACATTATTTCTATGATAAGGATGACCATGATTAGAATCACATATATTATCATAGGCTTAAGGACTAGCCACTTTAAAATTATATAATTTGTTAATATTATATTAATTATTTGAGTAGATTTTAATTTGATATTTGAATATATAAAAAAATTTGTGGAAAGTAATGAAATAAAATTTCAATTTCATATTAAATGCAACAAAAATACCAATTTATAAAGTTAAATAAGATTTTTCATTGATATATATCTTATTAATTTACGTTGTACCTAAGAAACCCTATGAGGAACGATGAAGGCAAGTGGTTTACTATTATTTGGTTGATAAGGAAGTTATGTGAGCTCATGCAAAGCATCAACAAGTCAAGTAACATCAAGGGTATTGATGGAAACCATAAGAGGTATGAACTAGTTATGCTTACTCGTATAAATACTAAAAAGGGGATTCGGTAAGAACCCCTTCTTAACTGATATGTTAATAATAATGTTGGATGCATTTATATGACTTTATAACTAAATAGGATATGGACAAGCTTTGGTTCTAACCCTTGTGGAAAAGAAGACTCATCATATACTTGGGTTTGCTCGTACTTTGTTCTTAGGGTTTGAGTAATAAAATGCCACA
>LPNX011044091.1:108027-118842 GCA_001517045.1 Pseudotsuga menziesii | reverse complement strand
ATATTTTGTTTCCTGATCACGGTAGATTTTTGTGCTTATTAATGTGTTTCGAAAAATAAATTGGATTTTAAGCATGACTGTCTTTGGATCTTATTGTCTTTTATTATAATTCAAATGATGAAATCTGTGTTAATATTGCTTCTCTTCTCGATTCTTAAAGGGTTCTAGCTCAATGGAAGAGTGCCTGCTTTACAAGCAGGAGGTTGGTGGTTTGATTCCTCCATGCCCTAATGATATTACAATGTATTTCTAAAGGTAAGAAATGTAGTAGTGCAAGATGGATGCAATATTAGACGCAACACTAAATGCAAAACAAGATGTAAAAGTGGACGTCACACCAAACACACAAGTGGATGCAAAAGTGGACGTTATGTCAGACATAAATGTGGACACAAAAATGGATGTCACAGTAAAAGCAAAATTGGATGCAAAATGAGACTCAACACTAGACACAATTAATGACTCAAAACTAGATGCAATAGTATGCTCAAAACTATACGCAACAATAGATGCAAAAGTGGACTCCTAACTAGACGTAAAATTGGACATTAAATTGAGCACACACTATGGTGTATCGATGGACATAAAAATAGGCGTAACACCAGGTGAAAAACTGGAAGCAACTCTTGATGCAAACAAAAACTTAAAATGAGACACAATATTGGATGCAAGATGGGATGAAACATTGGATGTAAAACTAGACGTAATATTGAATGCAATATGGGATGCAACATTGTACACAAAAATGGATGCAATATTAGATACAAACATGGGCACAAAACTAGGAACAACACTAGGCGCAACACTGGGTGCAACATTGGGCTCAAACATAGATGAAAAAAGGCATCAACCAAGATGCAACACTAGGTACAAATCTAGATGCAAAATACGACGTAAAACAAGATGAAACATTAGGCATAGACATCGATACAAAAAAAGACGTAAAACAAGATGCAAAATTAGATGAAAAAATGGATGCAACATTATAAGTAAAATTGGATGCAAAACTAGACGCAATATTGGGCCCAAATTTGGATGCAAATCTAGATGCAATGCTAGATGCAAAATTGGACACATAATTTGATGCAAAACATGGTGCAAAATTGGGTGCAAGACTCTATGAAACAAAAGGAGCAAAATAAGACGCAACATTGGATGCAAAACTGAGTTTCAAACTGGGTGCAAACAAGGATGTAATAAATGACACAAAAAAAGATGAAATACAAGATGTAAAATTGGACAAAAATAAGGGCGTAACAAAAGATGCAAAAAATTGGGCGCAAAAATGGACGCAAAATTGGATGTTAAAAAGGACGGAAAAAAAGATGCAATAGATGGCGTTTTACGAAATTGTACAATAGCGCCAGATTGTTCACCAAAATTGGGAAAAAATTACACTAAAATCCGGCGCTAAATTCGACGCTAAATCCAGTTTTTGTTGTAGTGCATCTGAATATCATGATATGCTAGAACCTCAGGAACCCCCTAATATGGATGTCTATCGAAAGCGAAAACCTGCTTGGGTAAGAGAAATCATACAAGAAGCAGAAAGATATGGAGCTCCAGAAGGCTCCACAAGAAACATCAAAAGATGAAAGCCATATTCTAGTTATGTAGCTTTGATGTGTGACCTTGTAGATCAAGAAACTGCCACTATGAGGAAGCTGCTCAAAAGAAAGAATGGGTTGAAGCAATGATAGAAGAATACTAGTCTATAATGAAGAATGATGTTTGAGATATAGTACCAAACCGGAAAACAAAAGTGTGGTATCTTTGAAATGGATCTACATGATAAAACATGTTGTTGATGGAAGTATTGAAAAGTACAAGGAAATACTTGTGGCTAGAGGATTCTCTCAGAAAGAGGGGATTGATTATGAAGAAACATTTTCTCCAGTAGCAAGGTACACTTTCATCAGAACAATCATGGCACTTGCTTCCATGATGAAGTGGGACTTACATTCGATGGATGCAAAGACAACCTTCCTTAATGGTGTGATTAAGGAAGAGGTATACATCAAACCGTCACAAGGATTTGAAGTCGAAGCCAGAGTGACTCATGTATGCAAGTTGAAAAAGGCTCTGTTTGGACTGGAGCAATCTCCTAGAGCTTGGTATGGTAGAATCGATAGCTTCTTGACAACAATGGGCTTTACCAATAGTAAAGCTGATCCTAACATTTATATGAATATTATGGATGATGAACTAGTCATACTATTACTGTATGTGGATGATCTATTTCTGATTGGAAATGAGAAGCATATCAAATATTGTAAGAATAAGCTAGCTGAAGAATTCAAGATGAAATATCTTGGATTGATGCATTATTTCATAGGACTGGAAGTGTGGTAGAGCCCATAAGGAATATTTATGAATTAGGGAATGTATGCAGTAGAAATATTGAAAAGATTTGATATGTTGGATTGTAAATCCATGGACATACCCATGGAAACCAACTTGAAGTTGTTGTCTGATGAGACATCAGAGTTAGTGGATGTGACTTTGTACAGACAAATTATTGGGTCATTAATGTATCTGATGAACACAAGGACAAATATATTCTTTGTTGTGAACACCTTGAGTCAAATCTAGTTAAACCTAGATGGGTTCACCTGATAGCTCCAAAGAATGTGATGAGGTACCTTAAAGGTACGATAGATTTGGGACTTTACTATGGGAGAGATCATGATTATATATTATATGGATATACAAATTCAGATTGGGCAGGAAGTGCCGCAGGAAGGAAAAGCACCTCGGGAGGATGTTATTGTCTGGGATCCACCATGATCTCATGGTTTAGTAAGAAACAATCCAGTGTTTCTCTCAGTACAGCTGAAGCATAATACATTGCAGCTTGCTCCTCTTGTTGTGAAAATACATGGCTTCGAAAGCCGATGTTAGGATTATTTGACATGGAGTTGGACACCACGAAATTCTTTGTGACAGCCAGAATTGTATACAGATGATCGAGAATCCGGTGTTCCATGACAAATCGAAGCATTAAGAAATACGATATTTTTATATAAGGGATATGGTACAAAAAGGAGCTATAAAGCTCCAGTATGTGAGTACCAATGAGCAAGTTGTTGATGTACTAACCAAGTCTCTATCTCGAGTAAAGTTTGAATATTTCCATGACAATCTTGGTGTAGTTCGAAAAGAATTTCCTCGCAAGAAGGAATGGTGATGGGAATACAGATTATGAAGATACATACCTTCTTCGAAAAAGGAGGAACAAGTTAAATATATGGACTCTCCTCGGAAAGGAATAACAGTTCAAAGACATGAAACCTCCTCGAACAAAGGGGGAGTGGGTTGATAATATGGATCCTCCCAGGAAAGGGGGAGTGATGATGAGACTAACATTGATGATGGGATGACAATGATGCTCCAGCATGAAAGAGGCCAAGTGTGCCTGCATATGCTGACAAAGTACAAAATTCACTTGTGGACGATAGTATCATCTCTTGAGGATGACAGGTATAACACTTTGTGCATGAGATTGGTCGTTACTAACTAAGGATGGCCCTGCAGACGTTACTCTCGCATGGAGAGTACCCACATTCAGTTGTGGATACTGTATAATAACACTCGCTCACGAGTGGTCCTAACCTTAGTCGTGTGGATGCTCTATGAGGAGTCCTCACAGACGACATGACCAAAATTTTGTATGCGGTATAGATATTCTCTGCAGACAATACTCTTGTATGGAGAGTATGCCTACATTCATATGTAGATGCCATAGAATAGCAATCTCTTGGGAGTGGTCCTAAACTTAGTGGTATGGATTCTCTATGATGAGTCCTCACGAATGTTCCTGACTTCAGTGTTATGGATTTTCAACGATAAGGGTCAACATTTTGTATGCAGTCGAGATCTGCTCTGCAGAAAATACTCTTGCATGGAAGAGTATACCTACACGTGAGTGTAGATACTCTAGTATAACACTCACTTTAGAGTGGTCCTAACCTCAGTGGTATGGATGGTCTATGATGAGTCCTCACGAATGATAGGGCCTGCATTGGGTGCGGTTGAGATCTACATTCAGTTGTAGACGATTTCGCTTGTTGATATCATGGACTAGGCTAATGGAGGATTGCATCATCCTTGGACTTATGTCCTAAAGTGATAGGGACTGATCATCCTGCAAATAGATCATGTGTATTGTAGGTAGTGTAATACCCCGATTTCGACCCCAATTGCATTAAATTATATATGATGTAAATAACGTTAATAAATCATGGTGTGGAGCTCAAGGAAAATGCCCCTCCATGGATTTAGTGTTTTACATTTTGACAATTAAAATTGATGCCAATGGTTATCGTGCAAACCGATGGCACAATATAATTTTCTACATCATGTAACTATGCAATTAATAAAAATACCCACAACTAGCTATGCCAATGCAACATTAAAGACATGGGGGCATGATTTCACAAGGAATAGGGAGGGGGAAATATTCAAACCCTTGAGCCAATGGGGAAAATCCAAATGTCTAAGGGAAAACCCATAAGCTGTCAACTACCCATTTTGTCTTTTTCCCCAATCATTTATTTCTGCCAGAAATTGGTTGAGGAAGTTATTTCCTTGGGATGGGAAAGGTATGGAGGTTAAATTCGAATTGGGAAGACCACCCATTTTTGGAAAAACATGTTTTGGATTATTAGGCAAGTAAGAGCCTAGAAATTGATTCCTCATTCATTCTCATTCACGTTGGGCTCTCTCACGCAACTGAAGGTACCTGAGCTCTCTCTCCTTCACGATTTTCCTATCGTTTCTTCATTTCTCCATCCCCAGAATTCATTTTTGGTGTTGTTGAGTGAATGGGCAGCAAAGATCCACGTTTTGGGAGTTTTAAGAGGTTGTTTTTGTCTTCCTCACACAGCTAGAGCTTGTTGTACATTTTTTCCTCGCGTTTTCTGCATTTCCTCATCCTGCCATGGCTGGGAAAACCCATTTTTGTGTTGCTTAGTGAATGGCCAGCAGAGATTCATGTTTTAGGTGTTCAGGGAGGTCAATTTTGCCCCTTGTAATGACCAAGAACATTTGCTAAAATCGTTTTTGGTTCCCAAGGTGTTTTTCCCCATTTTACCAATCCATTTTTGCGTTGTGAACCCGTTTTTGGTTATGCTCAATGGCTGGGAAGATATATCCATGACTTTGCGGTTTATTGCAGTCGCTTTTGCTCCTAGAATGCCCATAGACATTTCTAAAATTGGAGTTGTTCACCCCGGGGTTGATTTCCCTTCCACCAATTCGTCTTTGGTTGAAGAGCGTCTTTTCTTCATGCCCAACAATTGTATTTTGCTGTGAAGTGCATCCTTGTGTTGGCTTGGCTGGACAGACTGTGAAACCCAACTTCATGTTGGCCTGACTGTGCGTGTATGTCTTTGGCTATGTGTGAGCCTATTGTTGTTCCCTTATTCATTGTGGGAATCATGCTTAACTCGGAGGTGGCAGTGGTGCTGAGAGATTGATGAGCACGCTGGCCTATGGTCGGGTGGAACATTACAGTGACATAGCTAGTTGCGGGGGAGGTTCTTCTCAAGATAAGTATTTATTGTGTATTTAATCTTTGCAATGAATTTGTTTTATAGATTATTATGATCACGATAAACATGTTGAATGAATGATTTTCTTTCGTTGTGTATTTGATTTTGCTATACATTTGCATATATGTTTTTATGTTCAATGCATTTTATTATTATGTTCATGGGGCTATATTTCCTGTTTGACAACAACAATAGTGTAGGTCGCATCCTCTCCATTGTCGGGATGATGGGAGGGGACGTGACAGGTAGCGTGGAGACAAAGGAGCAAGTAGATCAAAGTATGGCGACAAAGGATCAAGTAGATCGAATTACGACAACAAAGGATCAAGAAGGATCGAAGTGCTATTTCAAAGGATCGAAAAGATCGAAGTGCTGTTGCAAAGGATCAAGAAGGATCGAAGTGCTTCTACAAATGATCAAGAAGATCGAATTACTGCTGCAAAGGATCAGAAGATCGAAGTGTTGCTCTGAAGGATCAAAAGGTTGAAGCATTGCTGCAAAATGATCAAGTGATTGTGTGATGCAGATTCAGATGAAGACGTTGAAGAGTAACTATTCCAGTTACTGATTGTGAAAACTTCCTATGACGTATAGATGTATTACCTCGATACAACCGAATATATTGTCTCTATGTGCTTCTATTGTCTATGATGATGCTGTCAGTAGAATAAACTTCTTGTTAAGGGGGAGTTTTGAATATTGTAAATTCAAAGAATATTCTAAATGTATTTTGTTGATGTAAGCTAAGGGAGATGTTATTATTCCTTTGGTGAGGTGTTACTATTGTATTTGGCCATCGAGTCATCAGGTAAAGCCTCCATTGTAAGTCGAGTCATTAGAACCCTAATGAATAATATAAGATACTGTTTTGAGTCTTCCTAGGTGAAGTCGGCCCAGACAGTTTAGTGGGGTCGAGTTATTTAGGGTAAAAGTCAGTTGTCTCAATGTGTATAAATAAAGTGTTGTACTTCTCATTTGAACACACATACACTCACTTATGTAGCACATAGGAAAGAGAGAGAGAGATAGAACATCAAGGAGGCAAATAATTGTTTTGGGGTTATATCTTATACATCACAGAGGAAGTTTTATTGGGTTTTCTTCCCCTTGAGGGTTTCCCATGATAAATATCATGTCTATCTTGTGATTGTGTTTCTATCAGTGATTCTAGATATGATATTGGTGTGAATTTGAAATGAACACTAATGATATCTAGTCTAGCATATGAAATCTTAACATTTGGTTTATGTAATGCACCAACTACATTTATGAGATTGTTGAATAATGTATTATGCCCATATTTAGATTAATTTTTTATAGTATATTTGGATGATACACTAATTTATAGCTCTACTTGGGAGGAGCACATATCACATATCATGCAAGTGTTTGACTCTGAGAAAGTGCCAAAATCCCAAAATTTCCGAAAAATTTAAAAATTTTGAAAATACAGATAATGTTCAATAATGCAGTCAACTAATTGTTTTAATTAGTTATATGTTAATGATTTCATAATTTGAATTATCTACTTGATTATGTTTATCTTATAGAATAATTCTTTTTAAGTTTAATGAATTGTTTTTCTTTGCGACCACAAGGTGGAACTGTCTTGGTATTCTGGGGCTTACTTAGCTTTGAGCTAACGCAGAAAGTTTATCTGCTCTTACAGATTTACAGGTAAGAAAGATCTGGTGCTGCTTGTCAATAATCCTAAAGAATTTAGATATATGTTCATTGCAAAAATAATAGCTCAGTAAAAGAATATAAATGCTATTCAATTTCAAATGCTTTTATGAGGTAAAACCGTTAAATCGTTATTTTTTTTAAAGACGCCATGGAAACGAGATTCAGTCCTATCAGTATTGGTGACAGTTGCTTTCTCTCTAGTAGTTGTAATTTATAGTTTTTATTGCGTACTAAACTCTTTGATGTTTACCATAGTCGCCGTGTGTGTAAACGCCTTAAATCTTTCTTTGCATGCAGACTAAGTATGGCAGGGTTATTATGTTAAGGGTCTATCTTAAATTGTGAACATATACCATTTACGTCATAATAGATTTGGTCACTCCTTGTGATAAGTAATGCACATTGATAAAAGAGCTTTTGTACCAATATTCCAACTTCTAAAGCTTTGAAGTTTAAAGGAATTATAACATTATTACATGCTTCTCTCCAAAAGAGTTAAGTTAGTGTTGCTGCACTGAGTTCTTTTACACATAACTTATTTGGAAGATATTGTCTAGTTATGGTTATTAAATCATCAAAAGTTATCTGATGTCAAATCTGAAAAATATTATAATGCTTAATATTTTTGTTTATAAACTTAATGGTTTATACATCAAATACTTAAATGCATAACTAGAGTTATTCTCACAAGATGGGTATCTTACATGAATAGGTTTTATGAACTTCTTTTGCTAAATGATAAGTGGCATAACCCTTGCCATAATTATAATAGTTTGTTGAAAGACTACTTTGCAAAGCATAAATAAAGGGTCATGAAATGGACCGCGCCATAATGAATATATGGTTTAACCTTGATCTAAGTTTTATAATTATTTTATTATATGCCTCCCTTGCTTGTATAATGTGCTAGGTCGCATAATATTTATACCCTTGCTATGTTATAATCGTTTGATTAAACAAATAATTGCTTACAAGAAGAGTATTTGCCATAAATTAATTTTATAAATTTCTTTTATAATATTAAAATGGCATAACCTTGGATAGATTAATCATTTGAGTGAATGGATAACATGTTGTATAAGTGATGGGTCGTATAGTATTCCCCACGCCTTTTATGAGTTTTATGGCATAGTTTTTATAGTAATGATTCTTTTGTTTACCATGCGACGTGCATGCTAGGTTGACATTGGGAGCAAGGATTATGGTGGAACCTCCAATTCACCAAATAATTGGAAATAATACTCTTTGGTTGATTGCTCACTGGGACTATATGATTTCACCCACTGCATGCAAATAATCTGTTTGTGGACGTGGCAACACCGTAGCCAAGTGTTGTGTGGTTAAAAGTAAATTTGCAACCCTAGCCTCATCATTCCCTCCTTCGTTCTCGGCCTCCGGCTGCTCTACTACTGCACTTCGGCCTCCATGCCGATTTCTGCAACTAGTTTGAGTGACAGTCTCCTAACTTGCTTCTTGTCTTTCTCCCTTCGTAAACCTGCTTTGGAAACTAAGAGAGAAGATCCGTAATAGGAAACCTCCACTGCTTAGATTGGGTTGGTTGTTTTCTTCCAGGGTTTTTCTTTCACTGCTTGCTTAGTTCAGAATTTATCAGACTGTGTAGTCCCATTTTTCTTTGGCTCGGTAGTGGGGTCGTGGCTTCACATCGTAAGATTTATTGGGTCTTAGGGTTTCACCACAGAGTGGTTTCTTTGGCTGGAAATAAAGTGACGGCTTAAACATTTTTCTTGCTTGGCTTGCTTCTCCCACACTCAGTCGCTGTTGGTCATTACTGTGATAGTAATCTCCTTCTTTCTTGCAGCAGATGAAGGGTTTAATCCTCCTCGCGTTGGTAGCTACTCTACTGCTTGTGGGTGGTCACGTTTCAGTGAAATTTTAGGTAAGGAGCTAATACTGATAACTTCGTTTCTTGTTTTAATACTTCCAGCTTATATACAACAAGATATTAACAATGTTTATGTTTGATGTTACACAGGTGTTGACCTGTCCTTCTGTGTGGTTGGTGCAAGGCTGGGACAAGCGCTTGCTAACGGGTAAGCCTTGGATACCCCATGGCAGTTCGTCCTTGTTCAGTCGCTTATGGGACATTTGATGGTTGGTCGTCGTGGCCTGCAAAACCCTCGTGGTTTTGGTTTACTTGGTTCATTGTTTCTGTTAAAGAAAAGCCCTTGCTTTATGCGGGGCTTCCGGCTTAGGTCGTGACTGTACATTTTGATTTTTGTTATAGTTACTTGTGTATATATGTATAAATGAAAGAAAGACTGATGAAGCCATACTCTGTTGACTTTTAGAAGCCGAGAGGCATTTAGAAAAGAGCTTAAACTCTTGGTTTTATACCTCTGTTGTAATTTTGATATAATAGGGTTTTTACCCTATCTTGGCGATATGAAAATGTATTTACTGTTTCTTTAAATTATCTTTTATTTACAAAGTACTACTATAATTTATTTGGTTATTACTTATATTGTGTAAATGGTTATTTAAGCTCGATGAATCGAGCATGTCTATGTTCTGTTAATTTGATTCCTGCAAGTTATTATATTTAATTTTTACCTTGTAAATTATTTAGGATAGCTGTATAATGTTTTTATATGAACTTACCTTAACTCACTCAGTTATAATAAGGTTATAAATATTGTTTTGTATTTGTTAACCTTCAGAATTTATGTAATTTAATGTTCTTACAGTTGTATTTATGTAACTGATAGTTACATCTTTTTAGTACAAAATGTGTATTACTTAATATTTATTATAGTGAGATAAGAATGTTATTTTACCTGCGAGTAATGGTGTTCCTATAATTATATATATTATCTTTATTCTTAGTCTATTTATAGGTGTATAATAAGATAGTATTTTATTGTTGTATTCTTTGTTAGGATATTTAGACACTTAGGAGTTAGTTAAGATCAACTTGTGTAATATATCCGTTAGGTAAAAGTGTGTTTCTTTAGTATATATTAGTATGCATTTGTAAATATTCTAATCTGACGGTCACGATATGTTCTAGACATAGAGTGATCCGACGGTTCAACTTCTCTTAGATCATACCTACCATTGATCCGTGGCTTAACACCCGATTGGTCTATGATCTCTATTTAAAGAGCATAGAGGGTCCTTGGCTAGTTGATCGATTATGAGAAGCTCATGTAACTTTCTTTCTTTTGCATAATAAATTGCTCCGAAGTAGCTATTTGGTCGGGGCCGTGGACTGTTTCCCTCTCGAGGGTTTTAACCACGTGACGAACATTGGTGTATTGATCTATGATCTGTTTGTGTGAAGTGGCTATTCTTGGTGTTCGGTCCTTTGGGAGTACCCTGTGTACCCTAACATGGTATCAGAGCTTTTGTGAAGAGCCGCTTTCGTTTTTTATCAAGATCTGGAACTGGTGTTGCCGAAACTTTAAAAGGGTTTCTAGTTCTGGTTTTTCTGTGCATTTGCATCCTGTGGGAGCTATTCCATTGCGTCCGGAGCACCGTTTCCATTTGTAAATAGTTTTCGTTTCACCGAAAACCATTTCCGTTTGTTCCAGAAACACCCATTTCGGCAAATCTGAAG
>LPNX011044091.1:51077-103996 GCA_001517045.1 Pseudotsuga menziesii | reverse complement strand
ATAACAAACTAACTAGTTGTATCTTTATAATTAATTCCAGATTTATCTATACTTACTCACAGTTTGATTGCTGTAAATACAGTAGTTATTTATCCTATATAGGAAAGAAATAATCTGTAGAGCTGAAAGGCATTCTAATTTAACCTGACACTACATATTTTAACAATTATATTCTTTTGTTTTGTTTTCAAAGTAAATAATAAGATTATTGAAATGAATACTGTATAGAGAACTGTTGATCTACCAAAACATACTATTGTTAATATAATGATATAGCTTCTTTTCCCTTTACTAATATTTTGACATTCACAGTCTCGGTCTAACCCTACTCCATGTACAGAATACTATTTCTTCTGATAACAAATAAAAGAAAACATTCTCATAATCAAGCTAACATCTTATTTTAAATTTACATCATACTATCTTCATTTAAATACACCACCTGTGCTAGAGTACGATCTGGATTACTCCAGATGGGGAAAAACACAGGTAGGATTTATTTCTCATTAAGAATAATTTCATTAGTAAACAAACTAAGATATTCTATCCTATAGGTTTTTACATCATAAACTGCAAATGCATCATTCAATCACACACAGATAATAACACAGAAATTAATAGATAGCAGAACATGTTCTTAAAGCTTGGTCGACAACAGCAATGGGAGGCCGTTCTTCCCTACCAACTCCTGGAGAGCGCTCAAACAACGACTCCTCAGGACCCACGGGCTTGCTCTGGTCTCCCTGGCTGGAACTAGGTGCAACAAATAATCAAGTACTAGTCCTAAGACTCAATACCAGTCCTAAACTCATCAGTCAAATTCTCTCAGCTAAGAAGCTGTATCAAATCAAGTTACTGCAGTTTATCCTTCAAAACACCTTCCTTACAATTTCCCTTTTTCCCAATGAATTCCTTGAAGTGCATTCCACCTGAATGATTCTTCTCCTAGAAAATATCTGAGCAGCCTCAGCTCTCTACATTGGGTACTTTTAAAAGATTGCCTAGGTCTTTTTGGGTTAGTTGTCATTAATTGAGCCATTTGATCTGATCCCACTTTCTTGGGGGATCATGACCCCAAATGTAGGGAAGTTGCCACCTGCAACATAGGAAGTGTTTGAGGATGGTGCCACTTGTCCTTTTGCTCTCCACCTAGTTCCTTCCACCAGTTTGACCAGTAACACTCTTATTAACAGCTCTCCCAAGCTGTTGTCTCCACTTTTTATTTATTAAAAATAAAATATTCATAATTACATTCCACATCTTTTGACTCCGCTGAGTCATCAGTTTCAACTTAGCATTAAATTTAACATAATGTCTTAGGAATCAATTTAAAATGAATAATATTATTTTACCAAATTGGGGTATGTGACAAAAAGCATCATCTACTTTCTAACCTCAATAAAGTGACTTCGCTTAGTATTCACTGGTGTATTTGGGTTATGTGATCGACGAAGGGGAACTCAAGATAGACCTTGCAAAGATGAAGGCTATTACAAGATAGGTAGTTCCTACTAATCTCATTGAATTTAGGAGATTTTTTGGGGAAGCACAATACCTATAGAAATTTATTGCTTCAATTTCAACAGTAGTTGCACCACTCCATGCCATAATAGTTAGCGGTAAGAGTTTCCAATAGGGAAAGATTCAACAAAAAGATTTTGATGAGCTAAAACAAAAGACTAGTCGAGCATCAATTCTTACATTATTTAAGTTGCAGACACCTTTTGAAGAGGATATATATGCAACTGGTTATGTTATGGGTGAAGTTTTGATGCAAGTAATTAGGTCGATATGCTATCATTCTAAAATGTTTCATGTGGAGTCTTGAACTACCCTACCTATGATAATGAACTCTATGACCTTGTTCAAGCTGTTAATAAGTAGAAGCACTATATGATGGGAAATGAAACAATTACCACAAAAATCACCATCTATTAAAGTATTTGCAGGTCCAGAGTAAGCTACAACAAACAAAACATTACAAGTGGATGGGGTTTTCACAACAACTTTGTTTAGTCATCAAGTATAAGAAGGGAAACACCAATAAGTTGGCATACGTGCTTTTAAGGCCTCCCACAGCCAAGATTACATCTTTGGGGACTCATGCACATGAAACCTTTTACCCATGATGCATACAAAGAGGGGTGCATAGAAGATGAGTACTTCAAGAAGGTGTTCCAACAACCACATGACCAATTTCATGTAGAAAAAAGTGGCAATAAGGATGACTATCATCTCCAGATTGGGTTTCTCTACAAGTTAAACAAGCTCTATTTTCCTAAAGGTGAAATATTTCAACTTATCAGAGAGGCACACACCTCCAAAGTTGCAGGTTATTTTGGTGTCTGGAAGATAATTGCTAACTTACAAAGGTATGTGTACCGACCCATAATGCAAGAAGATGTAGCATGATATATTATAAGACTCCATACTTTGTTGTATCAACAATCCCAATAATTGAAATCGAGGTCTATACCATTACCAACTCAACCTTGGGAAATTGATTCAATGGATTTCATTGGTGAGTTACCAACCACTAGGAAGGGGAATGACTATTTATTTGCGGTAGTTGATAGATTCAACAAGATGTGAATTCCTATGCATTGTAAAAAGACCATCAAAGGACAAGAAGTGACTCATATGTTCCTTGAGTAGGTCTCAGTGCACTTTGGGATACCAAGGAATGTCATTTCAAACAATGATACTAGATTCCATAGTGCCTATTGGACTACACTTTGGGATAAGATAGACACTAAGTTGCAGTGATCTACAACATTCCATCCACGGACGTATGGACAGAAAAAAGTAGTCAATAGGACTTTGGTGCAACTTTTGAGGGCTTACATATTGAGTCTACAACAAATGTCATAACCCCAAAATTTCATAAAAATTTAAATTTTTTAAAGTGACATAAAATGTTTGATATCACAGTTTAGTAACTGCTAGCGGTTAGCGGAAAATGAAACAGTTTAACAATTTGTAATGATTAGTTTCAAATACAAAAAAAAAACTAATACAACTTTATTTTCTATAAGTTATATAAAAATGACTTGCATTTAGTTGTTGTTAGCTGTACTGATGATTTACTTTTTGTCAAGAAGGTGTGAAACCATGTTTGAAGTTTGGGGCTTACTTAGCATTCTACTAACTCAAAAGGATTGCTGGTTCTTACAGGTTCAACAGGTAAGCGTATGATCAAGTAGGAGTTTATTTTGAACTAAGTCAAGATGTACTTCTTAAGCATGATAAGATGCTAGTAGATAAATTTATTTTTAAATGCAATACTCCGATGAGGTAAAGTAATTTCCTTCACTGTTTTGGATATGTGTCAGTATTTATATTTAAGCCATAAAAGCTATTATTCTTAACATAATTAATGCCATTTTACAAGAATGAGTTATGCCAAGGTTTATTTCTGTCGTAAGGATTATAATACCTGGTTAGTTATAGATTCATATAGTGAGCATAGAGCTCATGATCTTGACATAAGATTACCTTTTTAGTATCATGAGGCTTGTTGCTATTGTCATGTTTTAAAACTCAAGTGCATTACTCTTTATGTATGGACATAATCTTATATTTTTCAAAGATAAAGTTTACCATGAGCTGTTAGTTTTGTTAAGAGAAACTCATGCATTGAGGTTTGTCTTCAATCTCTTGAAGACTCCATTTATCAGCATCGAGTTTTATGTGAAAAGTTTAGAGATATTGGTTTATGAAATATATTGTAATTACAACATAACCCTACTCTATTTCTCCCTTACTAGTCGTGAACAATACCAACATGTTTGAATTGTTTTACAAGTGCGATTATCTTCTTACACAGCTAGTGAACAAGCTGTGTACATAGTATTTGGTTTTTAACCATAATGCAAGTGTTCTTGTAATGTTATCATACTATACTGAGTTACAGTTTATAATACTAGGCCATAACAAAAATACTATGTATAACATAAGGTAGTTTCACTACCTAAAAACTACTATCATAAGGTCGAACTAAATGTAGAATATTACAAGTGTTGTTCCTATAGTATCATAAATTCCAAAGCATGTTCTATCAAAACGCATGATTGACATAGGAAGCAATGATACAAATTTATCCAAATGATCGATGACAAAGTAAACATGAAGAGAAATCATAAGTAACGTTATATTATGGTTAACTCTTTGTAATTGTATTATTGGCAAAGGATATGCACCTTTCTACTATAGTCGATGGCATGATTTGAAATAATTGGCAATAATATAATTCATTTTCGATGTGCAGTGTTTGACTATTGAAAACAACCCACTCTTGGTGATATTTCTAGAAGGGCACGTGGATAAGTCTCCACCATGCATTGGTTGACTTATAAAACATCGAAACCCTACTCTCTTGCATTTTTCTTTGAGGGTTTTGTGTCCTGCGAGCTGCGCTGTGAAAACTCTTTGCAGCCATGAGAGGCCTGCTCCTTCTTCGTTTGATGGTTTCGTAGTCTGCAATACTGTGTTGCATTACTGTGCAAGTGTTTAAGGGGTTCGTGGTCTGTGTGTTCTGTTTATTTTGTGAGTTTAGAAACACAGTGTGCATGGTGTTTAATTTCCTTGCTTGACTCGAAGCCTGTAAAAGGATTTCACCCTCGTATTTGTTCTTTCTTTACCTTGGAATCGTAGAGCTTGAGTGTTGTATCCTTGCTGCCTTTGTTACAGGGTTGGCATGAGGGTTTGCTTGCTTCTTGGTGACTGTTCTTTCTCGGCTCAAATTACTGTTACTCACAGGTAAACACTTAACTCTGCTTGCCTTCCTTTTGTAAATTTAATTACTAAGTTCTAGGATTTTAATAAACCATTACTTCGAGTTTTAATATCCTTTGGTTTAAACTTGCAGGCTACACTGACAGCTCCAGACTTGGATAGAAAACAGGCTCGTCCTTCAGTTACCTTTGTGGGCTTTCAAACCGGTAAGCCTCGGTCTCATCGTGGGTTCTCCCTGCTTGAGAAATGGGTTGGTGGAAGGTTCCTGTGATTGGAAGCCTAGCTGCAAATTCTCTGCTAGTTAAGATGTTTACTTTGTTGTTTATAATCCATGTTTTTGTTTTTAAACCCCGTCGATACATCGCTGGGTTGCACAAGCTTTTGAAGTTGTGGTATAAGTGTGGTTTCAGTGAAACAGTTTTCAGCCTTACAACTTAATGATGTAATACCTTTGTGATGTTTATAAAAGACTCCTCTGTGCTCAGAGATGTTTATGTGATTTCTTGTCTCATTGCTTCGGTTTTTCTATTTGAACTTTAAGAGATTGAAACTGTGGAAAGGGTTTTCCCTAATCTCTTAGTAATGTAATTTACTATTAATATTAAATATTTATGTATATTTGGTTTAAGAATGAAGACTGTGAAACAATCTAGATGTAAAGTTTGTGGGGTTTTTACTCTTTCAGTCCGTAATGTAAACTAGTTATAGTTTAATACAAATACTTTTGTGTAATTGGTTTTCTTAACAGAAAGGGTTTCAACCCTTGAATTCTTACAGGATGTAAGCCTACCTGGATTTGAGATTTATATTGTACATGGTTTATAATTACTAGTATAATTTGTTCGTTATTTACCTGTATATTTTATTCATTACTACTCTGTAAATTATAAATTATTTTGAGATCGGTTTTAGAAGATCATGGTAATTCCTAGAACTCGGTTAAAGGAAATAATAAACCCTACAGTGTTATGAAATTCTTGTTTCTAATTATAGAGTTTTTGACTCTATTTTTAAAATAGAAATAAGAATGATGAGATAAACTTACAGTTAAAGTTTTGATTCTACTTTTAAGAAAACAAAAATAGAAAATCATGCATAAATTTTACAGTCTCTTACCTCTAAATTATAGTTAAGAAATACTTAGGGTTTTTCATTGGCTATCCATAATTAATAAACAAAGATTATAAAAGAATCCTTTGATTCTGGTTGTAACACAATAGTCTGTAATGATAATGTTTATAAACAGTTTTACTAGTTTCTTTTCTTTTACATATTTTCCTAAATATTAGTTTTCTTACCTTACTTCTGTTAACTATGATATTTATATTTTTATCAGTTAATTAATACTGAAATATTTATAATATTTACTGCTTCTTTTAGACCTAATTCATTTATGTAATTAGTTATAACAAATTAAAACAGTCAATACATAACACTGATATTTAGTATAAATTATAAACTCTGAAGTAAATTCTATCCATTGTTCATAATCAAATAAAAGAATCCTATCTAGTGTTTATATTCCAAATAAAGGAATCGTTTCATTTATCTAAGAAATCCAACTGTGCTAGAGTACGACCTGAGTTCAGGTGTGGAAAAACACAGAATGGAAATTTAATTTTTTTTTTAGTAAATACATACTTATTCCCATTTCTTCTATAATCTACAATTTTACTGAATATAACATTTCACAGTTATCTTTCGTTCATAAACCCTAAACATTTAACATGCATGTAATAGATAAACTAAGATTTACTTAACTAAGACAATAAAAATAAAATAGAACCTGTTGAAGACAAGACAACAACAGCTTAAGGAGGTCATTCCTCCCTACCAATCTCCTGGAGAGTGCTCAAACAAACACTTCCTCAGGACCCCCGAGCTTGTTCCTGGTCTTCTTGGATGAGAACTGGGTGGAGAATGCAACTATAAAACCTCTGTCACCTGACTGGTTCAATTACCTCAGTAATAAAAATCTGCTTTCAACAGTATGATCTTTAGCTAAAAAGCTGCAACTAGATCAATCTCAGCAGTTATCCCCTCAAACACATTCTAGACTCCCCTCCATTGAATTTCTCTTGAGTAAATTCATTCACCATGAATGATCACTTCTCTAGAATGAGCAGCCTTAGCTCTCTTCAATGGAAAATTTTATAGAAATGCCTAGGTCTTCTGGGTTAGTTTTCATTAAATGAGCTACCTGCTCTGATTCCACTTTCTTGAGGAATCATGATCACAAATATAGGGAAGTTTCCACCTGTAACAGTTGGAAGTGTTTTAAGGATGCTGCCAAATGTCAGCTTACTCTCCACCTAGTCTTCTCCACCAATTGACCAGTAAACACTCTTTTAGCGGCTCTCCTAAGCTATCCGCGAGATGTAGAACAGTTGGTGGTGGGGTATGGTTAAGACGCCCCCTAAGCTGGAAGGTCACCGGTTCTAATCCCGTTGGATACCTAAAATCCAACCATGTTAAGGGTTGGTGCGGTCCAGGCCGGGTGTGATCCCTGGGTGATTTTGACGGCTTAGATGCCCCTGGTTTGTGGCCACTCAGCCAATGGAAACCCTGCTAGTCAGGGGGGTTCCACCACTTTGCCAACAAAAAAAAACAGCTCTCCTAAGCTATTGTCTCCTCATTTATTTATTTATAAATAAAATATTCTGAATTTACATTTAATATTCTTGACCCCACTAGGTCATCAATTACAACTTAGCATAAAATTTAACACAATGTTCCTCAAATAATATAAAATTGTTTTTGCAAATTGGGGCATGTGACATACACACCCCATTAAATTATAACATCGTCCTCGATGTTATTTATTCCTTTTCCTCAGAGCTCCCTTGAAATAGGATTGGATATGCAGACCGCATATGACTTTCCAATTCCCAGGTGGCTTCCTCTGGACTAAGGTGCTTCCATTACACCTTCACTTTACCAATGGTGCGGTTCCGAAGTGTGATCTCCCTCCACTCGAGGATATAGTCTGGTTCCACCAGAAAATCTCCTTCGGGTTCCACCTATACATCATTCCAGTTAATAACATGAGTAGCATCATGCTCATATTTCTTTAATACAGAAATGTGAAAAACATTGTGAACTCTTAAATTTGGCGGTAAAGCTAACTGATAGGCTACCTGTTCCATCCTGGACAGTATTTCAAAAGGACCACAATAACGAGGTGCTAGTTTGGCACAACTACCCAACCTCAAAGAATTTTTTTTGTGTCTCACCTTAATGAAAACATGTTCACCGACCTGGAACTCATTTGGAGTTCTTTTAAGGTCTGCTTGACTTTTCTGTCGATCTTGCACAATTTTCAGATTACCTTGTACCGGCTTTACAATTTCTTTAAATAATTCATGTCCTAATAATAACCTGTCCACTGGATTACTCCAAGAGATGGGAGTGTTAAACTTTCTTCCATACAGAATTTCGAAAGGATTATATCTAGTTGAAGCTTGATAATTATTATTATAAGCAAATTCTACCAAGTGTAAGTAATCTTCCCATTTACTTGGCTGATCCTTTATATACATTCTTAGTAAATCTTCCAGTACCTAATTTACTCTTTCAGTCTGTCCATCAGTTTGATGATGGAATGAGGTACTAAAATTCAACGTAGTATTTAATCCTTTAAATAGAGATCTCCAAAATTTACCTATAAATTTAGGGTCTCGGTCTGAAATTATAACCTTTGGTATTCCATGCAATCAAAAAATTTGCCTTAAAAAGATATCAGCTATGTTTGCAGCTTTATGAGTAGTTTTTACAAGTATAAAATGGGCTGCTTTACTCAATTTGTCAACCACTACCATTATGTAGTCATTTAAGTTCTGATTTTTAGGCAGTCTAGTATCAAAATCAAGACTAATAATCTCCCATTTCCAGCTAGGAATGGGCAAAGGATGAAGTAGTCCAGCTGGATGCTGATGTTCAGTTTTTACTTGCTGACATTCAAAGCATCTAGCAATATATTCTGCCAGTTCAGTCTTTATGTTTGGCCAAAAATATTATTTTCTTGACATGGTTATAGTTTTCTTATAACCCGGATGGCCTGAGTAAGGAGTTTTATGAATTTAATCTAGAATTAATAATTTAACCTTAGGTACATTAGGTACATATATTCTATCTTTATACAGTAAAAATCTTTTTTCATTCAAGCTGTACCCTATACTTAGACTTTTTATTGGATTTTCTTTTGCTTTTGCTTGTAACTTTAGGTAATTTTCATCTTGTTCTATCCCTGCTTTAAGTTGTTCTTCCAAATCTGTTGTATAAGTGCTGATAGCTGCTGTAAAATTCAGCTTTGCATTTCTACTTAATGCATCAACAAATTTATTTTCTTTCCCTTTAATGTGTTGAATTTCAAAATCATATTCACTTAGAAAAGCTAACCACCTAGCTTGTCTAGCATTCAGGTTATGTTGATCTAATAGATATTTTAATCCCTTATTATCTGTTATTAAGATAAATTTTATTCCAATTAAATGGTGATGCCACATCTTTAAAGCATGTATGACAACAACTAATTCCAAGTCATAGGTTGCATAATTCTTTTCATGAATTTTCAATTTTCTAGACTCATAAGCAATGACATGTCCTTCCTGAGTCAATACTCCACCTAAATCGTCATTGCAGGCGTCAGTACATACTATAAAATTTTTATTTGGATAAGCTATTCTTAAAATTTGTGCGCTGGTTAATAAGGTTTTTAGCTTTTTAAAACTATCCTCGCACTTCTGATTCCAATCAAATTTATTTCCCTTTTTCTGCAAAGAGGTTATCGAATTTGCAATTCTCGAAAACACTTTGATGAACCTCCGGTAATAACCGATAATCCCCATAAATAGTCAGACATCAGTTACGTCTTTAGGAACTGGCCAATATTCATTTTCCTTTATCTTTTTGGGATCCACCGAAATTCCTTCTTTAGTCACCACATGACCTAAGTACTGGATTTTATCTTTAAATAAGTCGCATTTACTAAACTTTGTAAAGAGTTGATGATCTCACAACTCTTGCAAGACAATTTTTAAAATGTTCTTTATGTTCTTCTTCATATTTCGAATAAATTAATATATCGTCGATAAACACGACCACAAATTTATCCAGGTATTTATGCATTACGTTATTCATTAGACACATAAAAACAACTGGAGGGTTAGTAAGCCTGAATGGCATGATGACAAACTCGCAATGTCCATATCAAGTCCTAAAAGATGTTTTAAAGATGTCTTCGTCTTTAATTCTAACTTGGTGATATCCCGACCGTAAATCAATTTTTGAGAATATCGTGGCTCCACGTAGTTGATCAAACAGATCATCTATGTGAGGTAGTGGGTATTTGTTCTTGATAGTCATCTTATTCAATTGGCGATAATCTATGTAGAGTCGTGGAATTTCGTCCTTTTTCTTAACAAAGATGAGAGGTGCCCCCCAAGGAGATACACTGGGTCGAATATAATTCTTGTCAACCAGTTATTTTAATTGTGACTTAAGTTCATTAAGTTCAAGTATATTCATCCGATAGGGGGCCTTTAAGCTGGGCACTGCACTAGGTACCAGCTCAATGGTAAAATCTAGTTCCCTTTTTGGAGGCAGTCCTAGAATTTCTTCTGGAAATACATCTACATATTCCTTTAAAACTGGTATATCCTCAAATTTTAATTTATCTATGTTGTTTAGATTTTCCTCATTGGTTACTGTTACTGCATAAGCCTTACAACCTTTCCTGACAGCTCTCTTAAGCTGCAGAGCAGAAATCCGCCTAACAGTTGTTTTCCTAGGGATTCCCTTTACGCTTATTAGTTTTCCATCATTATTTATACAAGTAAATGTTTTATCATAGCAATTTAAGACCACCCTTTGCTGCTCTAACCAATCGATACCAATTAGTATGTCTTATGTACCTATAGGTAGTACATTAAGCTTAATAAAATTTTCAAATTGATCCATAGTTACTGCACAATTCTTTACAAAACAAGTTACCTTTCTCTTTGCACCAGTAGCTAACTGAACTAACAAAGAACTTGCAAACTTTTCAACAGGCAGTTTACACTTTTCTACCAAGTTAGGAGAAATATAGCTTAAACTAGCTCCTGGATCAATTAAAATAGCTATGGGTGTTTGATTTATCTTACCTTCTACTTCCACCATGGAAGTTTGATAGTCTGCTTGTCGATTCTCCAAAGCCGCATTGATCCTAGGCATAGTCCTCGCTAAATCTCCAACATTCATCTCCTCCTGTATTGTATGGATATTGCAGACAATCTTTTTCCGATTGGGACAGATTGAGGCATAATGTGGACCATTTCATTCCCAACACTTTACGGGTTCTTTTCGTTCAAATTTCTTTGTGTAATTACTGTGATTATTAGCAGGCTCTTTATTTATTTATTTTTATTCTGATTGTTTTGTGAATTATTCTTATTCCCCTAGAAATTCTTATTATTAGAAAAATTTCCGGCATTATTATTTTTAGAATTCCGATTAGGCACAAACTCCTTCTTTTGATCATAATTATTATTCTTTTTGGCCTTCCAGTTGGCCATACTCTCCTTTTTTCGATTCTGTTCATAACAGGAATTTGCTTTCCTCATAGCTTCTTGCAGGGTTTTTGGATTGTCATACTCAATCCTATCCTTTAAGTGATAAGTTAAACAACTAAGAAACCACTGTACCTTTGATTTTTCATCCACAAGGTATGGCACATACCTAAGTAGACTTAAAAACTTACTGTTCAAATCTTTCATAGTCATTGTACCTAGTTTTGGCTCATAGATTTCTTTAGCCCTTTCTTCATAGTACTATTCAGATAAAAATTTATTTTTAAATTATTTCTTGAATGTACTCCAATTTATGTTCTTCTCTCTTATACCTTTCACTCTCTTTAAATCTTGCCACCATATATCAGCTTTCCCTGTGAGATTATAAATAGCCATCCTAGCTTTTAATTGGTTAGAATAGTTATAAATCTGGAAGTACTTCTTCATCCTGGATAACTAGGATTCCGCTTCCTCCCCTTTTTCAG
This sequence comes from Pseudotsuga menziesii, assembly GCA_001517045.1. Classification (NCBI taxonomy): domain Eukaryota; kingdom Viridiplantae; phylum Streptophyta; class Pinopsida; order Pinales; family Pinaceae; genus Pseudotsuga; species Pseudotsuga menziesii. Next base: position 92,229 of record LPNX011044091.1, on the reverse strand, counting down.
TTTCTCCATTGAATGTTGGTGGCTTGATCTTCTTAAACTCCCCAGAGATTTCTTCATAAGGTTTATATTTTATTTTCCTAGTATGGTGATTATCCTCACTATTATCACTAGTATAATAAGAATTATGTTGATCACCAAATACTTTGGAAGATGAGCTACTTTCATTTTTAGTCTATTTAGTCTTTTTATATTTATGTTGGTAATTTATATCTTCTGAATCAGATCTTTTTCCCCTCCCCTCAGTATGAAATATTTCTATTAAGATCTGATTCAGCTCCTCCTGAGCTCTCAGAATCCTCTCATTTTTTTTTAACAGATTCTACTTCAGATTTTAATTCTTTTATTGTTCGTAAAAGTTCTGAGGAATTAGTGGTTGTGTCTTCTTGTATAGGTTCTCTTTGTAAATTATCTTGTTCAGTATAGGGAGATTCCTCTTCCGCATATTCCTCCAATCTTTCCATACTTGTTGTTAAACTCAGAAACAAATTTCTTTGATAATAACATTAAAAGAAAACAACATCAGCAAAATGATTTAATAATTTCACTATTCCATATAAGCAAGTTGATATTCATCAAGGCCTAGTGTTTGAACCTTGTGCTCTGATACCACATGTCATAACCCCAAAATTTCATAAAAATTTAAATTTTTTAGAGTGACATAAAATGTCTGATATCACAGTTTAGTAATTGCTAATGGTTAGTGAAAAATGAAACAGTTTAACAATTTGTAATGATTAGTTTAAAATACAAAAAAAAAACTAATACAACTTTATTTTCTATAAGTTATATAAAAATGACTTGCATTTAGTTGCTGTTAGCTATATTGATGATTTACTTTTTGTCAAGAAGGTGTGAAGCCATGTTTGAAGTTTGGGGCTTACTTACCATTCTGCTAACTCAAAAGGATTGCTGGTTCTTACAGGTTCAATAGGTAAGCGTATGATCAAGTAGGAGTTTATTTTGAACTAAGTCAAGATGTACTTCTTAAGCATGATAAGATGCTAGTAGATAAATTGATTTTTAAATGCAATACTCCGATGAGGTAAAGTAATTTCCTTCACTGTATTGGATATGTGTCAGTATTTATATTTAAGCCATAAAAGCTATTATTCTTAACATACTTAATGCCATTTTACAAGAATGAGTTCTGCCAAGGTCTCTTTCTATCGTAAGGATTATAATACCTAGTTATTTATAGATTCAGATAGTGAGCATAGAGCTCATGATCTTGACATAAGATTACCTTTTTAGTATCATGATATTGTTTCTATTGTCATGTTTTAAAACTCAAGTGCATTACTTTTTATGTATGGACATAATCTTATATTTTTCAAAGATAAAGTTTACCATGAGTTGTTAGTTTTGTTAAGAGAAACTCGTGCATTGAGGTTTGTCTTCAGTCTCTTGAAGACTCCTTCATTTATCAGCATCGAGTTTTATGTGAAAAGTTTAGAGCTATTGGTTTATGAAAGATATTGTAATTACAACATAACCCTACTCTATTTCTCCCTTACTAGTCGTGAACAATACCAACATGTTTGAATTGTTTTACAAATGCGATTATCTTCTTACACAGCTAGTGGACAAGCTGTGTACATAGTATTTGGTTTGTAACCATAATGCAAATGTTCCTGTAATGTTATCATACTATACTAAGTTATAGTTTATAATACTAGGCCATAAAAAAAATACTATGTATAACATAAGGTAGTTTCACTACCTAAAAACTACTATCATAAGGTCGAACTAAATGTCGAACATTACAAGTGTTGTTCCTATAGTATCCTAAATTCCAAATCATGGTCTATCAAAAAGCATGATTGTCATAGTCAGCAATGATATAAATTTATCCAAATGATTGATAGCAAAGTAAGCATGAAGAGCAACCATACGTAACGTTATATTATGGTGGACTCTTTGTAATTGTATTATTGGCCAAGGATATGCACCTTTCTACTATAGTCGATGGTATGATTTTAAATAATTGGAAATAATATAATTCATTTTCGATGTGCAGTGTTTGACTATTGAAAACAACCCACTCTTAGTGATATTTCTAGAAGGGCACGTGGATAAGTCTCCACCATGCATTGGTTGACTTATAACACATCGAAACCCTACTCTCTTGCATTTGTCTTCGAGGGTTTTGTGTCCTGCGAGCTGTGCTGTGAAAACTCTTTGCGGCCATGAGAATCCTGCTCCTTCTTCGTTTGATGGTTTTGTAGTTTGCAATACTGTGCTGCATTACTGTGCAAGTGTTTAAGGGGTTCGTGGTCTGTGTGTTTAGTTTCTTTTGTGAGTTTAGAAACACAGTGTGCGTGTTTTTTAATTTCCTCACTTGTCTCGAAGCTTATAAAAGGATTTCACCATTGTATCTGTTCTTTCTTTACCTTGGCATCGTAGAGCCCGAGTGTTGTATCCTTGTTGCCTCTGTCACAGGGTTGGCATGAGGGTTTGATTGCTTCTTGGTGACTGTTCTTTCTCGGCTCCAATTACTTTTACTCACAGGAAAACACTTAACTCTGCTTGCCTTCCTTTTGTAAATTTAATTACTAAGTTCTAGGATTTTAATAAATCATTACTTCACTTTTTTAATATCGTTTTGTTTAAACTTGCAGGCTACATTGACAGCTCCAGACTTGGATGGAAAACAGGCTCGTCCTTTAGTTACCTTTGTGGGCTTTCAAACCGGTAAGCCCCGGTCTCGTCGTGGGTTCTCCCTGCTTGCGAAATGGGTTGGTGGAAGGTTCCTGTGATTGGAAGCCTAGCTGCGAACTCTCTGCTAGTTAATATGTTTACTTTGTTGTTTACAATCCATGTTTTTGTTTTTAAACCCTGTCGATACATCCCTGGGTTGCACAAGCTTTTGAAGCTGTGGTATAAGTGTGGTTTCGATGAAACAGTTTTCAGCCTTACAGCTTAATGATGTAATACCTTTGTGAAGTTTATAAAAGCCTCCTCTGTGCTCATAGATGTTTATGTGATTTCTTGTCTCGTTGCTTCGGTTTTTCTATTTGAACTTTAAGAGAATGAAACTGTGGAAAGGGTTTTCCCTAACTTCTCAGTAATGTAATTTACTGTTAATATTAAATATTTATGTATATTTGGTTTAAGAATGAAGACTGTGAAACCGTCTAGATGTAAAGTTTGTGGGGTTTTTACTCTTTTAGTCCGTAATGTAGACCAATTATAGTTTAATACAAAGACTTTTGTGTAATTGGTTTTCTTAATAGAAAGGGTTTCGACCCTTGAATTCTTACAGGCTGTAAGCCTACCTGGATTTGAGATTTATATTGTACATGGTTTATAATTACTAGTGTAATTTGTTTGTTATTTACCTGTATATTTTATTCATTACTACTCTGTAAATTATAAATTATTTTGAGCTCGGTTTTAGAAGATCATGGTAATTCCTAGAACTCAGTTAAAGGAAATAATGTAAACCCTACAGTGTTATGAAATTCTTGTTTCTACTTATAGAGTTTTTTACTCTGTTTTTCAAAAAGAAAATAAGAATGATGAGATAAACTTACATTTAAAGTTTTGATACTACTTTTAAGAAAACAAAAATAGAAAAAATCCTGCATAAATTTTGACAGTCTCTTACCTCTAAATTATAGTTAAGAAATACTTAGTGTTTTTCGTTGGCTATCAGTAATTAATAAACAAAGATTATAAAAGAATCCTTTGATTCTGGTTGTAACACAGTAGTCTGTAATGATAGTGTTTATAAACAGTTTTACTAGTTTCTTTTCTTTTACATATTTTCCTAAATATTAGTTTTCTTACCTTACTTCTGTTAACTATGATATTTATATTTTTATCAGTTAATTAATATTGAAATATTTATAATTTTTACTTCTTCTTCTTCTAGACCTATTTCTTTTATGTAGTTAGTTACAATAAATTAAAGCAGTCAATACATAACACTGATATTTAGTATAAAGTATAAACTTTGAAGTAAATTCTATCCATTGTTCATAATCAAATAAAAGAATCCTATCTACTACTTATATTCCAAATAAAAGAATCATTTCATTTATCTAAGAAAGCCAACTGTGCTAGAGTACGACCTGAGTTCAGGTGTGGAAAAACATAGATTGAAAATTTCATTTCTATTTGCTTGAGTAAATACATACTTATTCCCATTTCTTCTGTAATCTAAAATTTTACTGAATCTAACATTTCACAATTATCTTTCATTCATAAACCCTAAACATTTAACATGCATGTAATAGATAAACTAATATTTACTTAACTAAGACAATAAAAATAAAATAGAACCTATTGAGGACAAGACGACAACAGCTTAAGGAGGTCGTTCCTCCCTACCAATCTCCTGGAGAGCGCTCAAACAACACTTCCTCAAGACCACCGAGCTTGTTCTTGGTCTTCTTGGCTGAGAACTAGGTGGAGAATGCAACTGTAAAACCTCTGTCACTTGAGTGGTTCAATTAGCTCCGTAATAAAAGTCTACTCTCAACAGTATGATCTTCAGGTAAAAAGTTGCAACTAGATCAATATCAGCAGTTATCCCCTCAAACACCTTCTAGACTCCCCTCCATTGAATTTCTCTTTAGTAAATTCATTCACCCTAAATGATCACTTCTCTTGAATGAGCAGCCTCATCTCTCTTCAATGGAAAATTTCATAGAAATGTCTAGGTCTTCCGGGTCAGTTTTCATTAAATGAGCTACCTGCTCTGATTCCACTTTATTGGGGAATCATGACCACAAATATAGGAAAGTTGCCACCTGCAACAATTGGAAATGTTTTGAGGATGCTGCCAAATATCAGTTTGCTCTCCACCCAGTCTTCTCCATCAATTGACCAATAAACACTCTTTTAACAACTCTCCTAAGCTGTTGTCTCCTCATTTATTTATTTATAAATAAAATATTCTAAATTTACATTAAATATTCTTGACCCCAGTGGGTCATCAATTACAACTTAGCATAAAATTTAACACAATGTTCCTCAAATAATATAGAATTGTTTTTTCAAATTGGGGCATGTGACATACACACCCCCTTAAATTATAACATCGTACTCGATGTTATTTATTTCTCATCCTCAGAGTTCCCTTGAAATAGAATTGGATATGCATCCCGCATATGACTTTCCAATTCTCAGGTGGCTTCCTCTGGACTAAGGTGCTTCCATTGCACCTTCACTTGACCAATCGTGCGGTTCCGAAGTGTGATCTCCCTCCTCTCGAGGATACAATCCGGTTCCACCAGAAAATATCTTTCAGGTTCCACCTGTACATCATTCGAGTTAATAACATGAGTAGCATCATGCACATATTTCTTTAATACAGAAATGTGAAAAACATTGTGAACTCTTAAATTTGGCGGTAAAGCTAACTGATAGGCTACCTGTCCCATCCTAGATAGTATTTCAAAAGGACTACAATAACGAGGTGCTAGTTTGGCACAACTACCCAACCTCAAAGAAATATTTTTGGGTTTCACCTTAATGAAAACATGTTCACCTACCTAGAACTCGTTTGGAGTTCTTTTAAGGTCTACTTGATTTTTCTGTCGATCTTGCGCAATTTTCAGATTACCTTGTACCTGCTTTACAATTTCTTCCATTGCTTTCAATAATTCATGTCCTAATACTAACCTGTCCACTGGATTACTCCAAGAGATGGGAGTGTTACATTTCCTTCCATACAGAATTTCGAAAGGACTATATCTAGCTAAAGCTTGATAATTATTATTGTAAGCAAATTCTACCAGGTGTAAATAATCTTCCTATTTACTTGTCTGATCCCTGACATACATTATTAGTAAATATTCCAGTACCTGATTGACTCTTTCAGTCTGTCCATCACTTTGAGGATGAAATGAGGTACTAAAATTCAACGTAGTATTTAATCCTTTAAATAGAAATCTCCAAAAGTTACCTATAAATTTAGGGTCTCGGTCTGAAATTATAACCTTCGGTATTCCATGCAGTCAGAAAATTTGCTTTAAAAATATATCAGCTATGTTTGCAGCTTTATAAGTAGTTTTTACAGGTATAAAATGGGCTATTTTACTCAATTTGTCAACCACTACCATTATGGAGTCATTTAAGTTCTGATTTTTAGGCAGTCCAGTATCAAAATCAAGACTAATTATCTCCCATTTCCAGCTAGGAATGGGCAAAGGCTGAAGTAGTCCAGCTGGATGCTGATGTTCAGTTTTTACTTGCTAACATTCAAAGCATCTAGCAATATATTCTGCCAGTTCAGTCTTCATGTTTGGCCAAAAATATTATTTTCTTGACATGGTTATAGTTTTCTGATAACCCGAATGGCCTGAGTAAGGAGTTTTATGGATTTCGTCTAGAATTAATAATTTAACCTTAGGTACATTAAGTACATATATTCTATCTTTATACAGTAAAAATATTTTTTCATTCAAGGTGTACCCTGTACTTAGAATTTCTATTGGATTTCTTTTGCTTTTGCTTGCAACTTTAGGTAATTTTCATTTTGTTCTATCCTTGCTTTAAGCTGTTCTTCCAAATCTGTTGTATAAGTGCTGGTAGCTGCTGTAAAATTCAGCTTTGCAATTCTACTTAATGCATCAACAACTTTATTTTCTTTCCCTTTAATGTGTTGAATTTCAAAATCATATTCACTTAGAAAATCTAACCACTTAGCTTATCTAGCATTCAGGTTAGGTTGATCTAACATATATTTTAATCCGTTATTATCCGTCATTAAGATAAATTTTCTTCCAATTAAATGGCGACTCCACATCTTTAAAGCATGTATGACAATAGCTAATTCCAAGTCATAGGTTGCATAATTCTTTTCGTGAATTTTCAATTTTCTAGACTCATAAGCAATGACATGTCCTTCTTGAGTCAATACTCCACCTAAATCGTCATTGCAGGCGTCAGTACATACTATAAAATTTTTATTTGGATCAGCTATTCTTAAAATTGGTGTGCTAGTTAATAAGTTTTTTAACTTTTTAAAACTATCCTCGCACTTCTGATTCCAATCAAATTTATTTCCCTTTTTCTGCAAAGAGGTTATCGGATTTGCGATTCTCAAAAACCCTTCGATTAACCTCCGGTAATAATCGATAACCCCATAAATGATCGGACATCAGTTACGTCTTTAGGAACTGGCCAATCTTCAATTTCCTTTATCTTTTCGGGATCCACTGAAATTCCTTCTTTAGTCACCACATGACCTAAGTACTGGATTTAATCTTTAAAGAAGTCACATTTACTAAACTTTGCAAAGAGTTGATGATCTCGCAACTGTTGCAAGACAATTTTTAAATGTTCTTTATGTTCTTCTTCAGATTTCGAATAAATTAATATATCGTCGATAAACACGACCACAAATTTATCCAGGTATTTATGCATTACGTTATTCATTAGACACATAAAAACAGCTGGAGAGTTAGTAAGCCTGAATGGCATGACGACAAACTCGTAATGTCCATATCGAGTCCTAAAAGATGTTTTAAAGATGTCTTCATCTTTAAGTCTAACTTGGTGATATCCTGACCGTAAATCAATTTTCGAGAATATCGTGGCTCCACGTAGTTGATCAAACATATCATCTATGCGAGGTAGCGGGTATCTGTTCTTGATAGTCATCTTATTCAATTGACGATAATCTATGCAGAGTCGTAGAATTCCGTTATTTTTCTTAACAAAGATGACAGGTGCCCCCCAAGGAGATACACTGGGTGGAATATAATTCTTGTTAATAAGTTCTTTTAATTGTGACTTAAGTTCATTAAGTTCAAGTATATTCATCCAATAAGGGGCCTTTGAGTTGGGCACTGCACGAGGTACCAGCTCAATGGTAAAATCTAGTTCCCTTTTTGGAGGCAGCCCCGAAATTTCTTCTAGAAATACATTTGCATATTCATTTAAAACTGGTATATACTCAAATTTTAATTTATCTATGTTGTTTAGATTTTCCTCATTGGTTACTATTACTGCATAAGCCTTACAACCTTTCCTAACAGCTCTCTTAAGCTGCAGAGTAAAAATATTTTTTATGGTTGTTTTCCTAGGGATCCCCTTTACGCTTATTAGTTTTTCATCATTATTTATACAAGTAAAGGTTTTATCATAGCAATTTAAGACCACCCTATGCTGCTCTAATCAATCCATATCAATTAGTATGTTGTATGAACCTAGAGGTAGTACATTAAGCTTAATAAAAGTTTCAAATTGATCCATAGTTACTGTACAATTCTTTACAAAACTAGTTACCTTTCTCTTTGCACCAGTAGCTAACTGAACTAACCAAGAACTTGCAAATTTTTCAACAGACAGTTTACACTTTTCTACCAAGTTAGGAGAAATATAGATTAAACTAACTCCTCGATCAATTAAAAGAGCTATGGGTGTTTGATTTATCTTACCTTCTACTTCCACCATGGAAGTTTGATAGTCTGTTTGTTGATTCTCCAAAGCTGCATTGATCCTACGCATAGTCCTCGCTAAATGTCCAACATTCATCTCCTCTTGTATTGTATGGATATTGTTGACAGTCTTTTTTCGATTGGGACAGACTGAGGCATAATGTGGACCATTTCATTCCCAACACTTTATGGGTTCTTTTCGTTCAAAGTTCTTTGTGTAATTATTGTGATTATTAGTAGGCTCTTTATTTTTTTGATTGTTTTGATTGTTTTATGAATTATTCTTATTCCCCTGGAAATTCTTATTATTAGAAAAATTTCTGGCATTATTATTTTTAGAATTCCGATTAGGCACAAACTCTTTCTTCTTTTGATCATAATTATTATTCTTTTTGGCCTTCCAGTTGGCCATACTCTCCTTTTTTCGATTTTGTTCATAACATAAATTTGTTTTCCTTAAAGCTTCTTCCAGGGTTTTTGGATTGTCATACTCAATCTTATCCTTTATGTGATAAGGTAAACAGTTGAGAAACCGTTGTTCCTTCGGTTTTTCATCCACAAGGTATGGCACATACCTAAGTAGACTTAAAAAATTACTGTTGAAATCTTTTATAGTCATGTACCTAGTTTTGGCTCATAGAATTCTTTAGCCTTTTCTTCATAGTACTGTTCAGATACAAATTTCTTTTTAAAGTATTTCTTGAATGTACTCCAATTTATGTTCTTCTCTTTTATACCTTTCACTCTCTGTAAATCTTGCCACCATATATCAGCTTTCCCTGTGAGATTATAAATAGCCATCCTATTTTTTAATTGGTTAGAATAGTTATAAATCTGGAAGTACTTCTTCATCCTGGATAACCAGGATTTTGCTTCCTCCCCTTTTTCAGTTTCTCCATTGAATGTTGGTGGCTTGATCTTCTTAAACTCCCCAAAGATTTCTTCATAAGGTTTATATTTTATTTTCCTAGTATGGTGGTTATCCTCACTACTATCACTAGTATAATAAGAATTACGTTAATCACCAAATACTTCAAAAGATGAGCTACTTTCATTTTTAGTCTGTTTAGTCTCTTTATACTTATGTTGTTAACTTATATCTTCCGAATCAGCTCTTTTACCCCTTCCCTCAGTATGAAATATTTCTATTAAGATCTGATTCAGCTCCTCCTGAGCTCTCAGAATTCTCTAATTTTCTTTTTTTTAAAGATTCCATTTCAGATTTTATTCTTTTACTGTTTGTAAATGTTCTGAGGAATAAGTGGTTATGTCTTCTTGTATAGGTTCTCTTTGTAAATTATCTTGTTCAGTATAGGGATATTCCTCTTCTGCATATTCCTCCAATCTTTCCATACCTGTTGTTAAACTCAGAAACAAATTTCTCTGATGATAACATTAAAAGAAAACGACATCAGCAAAATGAGTTAAATTCACTGTTCCATATAAGCAAGTTGAGCTTTATCAAGGCCTAGTGTTTGAACCTTGTGCTCTGATACCACATGTCATAACCCCAAAATTTCATAAAAATTTAAAATTTTTAAAGTGACATAAAATGTCTGATATCGTAGTTTAGTAACTGCTAGCGGTTAGCCAAAAATGAAATAGTTTAACAATTTGTATTGATTAGTTTCAAATACAAAAAAAAACTAATACAACTTTATTTTCTATAAGTTATATAAAAAATTACTTGCATTTAGTTGTTGTTAGTTGTATTGATGATTTACTTTTTGTCAAGAAGGTGTGAAACCATGTTTGAAGTTTGGGGCTTACTTACCATTCTGCTAACTCAAAAGGATTGATGGTTCTTACAGGTTCAGCAGGTAAGCGTATGATCAAGTAGGAGTTTATTTTGAACTAAGTTAGTATGTACTTCTTAAGCATGATAACATGCTAGTAGATAAATTGATTTTTAAATGAAATACTCTGATGAGGTAAAGTAATTTTCTTCGTTGTTTTGGATATGTGTCAATATTTATATTTAAGCCATAAAAGCTATTATTCTTAACATACTTAATGTCGTTTTACAAGAATGAGTTTTGCCAAGGTTTCTTTCTGTCGTAAGGATTATAATACCTAGTTAGCTATAGATTCATATAGTGAGCATAGAGCTCATGATCTTGACATAAGATTACCTTTTTAGTATCATGATCTTGTTGCTATTGTCATTTTTTAAAACTCAAGTGCATTACTTTTTATGTATGGACATAATCTTATATTTTTCAAAGATAAAGTTTTCCATGAGTTGTTAGTTTTGTTAAGAGAAACTCATGCATTGAGGTTTGTCTTCAGTCTCTTGAAGACTCCTTCATTTATCAGCATTGAGTTTTATGTGAAAAGTTTAGAACTATTGGTTTATGAAAGATATTGTAATTACAACATAACCCTACTCTATTTCTCCCTTACTAGTCGTGAACAATAACATGTTTGAATTGTTTTACAAATGCGATTATCTTCTTACATAGCTAGTGGACAAGATGTGTACATAGTATTTGGTTTGTAACCATAATGCAAATGTTCTTATAATGTTATCATACTATACTGAGTTACAGTTTATAATATTAGGCCATAACAAAAATACTATGTATTACATAAGGTAGTTTCACTACCTAAAAACTACTATCATAAGGTCGAACTAAATGTAGAACATTACAACTGTTGTTCCTATAGTATCCTAAATTCCAAATCATGGTCTATCAAAAAGCATGATTGACATAGTAAGCAATGATATAAATTTATCCAAATGATCGATGGCAAAGTAAACATGAAGAGCAATCATAAGTAACATTATATTATGGTTGACTCTTTGTAATTGTATTATTGGCCAAGGATATGCACCTTTCTACTATAGTCGATGGCATGATTTGAAATAATTGGCAATAATATAATTCATTTTCGATGTGCAGTGTTTAACTATTGAAAATGACCCACTCTTGGTGATATTTCTAGAAGGGCACGTGGATAAGTCTCCACCATGCATTGGTTGACTTATAACACATCGTAACCCTACTCTCTTGCATTTTTCTTCGAGGGTTTTGTGTCCTGCGAGCTGCACTGTGAAAACTTTTTGCGGCCATGAGAGTCCTGATCCTTCGTTTGATGGTTTCGTAGTCTGCAATACTGTGTTGCATTGTTGTGCAAGTGTTTAAGGGGTTCGTGGTCTGTGTGTTCAGTTTCTTTTGTGAGTTCAGAAACACAGTGTGCGTGGTTTTTAATTTCCTCGCTTGGCTCGAAGCCTGTAAAAGGATTTCACCCTTGTATCTGTTCTTTCTTTATCTTGTCATCGTAGAGCTTGAGTATTGTATCCTTGCTGACTCTGTCACAGGGTTGGCATGAGAGTTTGCTTGCTTCTCAGTGACTGTTCTTTCTCGGCTCGAATTACTTTTACTCATAGGTAAACACTTAACTCTGCTCGCCTTCCTTTTGTAAATTTAATTACTAAGTTCTAGGATTTTAATAAATAATTACTTTGATTTTTTAATATCATTTGGTTTAAACTTGCAGGCTACATTGACAGCTCCAGACTTGGATGGAAAATAGGCTCGTCCTTCAGTTACCTTTGTGGGATTTCAAACCAGTAAGCCCTGGTCTCGTTGTGGGTTCTCCCTGCTTGCAAAATGGGTTGGTGAAAGGTTCCTGTGATTGGAAGCCTAGCTGCGAACTCTCTGTTAGTTAAGATGCTTGCTTTGTTGTTTATCATCCATGTTTTTGTTTTTAAACCCCGTCGATACATCGCTGGGTTGCACAAGATTTTGAAGCTATGGTATAAGTGTGGTTTCGGTGAAACAGTTTTCAGCCTTACAGCTTAATGGTGTAATACCTTTGTGAAGTTTATAAAAGCCTCCTCTGTGCTCAGAGATGTTTATGTGATTTCTTGTCTCGTTGCTTCGGTTTTTCTATTTGAACTTTAAGAGAATGAAACTGTGGAAAGGGTTTTCGCTAACCTGTCAGTAATGTAATTTACTGTTAATATTAAATATTTATGTATATTTGGTTTAAGAATGAAGACTGTGAAACAGTCTAGATGTAAAGTTTGTGGGGTTTTTACTCTTTCAGTCCATAATGTAAACTAGTTATAGTTCAATACAAAGACTTTTGTGTAATTGGTTTTCTTAATAGAAAGGGTTTCGACCCTTGAATTCTTACAGGCTGTAAGCCTACCTGGATTTGAGATTTATATTGTACATGGTTTATAATTACTAGTGTAATTTGTTTGTTATTTACCTGTATATTTTATTCATTACTACTCGGTAAATTATAAATTATTTTGAGCTCGGTTTTAGAAGATCATGGTAATTCCTAGAACTCGGTTAAAGGAAATAATATAAACCCTACAGTGTTATGAAATTATTGTTTCTACTTATAGAGTTTTTGACTCTGTTTTTAAAATACAAAATAAGAATGATGAGATAAACTCACAATTAAAGTTTTGATTCTACTTTTAAGAAAACAAAAATAGAAAATCCTGCATAAATTTTACAATCTCTTACCTCTAAATTATAGTTAAGAAATACTTAAGGTTTTTTTAGTAATCAATAAACAAAGATTATTAAAGAATCCTTTGATTCTGGTTGTAACACAGTAGTCTATAATGATAATGTTTATAAATAGTTTTACAAGTTTCTTTTCTTTTACATATTTTCCTAAATATAGTTTTCTTACCTTCCTTCTGTTAACTATGATATTTATATTTTTATCAGTTAATTAATACTGAAATATTAATAATATTTACTGCTTCTTTTAGACCTATTTCTTTTATGTAGTTAGTTACAATAAATTAAAGCAGTCAATACATAACACTGATATTTAGTATAAATTATAAACTTTGAAGTAAATTCTATCCAATGTTCATAATCAAATAAAAGAATCCTATCTAGTGTTTATATTCCAAATAAAGGAATCATTTCATTTATCTAAGAAAGCCAACTATGCTAGAGTACGACCTGAGTTCAAGTGTGGAAAAACACATATTGCAAATTTAATATCTATATGCTTCAGTAAATACATACTTATTCCCATTTCTTCTATAATATAAAATTTTACTGAATCTAACATTTCACAGTTATCTTTCATTCATAAACCCTAAACATTTAACATGCATGTAATAGATAAACTAAGGTTTACTTAACTAAGACAATAAAAATAAAATAGCACCTGTTGAGGACAAGACGACAACAGCTTAAGGAGGTCGTTCCTCCCTACTGATCTCCTGGAGAGCGCTCAAACAACGCTTCCTCAGGACCCCCGAGCTTGTTCCTGGTCTTCTTGGCTGAGAACTGCGTGGAGAATGCAACTGTAAAACCTCTTTCACCTGACTGGTTCAATTACCTCAGTAATAAAACTCTACTCTCAGCAGTATGATCTCCAGCTAAAAAGCTGCAACTAGATCAATCTCAGCAGTCATCCCCTCAAACACATTCTAGACTCCCCTCCATTGAATTTCTCTCGAGTAAATTCATTCACCCTGAATGATCGCTTCTCTAAAATGAGCAGCCTCAGCTCTTTTCAATGGGAAATTTTATAGAAATGCCTAGGTCTTTTGGGTCAGTTTTCATTAAATGAGCCACCTGCTCTTATTCCACTTTCTTGGGGAATCATGACCACAAATATAGGAAAGTTGCCACCTGCAACAGTTGGAAGTGGTTTGAGGATGTTGCCAAATGTCAGTTTGCTCTCCACCTAGTCTCCTCCACCAATTGACCAGTAAACACTCTTTTAACAGCTCTTCTAAGCTGTTGTCTCCTCATTTATTTATTTATAAATAAAATATTCCGAATTTACATTAAATATTTTTGACCCCACTGGGTCATCAATTACAACTTAGCATAAAATTTAACACAATGTTCCTCAAATAATATAAGATTGTTTTTGCAAATTGGGGCATGTGACAACAAACCAAAGACTCAAGGCTCAAGATGAAAATTTGATCTATATTCAACACTCTTATAATAGAGCAGTCCACACTTCCATTGGTAGGTCTTGTTTTCAAACTTGTTTTAAATATTGCAATCTTCACCTCTAGATGTTGTATATGGACAACAAGGGGGAGTGTGTGAAAACACTACAAGAGAGGCATTAAGAGATGAAAAATCATTGATAAGATCAAGTAAATCAATTTGCAAGTGCAAGATACATTGAAGAAGTCACATGAAAAGTACACGGCCATACATGACCAATACAGGGTTGATAAATCATTCAAAGTGGTGGATAGAGTTTGGTTATAGTTGAACAAGGAAAGATTACATGGTCTTGGTAAGAAGATCAAGGCTCTACAGTATGGCCCTTTTGAGGTATTGGAGAAGGTGAGATAAATCTTATAGACTCAATCTACCCTAATACATGCACATTTGCTCAGTAATGTGGAAAATTTGGAACTCTATGAGCCTTCCATGTTAGATCATGAGGAGGAGCAAGTGCTACCAACTATAGAGGTTTTAACACCTAATGCTTAAGCAAATTTGGCACAAGGAACAATTTTGCAGAAGAAGTACAAAACTACAAGATAGGGGCAAGATGACCCTTGGAAGATTGGGTTGAAAGGACAACTTCCAGGCAAGGCTAAATGGTACTTCAGGGAGAAGGTAGAAGAAATTTTTTTCTGACCTCATTTAGTAAAAGATTTTGGGGACCAAAAGCCTCCCAAAATGGGGAGGTATGATCATAATTGGATCGGTATATAATTTACCATTTATTTAGTTGTTTTCTAGTTGGAACAATTGTAGGGCCCATTTTAGGAGCAGGTCTTACTTTGCATATTTAGGGTCCAAAACCTTCCAAGGCACATTTGATGGCTTAAAAGATGTTTTATGGGGTGAAAAGTTAGCGATCATAGCTCGCAACTCCATCAAGAATATTCTACACTTCGAGACTTTTCCAACTGTGCAAGAATTGCCTCAATCAGAGTCTATATGAGAAAGTTTAAATTCCCACAAGCTGTCCTATGTAGTTGACCACCATGGTCCCGAGTGGATTCTACATTATCTCTCATTACCCACACATGTGGATCTAGTTAAGTGTAGACTTTCAAGAACATTCTAGAAGGTTTAAAGCCCTAACCCTAATTGGGAGTTAAGGCATGTACAAACCCTAAAAATAACCCTAGACGACTATCAAGTTATGTTAAATATCAACCCATTAAGAGGAGAAGGGATTCCATTCTAATGATGCTATTGTATTGTTCCACGGGTAAGCAACAAAAATGAAGTGGTTATTAGAGCATAACAAAGGAAGAAGGAGATCCAGTAGCAATTTTGCATACCAAGGTGTTAAATGTAACTCCATAGTGAGTACCACTTTCTTTGTGTTTGCATTGCATATTGGTGAAGAAAAGAGTAAGGCATAGTCCTCATATTTGGCTAGGTTTTTCCCCTCAGTGGGTTTCCTCAGTGTATATCTTGTGTTATTTGTGTGGATGTGTTATTTTGCTCTAGTTATTTTCCTTCCAGTTCCTGTTTATTTATCATTATGTGGAATTGAGCTAACATAATGAATTAAGTTGTAAAATATATTGTGACAAACGCTTCCAATGGAATATCCAAATCAAAGCAATCTATCTATTCTACGTTTTGTATTTTACAGTAAATTTTTTACAAAATCCAGTAAAAATTATTTTGGTAAAATTCAATTTTGGAAGTGTTTAAATTGCATTTTTTAATACGTAAATAGACTCAACACCATTGAATACTCATATGGCACCCAAATTATGCAATTTCCATAGCTAATATATGTGATTCTAAGATTTTTTAAAGATTTCCAATCAAACTCGAAACAAAATAAGACAGAAAATATGCTCAAAAAAGGTTGAAGATGTAGAATATTTAGACTACACCTATCCAAATCAATATAAAAATCAATTGTTTTGCCAAATCTTTCTGTTGAAGTAATTTTGTTTTTTATGGCATTATTTACTTTTAAAAATACCAAAAAGTATTGTATATAGAAACCAATTATAAACTAACTTCTTTTTCTTAGAGATCTTGTCTATTCAATTTCTCCCAAAAAGCTTAGACAATATGTCATTGGGTGACAAAACTATGGAATTCCAAACAAGTTGACATGTATTGTCATTATTTTAAGAAATGTGTTAAAAGCATATTTAAAAATTTGAAATGTAAATTTGAAATTTCTTTAATCAATTTCAAGACATAAGAAAAACAAGATTAAAATAACATTTTTTTATATTTAATATTGAGGTTATATGAATCCATCTTAAAATCAAATTTTTAAATTTTTAAAATACACAGCATTCTACATATCTCTTCCACCTTAAACAATAAAATAAGACTTCTTTAATTTATATCTCTTCCACCTTAAACCATAAAACAAGACCTCTTTAATTTATATCTCTTCCACCTGTTTGTGTCAGAAATTGTTTCTAGGCTACAAAGAAACAAGCCAACACAATTTCAAATATTCAATCAAACAAAACTAGGTTTTAGGGTTTTTGAAAGGTTTTTCTGGTTGTAAGTTTTGGTGACCAAAGGGAATACATTCATAAGCCAAATATGAACTAAATCATAAGTATAGAAGAGCAGAGATGTATAATATAATAACCAGGTATCCAACAAAACATAACTTTGAAGTTCATTCACAACAGGCAAGCATTACAAGCAAAGAAACCATAAACCAGCAATGAATTTACCAATTATGTAGCTAAACAAGCTAGAAATGAAGCCAAAACACAGACTGAAGGGTAAAAAGGATCATATATTTCATAATTATGTTCATCAAATACACATGAGAGTTTAAGTACTTAGCTCATAAACAAGTCAAGAGACCTCCTTAAGCCAGCCAAAAATCGAACCCCTTGTTCTCTTTCTGATCTTCCTCAATACGGTTTTTCAAAATTCAGTTAGGGTCTAAACCCTAACTGTTTTTAGCCTACTCATCGATAGGATAATGTCAAAATTATAATTTACAAAATAAAGTATTTCTCAAAAACATAACAAGTAACTGCTTAACTAACAGTACTCAAAGGTCTTTAGCAGCTTCTGCCAATAAAGCTATTCCATCTAAGGCTTGGGCCTTTTTCCTAGCTTTTTGCTGCTCAGCTTCCATATCTGTCATCCTTCTTGTAAGCTCCTCATTCTGCTGCTGTAGGATTTTGATAGTTAGTTTCAGCTCTGCACACTGTAAATATGTGCTTATTTTCCTTTTTAGGGCCTCCTTGGAGACTGCAGTAAGCTCTTGGTAATGATCATTCACTTCTTCTAAGTCTTCCCTGAGTTTTCTATTAGCTAGGATTAGACCATCATTTGTTTCTTGCATGTAATCCATTTGATGCTTATACTGTTTGATGGCTCTTTGCAAATTCTCCTTTTCTGAGTCAAAAGCCTTATCTGCTGTTGTATTATGTAGCTCACTAGGCAGTCATGGGATGTTCAGCTTTCTGAAGATGTCCTCATCCTTAGGCAGTAGCTCTGTAGACACACCATGAACAGTTGGATTTTCTTGATTGTCTGTTTCATCAGGTGCATTTTCATCCATTAACAACTTATTTTCTGAAAAAGAAGCTTCCATTTCTTCTTTCTGTTGCTCCTTCAACATTTCACTTCTTAATTCCAAAAACACAGCTGATAGTTTAGTTTCGGTGAAGCTGGACTCTTCTACTGTCTTCAATGATTTCTTTCCTTTGATTTTACCTTTGCTAGATTTTAGCTTTTCATCTGAAGAAGAAGTATCAATCATAGTTACCTCTTCTGTGTTTAACTTCGGGTTTAGCAGGTTTTCATGTTCAGCCTCAATTTGTTTTTGGGTCTAGTTTTGGGTCTCCATGCTGGGGCAAGCTCTCCCACCATCTTCAAAGTTTTTCCTTGATGCATAACTGTGGCAAACTCCATAGCTTTAACCTTGATCTTCTTTTTCTTTGGCCTTACTGTCTTCTCCTCTTCACTGTAGAATTTCCTGTGTGCCAACCCTAGATTTAGCACTGACAGTCACCTCATCTCCTTCCAACAAGTATCCTTCATCTTCAGATAAAATGGTAATTGGGCTTCTTTGTTGGACCTTGGTATATTCTTCCTCTACTACAACTTTCTCTTTGAAAACAATCTTTTCATCCATGAGGGTTTCTGCTGGTGCCTTATTTTGCATAGGCTGGGTTTCCTTTTTAATAAACAATAAACCTTTGCTCTTAATATCAACTGAAGGCTGCTAAGATTCAAAATATCCCTTTGAAGGTTCTGCCACTTCCTCCAGTTTGACACATTTTTTATCTTCAACCTTGACATTTTGTCCTAATTTTCTAATTAGGACTTGTCCCTTATCAACATGCTTTTTGGTAGGCTGTCCTTCCTGGTTAATTTGGAATCCAGACCAAAAAAGAAAGTAGTCCCAAGTCTTCCCTTCTCTTTGCAGAACAGTGCTGATAATAAGCTTGATCATTCCATGATGAAAAATGGACTGTGCAGTGTGATCATGATGCTCTTTAATCCTGCTTGACATTTTTTGCAAACTCTTCAACAAAAAGAAAGGGAGACTCATCCTTGATTCACCAGCAAGGTGCTGTAAGAACCTGAAATGATACTTGAAGACAAAAGCATACCTCCCTTCACAAGTAATGTAACTTTGTAGAATCTTGATGGGTTCTACCCATTCAGCTCTGAAATTTTGGATGAGCACTCCCTTACTCCAGTTTGGAATAATGCCAGGTAAAAGGTACCTTTCGGCATTGAAGGTAAATGGAACCTTTTTAAACCAAAGCTCTCCTTCATTCCTAACTCCTATTGCTTCAGCCACCAAGTCTACAGTTAGCTTGAATTTCAGAGTGTCAAATGATATTGTATCTTGGTTATAACATTGAGCAAATTTATGAGAAACTTCGGTGTTATATCCATCAATCTTCTTAAAGAAATCCAACCATCCAGCATTTTCAAAGAGTTCTGCACATCCAGGAAACTTGTCAATCCAATTCAGCTCAGTGGGTTCAGTCCTGTTGGTCTTCCCATTTTTCTTCATTTGCTTTCCCATGGCTGAATGTTGTTTCTGTGTGATTTTAAGACCCTGTTAATGACTTAACAACCCTTTTCCCTTCAAGTTTTCAGAGTATTGACAGTCAGTTTATTTTGGATTCTCCCTGGCTATTTTCTTTCAATTTTTAACAATCTGTTCTATTGTCAATGCAGGAAATGTTTTGTACTGAACTTGGGTAATTTAGGTCGAACAGAGCACCAAAAGTCTTTAACAAAGCTGCTGCTGAACTTAACTAACATTCAAGATATTCATTTCGACCTTTTAGATTGAACTTTCACCGTTGGGAGCTTGTTAAAAACATGAATTTATGTTTTCCTTAATCAATTTAACATAACAAGCCTTAATGGAAAAACCCCCAATTTAGCAGGCCACGACCAATTTTACGCAGAATACCTCACTCCCGGCTTGCTGCAGGTGTTTAAAATTAATCCTTGGACTATCTGAATGTCGAATTCAACTGTCTAGGTGTCTTCAAGTCTTCAGTTTGCTTCCAACTGGCGCGCTGAGAAAACCCTAAATTCCCTCTGCAACTGCAAATTCCATATTTTTAGCAATTGTCTTCGTTCCAGTTCGCCTCCAGCTTCGTAATGCCTATGTGGAGAACCTCTTTCCCATCAATCTCGGCTTGTTCCTCTATTTGTCATGATACGCCGAGCTCTAACTTCTGACTGCCACGATCTCTTTCATGTCATAGACCACACCTGTTTGCATGATTATTTCTGATGAAACACGTATCAAACCTGTCTACACATGTGATTAGTCATCCAGGAGCGAAATCATTGGAGAATTTGGTGAAAAAACCGGCAAATTTAGCACCCGCGATATTCTTGTAGCGCCGCAGTGTAAAATTTTAACCGTTGCGCTACAAGAATGTTTTAAAATCAAATTTGGCGCTTTTTTAGTCATTAATTCCATTTTAAATAAGGTTTATATGGTAAACTTTGATCTTAGTATTATTTGTGAAACCTTTAATCAACATATGTCCTATAGAACCCTTCAGAACCATAAGAAAAACAAAACATAATGAAAATCTAAAAGCAAAAATTAAAATTTCACTTTAAACCAAAATTTCCTAAAAGTAAGCAAATGAGCAAGATTAAAACAAAAATCACAAGCAAAAATATAAGACTGAAGAAAACAAATTCATGACTTAACATCTGGCTCCAGCTGCGAGATGGAGTCCTCCTTGCGAGGCTTCAAGAACCTGTAAACCAGTGCCTTCTCTTCTACTACCTACTAGTCTGCAAATTTTCCATTGGGTTATGGAGTCCTTATTATGCTTTACTCACACCGGTATATACAATGAAAAGTAAAAATCTCCTCAAAGACTGTAAAAATGCTTGAGGAATCGTCCATTGACTGGACTTGAGAATTCCTCACCTTCCAAAGACTGCAAGACAAAAGTGTTATTTTCCAAAATCTTAGACACTAGGAAAGGGCCAAACCAGAGGTTGTCAAATTTACCATGTTTCCCTTTTTGCTCTTTCCTGGCATCCCACCTTAGAACCATATCACCAACTGAAAAAGTGTTTTCTTTGATTTTCCTGTCGAATCTGCTTTTAATCTTCAATCTGTATAACTATGCCCTTTCTTCCACTTTTTCCCTGTTCTGCTGCAATTCTATCATCTCATAAATCCTTCTCTGCATATCATTTGGTTCTTCCTGGAAATTCTGAAGGAACTTCATCACTGGGATTCCCAATTGGACAGGAAAAACTGCATCTGTGCCATACACTAATTGGAAAGGAGAAGTTCCAATTGCTTGTTTGACTGTTATCCTATCAGCCCACAATGCATATTTCAGCATAGAGTCCCATGATCTTTTATTATGCTTAAGCAACTTTTTGATACTCTGAATGATGTTTTTATTTGAGGATTCAGCTAAACCATTACCCTGGGGATAGTAAGGAGTTGAATGCTTCAACAAGATACCATTCTTTTCACAAAATGCTTCCATTGCCTTAGACTTGAAAGCCTTTGCATTATATGTTACTATTTTCTGAGGACACCCAAGCCTACTAAGGATATTTTCTTCGATGAATTCCATAATTACTTTGTCTGTGACACTCCTAGTAGGGATGGATTCCACCCATTTGGTAAAGAAGTCTGTTGCAGTTAGAATCCACCTGTGTTGTCCTGAGGAAGATGGATTTATTTCCCCTATAAAATCCAGACCCCATTGCTGGAAAGGAGCACTTACTGCAATAGGTTTTAGGGGCAATGACAACAATTTTTGTTTTCCAGCAAACTTCTGACAAGGGATACAGGCTCTTACCTGCTGATATACATCTGCAAACAAAGAGGGCCAATAGTACCCAGCGCTTAAAATCTTGTATGATGTTGTCTTCCAGTACTTGTGACCTCCACAAGCACCCTCATGAGATTCAGAAATTACTCCTTCAATTTCAGATTTATCCAAGCATCTGAGTAGAATACCACCTGGGTCTTTCCAGAATAACTGCTCTTCAACTAGACAATACTTAGTAGCTTTAAGCTTTAAAGATCTAGCAGCTTTTCTATCTAAATGCTCAGGACATTGCAAAAACAACAGAAAATATACAATGTTTGCATACCATGTGGATGCCGAATAATAGTCCATAATCTTCTCTTCTTCCAAGATTGCTTGATCTTCTTCCTGGGCTAACTCTTCAGCCATCACATGCAATCCCAGAGCTTGACAATTTGATTCAACCAACAGTTTGGCTAAACCCTGCCCTTGACTAGTTTGGTAGGTCTGATATCTACGTCATACTCCATGATTTTAGCAATCCACTTGCCTCTTTTCCCTTCACTATCAGGCTGTGTTAAAACATCTTTTACAGTAGCATTAGGCACATATGAAATAACCTTAGAATGCAAAACATAGATTCTGAAAAACTTTAAAGCTTTTACCAAAGCATAGGCCTATTTTTCTAAGATATTGTATTTTAATTCAGAGTCCCTGAGAGTTTTGCTGAAGAATGCAATAGGCTGCTCCAGTCCTTCCTTATTCTTCTGCAACAAAACAACTGCTATTGTATCCTCGGATGCAAATGAGAATGTAAGAATATCTCTGGTAAAATCTGGGCCTACTAATATAGGAGCTTCAGTAAGAGCCATTTTGATCTTCTCAAATGCATTCTTTGCCTCAGTGGTCCACTTGACTTCCTGATCCTTTTTCAGCATGAGTGTTATCTGTTTGATAATCTCAGCAAAGTTTGGTATAAACCAACGTAGAAAGTTGATTTTACCAATGAAAGATTGGACATCCTTTTTACTCCTCGGTAAACTTATCTTCAATATAGATTTTACCCTTTCAGGATCAATCCTTATACCATCAGCAGACACTAAATGACCAAGCAATTTACCTTCCTGTACAACAAAGTGTGACTTCTTTGGATTCAAGGACAAGCCAAATTTTCTACATTTCAGGAAAGTCTACTTCAAATGCTTCAAATGTTCATCATCTGATTGTGAGAAAACAATAATATCATCTAAGTAGACTACCACAAACTTGTCCTTTTCTCCGACGAAAGCAATATCCATAGCCCTCTGAAAAGTGGCTCCAGCATTCATTAGTCCAAAAGGCATCTTGTCATACATGAAAGTTCCCCAAGGACTAGTGAAAGTTGTCTTCTCCTTATCATCAGGATGCATAGAGATCTAATTGTACCCTGAGAAACCATCAACCATAGAGATCCTCTGTGCCCCAACTACTTTATGCAATATTTACTCAATTTTAGGCAGCGGATAATTATCTTTTAGTGAAGATCTGTTCAAATTTCTAAAGTCCACACATAACCTGATTTCTCCATTCTTTTTCCTCACAGGAACTAGATTAGCCACCCATGAAGAGTACATGAGGGGTACTATGATCTTGGCATCCAATAGCTTCTTCACTTCTTTTTCAATAACAGGAAACAAGGCTAGATTAATCCTCCTTAATTTCTGACGAAAATGTTTGACATTTGGTTTTAAATGGACTTTATGCTGTATAATTCCAGTGTCATATGTTCTCAATTCCTCATAAGACCATGCAAAAACATCAACATGTTCCTTTAACAATTTAATGTACATGTTTCTTTGTTCAGCTGTAAGTGCTTTAGATATTTTTACCATTCTAGGTTGTTCTGCAGAGCCAATGTTACAATCCACCACATTCTCTTCTTAAGACTGTACAACAGGTTTTAAGAGTGTATCATCTTTTGAAAATATCATTTCCAGAGGTACCAAACCCTTTGGGATGAAATTACTTTTTAATTCAATGATTTTGTGTCCAGCTATTTCATTATAAGCAATCTCTTCCACTTGTCCATCCTCTTCTTCTTCTTCCTGATCAATCAGGGAATTAGAAAACTCATGTGTAAGCTCTAGAAATATTTTAATTTCAATGTCATCTTCAAACACTCTCCACTGCTTTACATTATTAGGTATAGATCGTCTGTACCTAATTTCAATGGGATATCTCAACTGAGTGGTCTTGGGGATTCTAAAGTGAGTAGCAGCCAAGGCCAGTGAATCTGCAGTCTGATTATGGTCTCTTGGAATATAGGTAATGTTAAAATCTACAAAGTAATTTTTAATCATATCCCATACCTCATTTCGATAGACTTTCAGTAAACCTTGCTTCACTTGATAGTTGTTCTTCACCTGCTGAACAACTAATTCAGAGTTGCCAAATGCAGAAATCTGTTGAATGCCCAAATCTTTAGCAGGTTTTAATCCTAACAGCAAAGCTTCATATTCAGCAGTATTGTTCGTAGTAATAAACTCTAATTTATACATCAGCTTTACTGTTTCACCTCCAGGGGATATAAGAAGAACCCCTGCTCCAGCATCTTCTTTGCAAGAGGATCCATCAAAGTATAATTGCCACAGCTCATCCTCCTATTCCCTACTGCATTTTACTGGCTGTTGCTTTTCAACCTGTAACAAACTAGTAGTATTGTCATCCTCACTGAAATGTAACATGCAAGTACCCAGGTCTTTATCAATAACATACAATGGGTTGTTGGTAGGGTTCTTGTCATCTGTCACAATATAGGCAAATTGAAGCTCTCTGTACAGCCTTCTATTTTCTCCTCCAAACACAGGAACAATAGCATATGATAAGTCCATTTGTAAGGTCCCACCAACTTTCTTTGTCCAAGACCTAGAAAGAAGTAAACCAAATGTCGGTGTAATATCAGCTACCACTACATCCATGATCACACTTTTCATGGGTAATTGAGCCAAACCGACAACCATGTCCTTTATTACCCCTAAACACTTCACTACTCGGGAATCAAATGCATACAGATCATGATAGGGTTTAGTGATACTCAGACCTAAAGCCTTCATAACAACCTTTGGCATTAAATTGTGTGATGCTCCCGAATCTAACAAACAATTATGTATCATTTGTTCATGGACTGTCAGGGTGATGTAGAATGGAGGTGAAGCACCTGCTTCATTTTCAGTCTTTTCAGCCAAGGCTGATCTAATGAAAATCCTAGGATTTTCTTCTTGCAAATTCACCGTATCAAAAATAGGCTGATTACTTGCTGAATTAATCATCTTAAGAACTGATTCTTTATATGAAGGATTTTTTATTAATTCAGTCAAAAGTACAGGAATCTTTAATTTTCCTAATTCATTTTCCATGCTGAAATTCTGCACAGTTTTATTTACCTCTTCAGCCTCCATGTTCTTCTTTTTGTTTTTCTGAAACTTATCTTTTTTCTGTCACATGATCTGATGACTGCTTAGCAGGGACAGCTACCTTCTTCTTCGAGATTTGTACTACCTGTTTTGGACCTGACCTCAAATTCACAGTCTTCTTGAGTTCATCTTGACAGACATCAGCAGTTACATCAGTCATTTTCGAACCTAAATCATTTTATGTTTCGAACATATCAGCATCATAGCATTCTACATTTAGAAACTCTTCTTCAGTGACAAAACCCCTAGACAATCCTTCTCCAAAATGGTTCATATCTTGGTTAGTATCTTCAAGTATTACTTCATCATCAACCTCTTCTTCATCAGCAACATTATTCTGAAGAGGTGGTGGCACTCTTTGGTCCTCATTTTCTCTCCTATCCCGCTGGATATCATTGTTCCTTCGTTCTCTAGGCATGAAATGGGGAGCAAATTGTCTTCTGAACTGGTTCTGATTGTTAGGATTTTGTTCACCTTTTGAAACAGGCTTGTTGGAATTTTTCTCAAGCTCTAATTTATTCAATTTTGCAGTCAAAATTTTCACCAACTTAGCCATTTCATCAATTTTTCCTTCAGCAGAATGAGAAGCAAAACTTCTTGGAGTTGCTTCCTTCTTTCCTTTTCTGTCATAAAGCTGCTGAGTTGTTTCCTTCTTCAATCTATTGGAAGCCAGTATGTTAGATTCTACCTCCAATGTTGCATCCTGCATATTCAGTAAAGAAATAGGTCTCCTTTCTCTTAGCAGTAAGGAAAATTCATGATCGAAAGCATTTGCATATGTAAGTTTTGCAGATGTTTCTGTAGGCTTTATTTATGCAGGAATTCTACTATACATTTTGTTAAACCTCTTTGAAAAGTCTGCAATATTTTCATCATTTTTCCTCCTAAGGGCTCCAAACTCAGTTATGTAGTATGTATGGTCTTTGGTGTCACCCCATTGTCTCATGAAGAGATCACGAAGTTCTTCAATGATAGTGATTGAGTTAGCAGGCAACTCCCTGAACCATTTTCTGACATCTCCATCAAGGCTCTGCATGAACATTCTCATCCATACATCCTTGGCTTCAATGTTTTGGTTATCAGCATAACTAAGGAAAGCTTCCCAGTGTTCTTCAGCTGTAGTCTCCCCCTGTCCATTGAACCTAGGCAAATATTTCTGATAGTCACCTCCAGGCAGTGCATTTAAAGGATGGGGTAAAACCAATGGTGCATATCTGGCTGCAACCATTCGGTCCATCATGTCTATAGGCTGATTTTGGGACTGACTAACTTTGATGATAAAGAGGTTTGACTGGAGCTTGGCTGAAAAGGGTTTTTACCTACTTTCAATTGAAAAAGAGGTATCTTACCAGGAGAGGCTATTTTAGCTTTTCTGAAAGATTGAGGATCAGTAAAAACCTGGAAACTACTGTCAGGAAATATAGGCTTTAACCAAGGTGAAGTTTCTTCTTCTTTCCTTAACACAGATGAAAGTGATGAACCACCCAACTGATTAGGGTCACATAGAGATGGTAATGACTGAGACCTTCTAATCTTCCTTGCTGTCTTCAATATCTGTTCAGGATCTGTAACACCCAACTGCAATGGTGAAGTAGGTCTGTTTCTAGTTCCAACTCCCCTAGTAGCCACTGTGACAAACTGGTGAAAAGTAGCCTTAAAGATGTGCTGGTTTAAGTTCACCTCTTCAAACCAATAAAATGATAAGTATCCCAGGGAAAAATCTATTTTCAACTTTGTTCCCCAGCAACGGCGCCAAAGATGTTTGTGCCAGAAATTGTTTCCAGACTACAAAGAAACAAGCCAACACAATCTCAAATATTCAATCAAACAAAACTAGGTTTTAGGGTTTTTGAAAGGTTTCTCTGTTGTAAGTTTTGGTGACCAAAGGGAATATATTCATAAGCCAAATAGGAACTAAATCATAAGTAAAGAAGAGCAGAGATGTATAATATAATAACCAGGTATCCAACAGAACATAACTTTGAAGTTCATTCACAACAGGCAAGCATTACAAGCAAAGAAACCATAAACCAGCAATGAATTTACCAATTATGTAGCTAAACAAGCTAGAAATGAAGCCAAAACACAGACTGAAGGGTAAAAATGATCATATATTTCATAATTCTGTTCATCAAATACACATGAGAGTTTAAGTACTTAGCTCATAAACAAGTCAAGAGACCTCCTTAAGCCAGCCAAAAATCGAACCCCTTGTTCTCTTTCTGATCTTCCTAAATACTGTTTTTCAAAATTCAGTTAGGGTCTAAACCCTAACTGTTTTTAGCCTACTCATCGATAGGATAATGTCAAAATTATAATTTACAAAATAAAGTATTTCTCAAAAACATAACAAGTAACTGCTTAACTAACAATACTCAAAGGTCTTTAGCAGCTTTTGCCAATAAAGCTATTCCATCTAAGGCTTGGGCCTTTTTTCTAGCTTTTTGCTGCTCAGCTTCCATATCTGTCATCCTTCTTGTAAGCTCCTCATTCTGCTGCTGTAGGCTTTTGATAGTCAGTTTCAGCTCTGCACACTGTAAATCTGTACTTATTTTCCTTTTTAGGGCCTCCTTGGAGACTGCAGTAAGCTCTTGGTAATGATCATTCACTTCTTCTAAGTCTTCCCTGAGTTTTCTATTAGCTAGGATCAGACCATCATTTGTTTCTTGCATGTACTCCATTTGATGCTTATACTGTTTGATGGTTCTTTGCAAATTCTCATTTTCTGAGTCAAAAGCCTTACCTGCTGTTGTATTCTGTAGCTCACTAGGCAGCCATGGGATGTTCAGCTTTCTGAAGATGTCCTCATCCTCAGGCAGTATATCTGTAGACACACCATGAACAGTTGGATTTTCTTGATTGTCTGTTTCATCAGGTGCATTTTCATCCATTAACAACTTATTTTCTGAAAAAGAAGCTTCCATTTCTTCTTTCTGTTCCTCCAACATTTCACTTCTTAATTCCAAAAACACAGTTGATAGTTTAGTTTCAGTGAGGCTGGACTCTTCTACTGTCTTCAATGATTTCTTTCCTTTGCTAGATTTTAGCTTTTCATCTGAAGAAGAAGTATCAATCATAGTTACCTCTTCTGTGTTTAACTTAGGGTTTAGCAGCTTTTTCATATTCAGCCTCAATTTGTTTTTGGGTCTAGTTTTGGGTCTCCATCCTGGGGCAAGCTCTCCCACCATCTTCAAAGTTTTTCCTTGATGCATAACTGTGGCAAACTCCATAGCTTTAACCTTGATCTTTTTTTTCTTTGGCCTTACTGTCTTCTCCTCTTCACTGTAGAATTTCCTGTGTGTGTCAACCCTAGATTTAGCACTGACAGTCACCTCATCTCCTTCCAACAAGTATCCTTCATCTTCAGATAAAATGGTAATTGGGCTTCTTTGTTGGACCTTGGTATCTTCTTCCTCTACTGCAACCTTCTCTTTGAAAACAATCTTCTCATCCATGAGTGTTTCTGCTGGTGCCTTATTTTGCACACGCTGGGTTTCTTTTTTAATAAACAACAAATCTTTGCTCTTACTATCAACTGAAGGCTGCTGAGATTCAAAATCTCCCTTTGAAGGTTCTGCCACTTCCTCCAGTTTGACACATTTTTTATCTTTAACCTTGACTTTTTGTCCTAATTTTCTAATTAGGGCTTGTCCCTTATCAACATGTTTTTTGGTAGGCTGTCCTTCCTGGTTAATTTGGAATCCATACCAAAAAAGAAAGTAGTCCCAAGTCTTCCCTTCTCTTTGCAGAACAGTGCTGATAATAAGCTTGATCAATCCATGATGAAAAATGGACTGTTCAGTGTGATCATGAAACTCTTTAATCCTGCTTGACATTTTTTGCAAACTCTTCAACAAGAAGAAAGGGAGACTCATCCTTGATTCACCAGCAAGGTGCTGTAAGAACCTGAAATGATACTTGAAGACAAAAGCATACCCCCCTTCACAAGTAATGTAACTTTGTAGACTCTTGATGGGCTCTACCCATTCAGCTCTGAAATTCTGGATGAGCACTCCCTTACTCCAGTCTGAAATAATGCCAGGTAAAAGGTACCTTTGGGCATTGAAGGTAAATGGCACCTTTTTGAACCAAAGCTCTCCTTTATTCCTAACTCCTATTGCTTCAGCCACCAACTCTACAGTTAGCTTGAATTTCAGAGTGTCAAATGATACTGTATCTTGGTTATAACATTGAGCAAATTTATGAGAAACTTCGGTGTTATATCCATCAATCTTCTTAAAGAAATCCAACCATCCAACATTCTCAAAGAGTTCTGCACATCCAGGAAACTTGTCAATCCAATTCAGCTCAGTGGGTTCAGCCCTGTTGGTCTTCCCACTTTTCTTCATTTGCTTTCCCATGGCTGAATGTTGTTTCTGTGTGATTTTAAGACCCTGTTAATGACTTAACAACCCTTTTCCCTTCAAGTTTTCAGAGTATTGACAGTCAATTTTCTTTTGGATTCTCCCTGGCTATTTTCTTTCAATTTTTAACAATCTGTTCTATTGTCAATGCAAGAAATGTTTTGTACTGAACTTGGGTAATTTAGGTCGAACAAAGCACCAAAAGTCTTTAACAAAGCTGCTGCCGAACTTAACTAACATTCAAGATTCATTTCGACCTTTTAGATTGAACTTTCACCGTTGGGAGCTTGTTAAAAACATGAATTTATGTTTTCCTTAATCAATTTAACATAACAAGCCTTAATGGAAAAACCCCCAATTTAGCAGGCCACGACCAAGTTTACGCAGAATACCTCACTCCCAGCTTGCTGCAGGTGTTTAAAATTAATCCTTGGACTATCTGAATGTCAAATTTAACTGTCTAGGTGTCTTCAAGTCTTCAGTTTGCTTCCAACTGGCGCGCTGAGAAAACCCTAAATTCCCTCTGCAACTGCAAATTCCGGATTTTTAGCAATTATCTTCGTTCCAGTTCGCCTACAGCTTCGTAATGCCTATGTGAAGAACCTCTTTCCCATCAATCTCGGCTCGTTCCTCTATCTGTCATGATACACCAAGCTCTAACTTCTGACTGCCACGATCTCTTTCACGTCATAGACCACACCTGTTTGCATGATTATTTCTGATGAAACACGTATCAAACCTGTCTACACATGTGATTAGTCATCCAAGAGTGAAATCATTGGAGAACTTGGCAAAAAAACGGGCAAATTTAGCACCCGCGATATTCTTGTAGCGTCGCAGTGTAAAATTTTAACCGATGCATTACAAGAATGTTTTAAAATCAAATTTGGCGCTTTTTTAATCAGTAATTCCATTTTAAATAAGGTTTATATGGTAAACTTTGATCTTAGTATTATTTGTGAAACCTTTAATCAACATGTCCTATAGAACCCTTCAGAACCATAAGAAAAACAAAACATAATGAAAATCTAAAAGCAAAAATTAAAATTTCACTTTAAACCAAAATTTCCTAAAAGTAAGCAAATGAGCAAGATTAAAACAAAAATCATAAGCAAAAATATAAGATTGAAGAAAACAAATTCATGACTTAACACCACCTTAAACGATAAAACAAGACTTCTTTAATTTATTTTGTGTGGTGTCTTTTTTGACATTGCATTTTAACTTTAAACATTTGTTACCTATTAATTGAAGTTATAGGTTTCTTAAATAAAACTTCTTTAATTTATATCTCTTCCACCTTAAACCATAAAACAAGACCTCTTCAATTTATGTCTCTTCCACCTTAAACCATAAAACAAGACTTCTTTAATTTAAACCATAAAACAAGACTTCTTTAATTTATTTTGTAATTTATTTTGTGTTGTGTCTTTTTTGACAGTGCACTCTAACTTTAAACATTTGTTACCCCTATTAATTGGAGTTGGACGTCTCTTATATTTTAGAGTATACAAACAAGCCTTCTCTAAATACAAACAATTTTGGGTAATTTTGTGTTGCGTCTTTTTTGACAGTGCACTCTAACTTTAAACATTTGTTACCCCTATTAATTGGAGTTGGACGTCTCTTATATTTTAGAGTATACAAACAAGCCTTCTCTAAATACAAACAATTTTTACCCAATATACATGACAATGTAGTTTTATTTTCAAATTAATGAAAACTGTTTCATTTCCAAGGAGAAAGGAAAAAAAAAAGAACAAATGTCAGTGAATCTGCTTTGTGCAAACACTTTTACTACAAAACTGGTTAATGTTTTTATCAAAGCGACCGTTCACTTATTCAACTTCTTTTCCATTTCAAGTTCAAACTTACTATGTCACCATCTAATCAACAATATGTAATCTTCTTTGATCACCTCTCTGCTGGTTCTTGGTCAGCACTGAATTTTGTTGTCTGCCCTTCAAATTAAGCAATACAAAAAGTACTGGCATCTTCAGAATCGCCAACATTGAACATCAACTGAGATTGATACCAGTTTCTGCCTCAACCTTGTCCTTGCGTTGTGATTTTTCCTTCATTCATCTAGCTTGTTTTGGAGCCCTGCTAGTATACAAGATAAACTAGTTTGTTGTGGTTCTCAAGAGATCTGACGTTGAAGACAAAAGCAGTCACTAATGCATTGGGCCATTTGAATCACTGGCCAAAACTTGAGAATGAAGGAATTGCCAAAACTGATTTCAACCGCTCTCGGAGCTCTGCTGCAAGTGCCAATGTTTCTTCACATGGTTTCTCTCTAGCTGCTATAAGGGCAGCAAAATACTGCCTATTTAACATCTCTATATATTCCATTTCCTTTGCAGTCTCGTCATGATCATACTCTTTCGTTTCGATGCCCTGAAATGTAGAAATTCTAGCACTGTTAAAGTCATCACTCTCTAAACATGTAACTTGAAATGACCTGCAATGAGAAAGCAGACATTGAACCCAATAAAGCAGGGAGTATTGAGGACACGTTCACTTAAACTCAGTATGCACCTTAAGATTATCTTCATGATCCAACATTGTAGACCTGTGATCATCCACTCCTTGCTCCAATGAGCAGGCAACAGAGAGACATGTAGCTCTGATAAATTCATGAATTGCCACTTTCAATTGAAATTTCAAGCTTGTAATCTCGGGCTGATTCTCTTTTGCCTCCTCGCTGTGCATACCATTCTCATCGGTTCTCAAGTCTGCAGCTTCTGTATCTTGTAAAAGAGGCTTTATGTCGACAGGTTCATTCTATAAACACCAACAGAATCAGTAAGCACCGTTAAACAAATGTTCTATACAAGAAAGCTGCACACACTGATCCTCACATAAAAGAAGATTATCGAAATAACTATGCTTCAATTAAAAGGGTGTTTGCACATAGAGTAGTGAGGTGCTTTACAGCTCGGTATGGGGAAGATATTGTTGTGTAACATGGGTAACGCTGACATGGAAACTATAATCTATATCACAAAATAATAGCATGTCAGCTCGGTATGGGGAAGATATTGTTGTGTAACATCGGTAACGCCGACATGGAAACTATAATCTATATGACAAAATAATAACATGTCAGCTCATAAAATTAAAAAATTAAAACCAGAATAGATCCATCATTCATCTTAAACCCAGATCTATCAAACACCTAGAAGGACCCAATTTCTTGAGGTGTAAATTTTTATATCTTAAATATTTTACATAGCAATCTGTACTTGATAAATCCAAATTATAGATATATACTCCTCTACTTCCCGGGCTGCTTTCGCTCGTGTCTCAGGAGGATCTCTTCTCTGCTGTGTCGTTCAGATCTGCGCAATGAAAAGAGCTTCCAGCAATGAGACTAGCTATGACCTGCTGGCAATGACAACAGGAAGTATTCTCAGCAAGTACTCCTAGCTATGTATCGGAAATGAAACCTGGTAATTCTAACTATCTAGGACTACCAGCTACTGTTGGGCATGAAAACCGGGGTACATCTCTTTTGGGTATGGAGGGTTTAAAGGGGCCTGCCCTATCCTTTTTATCAGGCATGGAACGGGGGAATTAGAAAGCAAGCTCGCAAAATATTAAACAGAGCGTGTGTAACCTAAGTGAATCCCAATTTGACCTTTAAAAGGACACATTCAGTTCTGTAGTGATCCAATTCAGTTCCCTATCAATGAATCCCAACCATAATCAGATAACCCAACTCAATGAAAACACGAAAAATCTCTGCAAATGAAAACACATGCACTAATTTCACAAAAGAAAAATGCTGAGTATTTGCCAAGTTTCTTCTATTCAACGAGAGTTTCTCCCTATTTTCAGTTACTCTCAGACAATTTGCGAGTCCAAGTAAAAGTTGCCAAGTTTTTGCCGACATGTCAATTAAACTTGTCCTGGTGCCAAGCTGAGCCGACTGACAGAGTACTTAGAAGACTCAGCAAGTCCAGTTACTATGATCCCAATAGCTACATAGGAGTCACATGACACAATAGAAAGTTTGGATGTGGATTTGTCAACTTGAAAAAAATAATGAATAACTAGTTGAAGCTATTTCCTAAAATGCAGCTGAGGGAATTTCTTCTTGTATGCCTGAAAAAATAAGTTGCTAGACACCGCCAACGGCACAATATTGGCATAAAGAATTAACAAACCAAAAGCAGACTTCAGGTTGTGATTCCATAAGTTGGATATACCCTCTCTCTCTTGAGTGCTGACATTGTTTGATGGTTTTGCAGGTCAAATAAATCCCTTTGGGTTGCAGTAAGTTTCCTTGTAAGATGCAGTGTACATCAGTGTGTAATCTGTATCCCATCCTACAATAATAGGGTTCCTCTACAAGGCGTTGGAAAACAGCTAGACCAATTCAATAAAAAACTCATAAGCAGCTGCTGCAGGCCTCTTAAGCCATGGTGAGATTGTGGGTGACTGATAAGCATGGACTTAAATGAGTGCCGACTTCTCCAGCTCAAAATCAAAATCAAAATCACTCTTGTAATGACATGGATAATAGCTCTGCATGTTGAGTGGATCCATTTGGCTTTGTGGTCAGCTTACTTGTGGGCTGATGCCCCTCTACTGGTTCTGTCATATTACTAACCTTCTTTCACATATGTGACCTGTGTTATCAGAACTGGTGAACCGGACCAGAACTTGAACAGGCCGATCCAGACTAGTTCACAACCAGACAAGCCCAAACAAGTCGGTGAACACCGGACTGGAAGGCCAGTTCTGTTGGTTCAGTCTTGCTTCAGCTATTAAGTTCATAAAAAAATTGTAAATGGAAAGGATAGCAGATGACTAAAGTTTAAACAGAATCTCAAAATATGACAGCAGATCTTTTCTTCATGAATGCCTCCTCTTTTACTCTAAAAATTGCATGTAGAAAGCTAAGATATGCATCCACTGCTACCTGACCTGATGTGCTCACCCCTTTGGTGTTATGAGTTATCCG
The DNA here is from genome assembly GCA_001517045.1 of Pseudotsuga menziesii. Classification (NCBI taxonomy): domain Eukaryota; kingdom Viridiplantae; phylum Streptophyta; class Pinopsida; order Pinales; family Pinaceae; genus Pseudotsuga; species Pseudotsuga menziesii. The sequence continues at coordinate 57,859 of LPNX011044091.1, read as the reverse complement.
CAACAATGCTCCACCTACTACTAAGAGTTTGTTCACATACGGATCAGATGTTGTGGATATTATGCAAAGCAGCATTAGCAGTTGGCATCATGGAGCTAGAATGAGTATTAACTAAGGAGGACTTGAATAATGACATAGGGCAGAGGATTTAGTTCAAAGAGTACTTGGATTGTCTCTCATCTTTCTCAAATGTATTCTTTCCATCTTGGTTTCCTAAAATTTTATGGAGGTTTTACTGTTGAGATTTGGGAAGAAGCGTCCTTGTTACTGTTTTAGTTGGGAGGCGGTTCTTTCCAATTTCTTCTCATTGCAAGACTTGAGATATAAGGTGGCATGTTTACAGTTTTTCATTTCCCATTCTAAGAGATTGGTTATAGGGGTCATATTGGAAGGTATTCAGCTGTATTCTTGATTCTGGTTTCTTTTTATTTGTCTCTAGTTTGAATGTTTTCTCATGACACGGGGGCAATAAAATTTCCTGTCACATGCATGATAATATTCTTAACCTAAAATAATCTCCATTCTAATCCGATGAAAATCAATGTTAGGCAATGCAGATATTTGGTGTCTGATGACTATATATATATATATGTCTTCTTCAACCCAGTTCAGGTCTGGTCCCGCTCTACTTCTTGGCTGCTTCTGGTGCTAATAATTTTGCATAAGACCACATAAAAACCACTCTAGAGTATAATCTAATGCACAGAACAAGCAGAGTCTGTTAAAACTATCTAATCCCAGATATGTAACCTCATTGACTGTTGGCCATATGCTATTCTCTTAAATACTACTCCATTCTCTCCTCCAAGACAGCCCCAGAAATTTAGAAGCCTGCCCAAAAAGCAGGCTGGCGTGATCATGGTCTGGTAGCTTAATCCCTACTACTACATTACTAGCCAGTTGGGGCATTGTTCTTTTGGTATGCTTGATAAATAAACTTCAATCAATTGTGAGGGCCAAGAGAGGCTGGGATTTTGACAGCATAAACTTTCTCAGGCTTGAGATTTCTCTAGCCGAATAAGTGCATTGGAAACTTGCATTCAAAAGACACACGCATGCCTATAAATATACATTAATTCCACAGGAATGCTTTACACCTATACATACAAAAAGGTCTGCAAGTATGCATATACACAGGAATACTTTACCTGTTTCTCTTGCAGTTCCTTGTGAACATAAGGTAGTTCTTCATCCTTATCCCTTTCTGCATTTTCCTGTACTTCAGCAACCATTTCCAAGCCCTGCACATCACTATAACAAATCTCCTGCTCCACAGAATCCATTTTCCACAGCTCCTCCTTGGACTCAACAATCTCACTCTGCAACCCCAACAAATCTGCCTCCCCCACATTGTTCTGCACTGCATTGGACAGCACACCAGCATCAGCATCACCACCATCATCATCATCATGGCATCCATCCAGACGTCTTAATAGGTCGAGCTGCTCTACCCAGTGGGGAGGATCATCAGCTTCATCAAACCTCTTCAGAGGCCTGGAAGACTTCAAGGATGTGGGAGTTACTACCTGCATTTGGCAGGGACAACAATAATGACATTGCAATGACTGTAACTGACCTTAAAATGGGTACACCCAAAGCAAAATGTCCCTTGCTAAGGGAAACTGTACCTTACTTGCAGGTCCATCTTTGGATGGTCTTAGAGTGTAGACCAGAGATCCAATGTGTGTAAATCCTCTCCTCGTATTCTTCCCCTAATACAAACACCAAAAAAACAAACTGATAACACTGAATAAAATCCATTCAAAACAACAATAACAAAAGGGAACAGAAAAACAGATTTGAAATGTATAAAACCACCCAAAACAGCAGAACAGTAGAAGAAAATGGAGTTCAGACTAACCACGAAGGTCTCCATGGTCTCCGTGAGAGAGTGTAAGTTGTGGTAGGGGCCCTTTAGAATCTCTGGTATCTATGCCTTCGGGTACCTGTATCTATCTGACGTGGGTGTTCCACGTTAGCATTCCCAAGTGTGGCGATTGGGCAGATATAATGCCAACTGTTCTCTCTTCTGCTTCTCATAAAAATCCGCTGATTATTGGATTCGAACTCGGAGAGTATGGGTTACAACCTACCCTCACTCCAACGATATTTTCCTGGTTAATAGGAAACGACCCCACGCCTTAACGTTCCTCCACCGTCCAATTTAGTACCATTTGGGGCAGCTGAGTGCCTACTGCCTACCACCACGGAGATGGTGGCCTTCCAAGACCCATTTCACAATATTAATTGGCGGAATTGGATTTCGTGGCCCTACGCAACACACCAAAACTGTGTTTCATGGTCATATCCAACATGCCAAATTTGAGTAAGTCACATCACATTTGGCTTAGGAGGGACTCTCGAGTCTTTCATCCCTTTGGGTCCTAAAATCATATTGATAAATGGAATATGTGTTCAACAACTATTAAATAACGACATTGGTAATGATATGATATTATTAAAGGGAATGGTGATGATGTTGTGTTTATAATTTGATTTATTATTTTTATTAGCATATTTATATAGTTTGTGGTTAGATCATGTTGATAGGGATTAAATGGTTAAGAGATAGTTATGGAATCGAAGACAGTTTGGAAATATTTTTTTATTCCTCATATTCTTGTAGTTAAAGAGGTTCAACTGTGGGTTATCCATGCCTAGCTACATGTTATCACGGACATTCTTCATGTTATCCATTTATTAACTATCAGTTTATTTTTATATTCTTTCTTTTTATCTCACATTATTTTAGTTATCTGCCATGAACTGTTGGTNTATATATATATATATATATATATATATATATATATTTTAATAATTGTTTATTTTGAATTTTGAACGATTGCCATAAAATCAGTCTAGACAATACACGTGTCTCATCCTAGCGCATAGATTAAAAATCATAGGTCGTAGTCCAACCCAAATATTTATTATCAGTGGTGCATTCATACACTAGCACACCCACATAGTTTGTGGTTGGATCACGCAAATAGGGACCAAATTGTTGAGAGATAGTTATGGAATGGAAGACTGATTTTTTTATTTTATTTTAATTCCTCATATTTTTCTAGTTAAACAGTTAAGTGTGAGTTATCCATGTCTAGCTACATGTTATCACCGACATTTCCTATTATTCATTGATCAACTATTAGTTATTTTTTATATTTTTTTCATTTTTATTTCACATTCTTTCCATGAGCTGTTGTTGGTTATCCAACATCAATTATGAATTATCCATGCATTGCTACCAGTGATCTATTAGTCAACTAGTTACCAATTATTTTTTATATTCATTTTCTTATAATTGTTTATTTCAAATTTTGAATGACTACCATAGAATCAATCTCGATAGTACACTTGTCTCATCCTCATCCCTAGATGAAAAAACATAGACCATAATCCACCCCAAATTTGATTACCAATTATTTGAATTATCCATGCATTGCTACCAGTTATCCATTAGTCAACTAGTTACCAATTAATTTTTATATTCTTTTTCTTATAATTGTTTATTTCAAATTTTGAACGACTACCATAAAATCAATCTACATAAATAATACTGGTTATAATCTCATATATCACAATATTTAGATATTTAATTTGTGAATTAATAATTAAATTATGTGTTTAATAACTACTCAAATAACAACATTGATTGCGCCGAGAGGCGCTCTACAACCCAGTATGGGGGAGATCTTGTAACATGATGTAATGTTACTAACATGTCGGCAAAAAATAATAGTGAAAGTGAATATTATGGGAGAGATCTTGTAACGTGATGTAAGGTTACTAACCTATGTAACATGTCAACCAAAAATAATAGTGATAGTGAATATTATGGGAGAGATTTTGTAACACAAAATAAAAAATAATATCACTTTCCTAACGTAATAAAAAATAAATTTTCTAATAGGCCAAAATAAATGTTGGCCACAAAAACAATCTAATATGGGGGAGATGTGGTAATCCTCCTACCTAACAAAACAATAAAAAAGTAAAAATTTAATTATCCGTAAAAAAAAATATGTGGGTCAAAAAAACACAAAATTGAATTATCCACAAAATAATGTTGGCCTTGCACATGGTTTTAAAACCATGTAAACCATGTGCAAAGCCTCCTAAACCATGTACAATAAAACCATGGGTTGTTTAGAATGCCTTACACATGGTTTTAAAACCATGTGCAAGGCCAACATTATTTTGTGGATAATTCAATTTTGTGTTTTTTTGATCCACATATTTTTTTTATGGATAATTAATTTTTTACTTTTTTATTGTTTTGTTAGGTAGGAAGATTACTACATCTCCCCCATATTAGATTGTTTTTGTGGTGTGCAAGCCCTCCTAAACAACCCATGGTTTTATTGTACTTGGTTTATGAGGGCCTTGCAAATGGTTTTAAGACCATGTGCAAGGCCTCATAAACCACCCATGATTGTAGGAGGGCCTTGCATATGGTTTTAAAACCATGTGTGGGGAAATGATGCAATGTTTGTTCCTAACAAAATAAAACATATTGTATGTTGGCCATAAATAATAATAAAATTATATGTGGACCTTAAATAAAAAGATGTGTCTTTTGGTTTGAATCAAATCAATGGATACCTAAGAAGAGGTTAGAGATTTGATCCATCTCGGCGCTTAATAGAGCCCAGGATTTGGATCTACGTTGGTAATGATAACATTGAAGGGAATGGTGATAATGTCGTGCTTAAAATCTCCAATGCACATATTATAATATATAATGATTAATATCGAGCGATGCATTCAATTATTTGTTATAATCTCATGTGTAACAGTTTTTATATATTTAACTTGTGTGTTTATTTAATGATCAATGTATATTGGTGTACAACGAATACAACATAATGAAATATTTGAATATTGAAAAACATGTGTTATTATGTTTTAGACGGGGGACATTTATAAATAGCTTAGCCATATTCTTTTGGCCGTATTAAACCTTAAATTAAAAAAAAACTAATGTTTTGGCCGTATTAAACCTTAAATTAAAAAAAAAACTAATGTTTTGGCCGTATTAAACCTTAAATTAAAAAAAAAACTAATATTTAGCTTTACAGGAGTAAAAACAAAATTAAATTCATTAATTTTTAAAATATTTGATTGGTGGTTGGGTGAGTGACATCGGCTTCGGAATGCAGGTCTCGAGCGTTGGCGGAGAAGGTTAGGGAAGCAGTTTATTAATACCTCCATTAATTCTGGAAGAGGGTTTATTAATACAACATGACCTTGTAAGTATGTTAAACCATTGCCAAGGAGAATGGTCTCATCCCTTTTTAAAGACCGAGAGGGTTTCCAGCTGTATTACAGGATATTGCATTAAATTGGTTTGTTGTAAGCAAGAGGTACATAAAGTTTTTTTTCAGAGGAAAAAATACCACTCTTTGTTATTCATATGAATCAAAAGACATCTTTTACAATATCAGCATGATAACGGCTAGAATCCAAAGCCAAATCATGACAGAACATAACAGCAGAAGTATCAATACATATCAGCATGAACTGATCAATCTGAGAGCCACCATCATCATCAATAAATGTCAAACAAAGCAGCAGAAATATAAGAAAAAGTCTGAACATAGCAGACTTTTTTCATCATCCCTGTAGTAACAGGTCAGATAGTACTGTGAATTCGAAAATGAACTTCAATCATACATATCAGAGCAGAGTGCTGGCAAGAAGGACTCAATCATAGAACAGAAAGAGATATCAAATCATAGCCATAATCATGCTGAAAAACAAAGTCAGCTACTCTAAAAGAGATAAAGATTGCCTTGGTTCACAATCAATCCATCCAAAGATTCTGAATATGTAATAACTCCCATATCCAATTTCAGTCCTAGTTTGGAGAGAGCATCTGCCAACGAGTTATGCTCACGATATGTATGCTTGAAGATCACCGGCGTGGCCTTTTGAAGTATATGTCTTATATCGCAACTCCAGTGCATCAGAGATGGAACATCAAGTGCAGAAATTCTGTTAATCCATGAGATAATAACCAATGAGTCCCCATATATTTGCTGAATAGGGATACCCATCATAAGGCTGACTTTTAGTATTGCCCAGCAAGCCAATAATTCCGCTCTAGTGTTAGAGCTTCTGCCACAACCCATAGAAAAGCTAAAGAAATGCATATCATTGATATAAATCATAAAACCAGATCCTCCCAAATTTTCCGCAGCAGCACCATCAAAAAAGCCACAAGGAAAACATTTTGTTGGTTTAGGTCCAATAATGCGAGCTTTGCAGATTTTCAAAGGCACAGGGAAAGAAATAATCAGCCCTTCAATTCTTGCAATCAAGGCTGGGATGGAGGGTTTCTTATCTTCAAATATGCAGAAATTACGAGTGAGCCAAATTCCCCAACATATAAACAGAGGAAGGAATAAGTAAGGGACAGAACTCGCAGAACAGGTGAACCATCTGTCCAAGTAGGAGTGGACAGAGCTGAAACTAGGGAAAGAGCAACTGAATTTTCTCTCAAAGAAGGTGTAAATACGGGCAGAAAAAGGACAACAGAAAAAAAGGTGATGTAAATCTTCCAAGTTTCCTTCACAAAGTATACATCGGCTAGGCCCACTGATACCTCTAGACTGTAATTGTTCCCAGGTTAAAATGTTCCCATATATCAAAAGCCAGATGAAACATTTGATTTTCAGAGGGATAGGCAAAGACCACAAAATTTTCAGAACCTTATCATTTAATTCTGAACAGCAGTGGGAGATTATACAGGAATAACCTTTATCAGCAGTTAATGGTCC
>LPNX011044091.1:24003-50887 GCA_001517045.1 Pseudotsuga menziesii | reverse complement strand
TCGTGATAAGGAGGTTCCAGATGCCTTTACTGTGGACAACCAACCAGAAAGATTTCATTCTCAAAGATAAACTAAAGCTAGGGAGATGCTTAATTCCCCCCCCACCATGGGAAGTAGGCCTTGCCAAAATATGCCAATCCACAAGATGATATTTTTTATGCTTAACAGAAGAGCCCCACAGAAAGGAGAATATCACCTTTCTGAGTTTATCTAGAATAGAGGAAGGAATCGGAATCAATGACAGCCAATAGACGGGAATACTGGAAAGAACATCACGTATAAGAACAAGTCTACCTCCCATAGAAAGAAGCCTGTTTGTCCAATGGGAGATTTTCTTTTCAAATTTCGAAACCATCCAGAGCCAATCCTTTACCAAGTAACCATTTGGTTTCAAGAAATATCCCAAGTAATTAAAACATTTCCGAAAATCATCAGACCTGTAAGGGAGGATACCAGAGATTCTTTGAAGAATTGCCTCATCTACACCTTTTTGCAGAAAACAAGATTTGTTCCCGTTTATAGACATACCTGAGGCTTCACAAAAAATATCCAGAATGCCTTTGAAAACCAGCCATTCTTCATAGGAGCCCAGACTAAATAAAATCACATCATCTACAAAAAGTAGGTGAGTGAGAGATAGTTTAGAAGAGACTTTTATGCCTTTTAACTTTCCCATTTTGATTTGAGGTGTAAGGAACTCAATCCCCAAGAGTATTGACTCTTTGCCATACCATTAATCGATGATGTACAGAAGTTGTCTCGACTTTTCACATTGGTGAGGAGGTTTCCTCATACTATTCGAGCTGGGCTCAAAGATCTTATTAAAAATCGACACATCGACGGTTCCAGATTGCTTCTAGACGGAGAGAAAACACTGAAGAACATAAAGCATGTGATATGTCTTTCATCTTACCGAATTGTCTTACCAGACCAACACCAGCAATGCCTTCGTCGTGATTCTCCTCGTTGTTGCCTTAACGCATGTAATTGTGTGGCAAAATTCATTTTACCCAATGAATTGTTGAGAATTTTGTTCATCGTTTCCAATGGTGAATTCTAATGGTAAATTACAACTATGTTAGCCTAATCTCGGTAACGTTTTCAGTCCGAGTGCGAAAGAGAGTCTTGGTACTCTGCAATGGTTTTAACTCTATGGAGGCTATGGTCTCAAGTTTGGCCAATGCTATTCTAAAATTCTTTAAGGGTGGGTTTAATTAACAGAAGATGAGTTATAGTCAATCCATTTCCTGTACATTTCTTCTCATCTGAGTATAATGTATATGACATTGTGTTTTAAAATGTTTACTCATTAGGGTTTATGAAATTGTTAACAAAAGTGTATGCTTGGTTAACCCATGGTTGAATCATTTAATTCTGAACAGCAGTGGGAGATTATACAGGAATAACCTTTATCAGCAATTAATGGTCCAATATAATTATTGTGGGACCAGATTAACATGTCACTTTGATCAGTAAGCCGAATACGACCAAATTCCAAGCCTCTAATATAATTATCCCAAATGACTTTCCAATCACCTGTAAGATCAAGTTCTTCTGCTGAAAACCAATAACCTGTTGCATTTGATGTAAAGTTGCGAGCCTGGGCTAAGGAACATATGCCAAAATCCTCTAGATAGTCTCTCAATCCTCTAGGCAGAAGAAAAGAGGATCCCAGCCCCACAATAGGATTTGCCCCCAAGCAAATGGATTCACCATTACCAACTTGCCACATGGTACCTTTACCAATCCAGTTAATGGTAGCAATGAAACCCTTCCATATGATAGAAGCATTATTAAATATGAAGTGCTTTTCCCTGAGCCATAGGTGAAAGGACTTATTTTTCATATATTTTGTCGTGATAAGGAGGTTCCAGATGCCTTTACTATGGACAGCCAACCAGAAAGATTTCATTCTCAAAGATAAACTAAAGCTAGGGAGATGCTTAATTCCCCAACCACCATGGGAAGTAGGCCTTGCCAAAATATGCCAATCCACAAGATGATATTTTTTATGCTTAACAGAAGAGCCCCACAGAAAGGAGAATATCACCTTTCTGAGTTTATCTAGAATAGAGGAAGGAATCGGAACCAATGACATCCAGTAGACTGGAATGCTGGAAAGGACAGCACGAATAAGGACAAGTCTACCTCCCATAGAAAGAAGCCTGTTTGTCCAATGGGAGATTTTCTTTTCAAATTTCGAAACCATCCAGAGCCAATCCTTTACCAAGTAACCATTTGGTTTCAAGAAATATCCCAAGTAATTAAAACCTTTCCGAAAATCATTAGACCTGTAAGGGAGGATACCAGAGATTCTTTGAAGAATTGCCTCATCTACACCTTTTTGCAAAAAACAAGATTTGTTCCCGTTTATAGACATACCTGAGGCTTCACAGAAAATATCCAGAATGCCTTTGAAAACCAGCCATTCTTCATAGGAGCCCAGACCAAATAAAATCACATCATCTACAAAAAGTAGGTGAGTGAGAGATAGTTTAGAAGAGACTTTTATGCCTTTTAACTTTCCCATTTTGATTTGAGGTGTAAGGAACTCAATCCCCAAGAGTATTGACTCTTTGCCATACCATTAATCGATGATGTACAGAAGTTGTCTCGACTTTTCACATTGGTGAGGAGGTTTCGTCATACTATTCGAGCTGGGCTCAAAGATCTTATTAAAAATCGACACATCGACGGTTCCAGATTGCTTCTAGACAGAGAGAAAACACTGAAGAACATAAAGCATGTGATATGTCTTTCATCTTACCGAATTGTCTTACCAGACCAACACCAGCAATGCCTTCGTCGTGATTCTCCTCGTTGTTGCCTTAACGCATGTAATTGTGTGGCAAAATTCATTTTACCCAATGAATTGTTGAGAATTTTGTTCATCGTTTCCAATGGTGAATTCTAATGGTAAATTACAACTATGTTAGCCTAATCTCGGTAACCTTTTCAGTCCGAGTGCGAAAGAGAGTCCTGGTACTCTGCAATGGTTTTAATTCTATGGAGGCTATGGTCTCAAGTTTGGCCAATGCTATTCTAAAATTCTTTAAGGGTGGGTTTAATTAACAGAAGATGAGTTATAGTCAATCCATTTCCTGTACATTTCTTCTCATCTGAGTATAATGTATATGACATTGTGTTTTAAAATGTTTACTCGTTAGGGTTTATGAAATTGTTAACAAAAGTGTATGCTTGGTTAACCCATGGTTGAATCGTTGCTGCAACCAAGCATAAGAATCCCAGGTAATATTTCTACCTCGGGTTATTTCTCAACAAACACAATGCACCATTGAGTCTGGGTGATGGAGAACTTTGATCACCTTGCATGATTTTGTTTTCTTTTAAGAGGCTTCAATCATTATGACCAAAGCAGGCGCAACTCGCCATCAGGAGGGTTATAAATCCTGGTAAATTTTTTTGTGTTACTAAGGAGGCCACCATTTCAAAATTTTCTTATTATCAGAACCATGGAGTTGAGGGACTCCTTCCTATTCAAAACGGTTTTCCTACTGGCTTTGTTACAAGTCACTAGAGGAATTTTAGTTGCATAAAAAATAATTATGTAGCTTACTGAATATAGTACCGAATATAAGCTTTTATAGCTCAATAGAGAGGAAAATTGAAAAGACTTGACGAGCTACAAAACATAGTCATTTTTGTTTGTTTGTTTGACTGCAGTTTGAAGTTTCCTAAAACAGAAACACAATACTAAGAAAAACCTTTTTGAGATATGCCTACTTGATTGTTTTTTTAAACGTTGAATATTCTTCAAATATAATCGAAAATGATGCTATTCAAAAGAACAAACATTGGCATACAAGATAATGCATGCAGTGCGTAAGTTTATCAACATAAAATTCAAATTTTTGGGTCTCTAACAATAGCTACAGGTGAACTGGGCATTTTTGCTTGAGCGTATTCACATAATAAATTTTCTAAGCTCTAATAAAATTTTCAGATGGTCTGGGCAAGGTATTTCATTATTGACTGAGTATTGCCGACATATAATTATACTTTCTAATCTCTAATAAAATCTACATTTGATTTGGGCGAATTCATCCATTATTTCACGCATTAAATTGCATGCACTGGATTTGACATAGTCCTGAAATATAACTGGCGTCTTCTACGCTTTTCTCACATCTTAAATCAATAACATGCTTGCCCCACATTCTACAGGAACTATATTTTTGAAGACTGGGCGTTTTATGGAGACACTCCGACCCCATAGAGTTGCAAGGGAAGAAATTAAATGAACGCCCAACAATTCTAAATGCTAGGATCTCTCTTTCCATGTCTTCTTAATGGAAATAATTCAACATGCGTTCAATATTTTAATTTCAACAACATACCTTAGAAACCCCCTAAGTTTTTCGACAAATCACCCATTCATTTTCGCAATTCTATGAGGCAGAATTGCTCCACGAATTATGGGTTACACTATTTACACAAGAGAAAGAAGACAAGCATAATTTTAAATTTGGCATGAAATTGAGCCCGACATTCCGAAATCATGGGCACCAAGTTTGAAAAACTAAAGAAGTAATTTTATTAATTGGAGGTGCAACTTTCATGCACTTATTTATTTCATTACAATACATTGAATAACGGTTGTATAACTATAATTTATCACAACCGTAACATAACTGTTTACTTACAAACTAATTGTAAGTGTTAATCTTCAACACACCCTCTTAACACTACAATTTAAAAAACTTCACACCCTCTTAACACTACAACTTAAAAAACTTAAAAATTTGATTGACATAATAACATAAAATAAAGAACTTCTTCTGAAATGGATTTCTATTTTCTTCTCTACATATTCAGATCTTCCAGCCACTCTCGTGAGAGATTCAGGGCTGTCCAAGCTCTGATACCATGTTAAGAAATCATAGACACCAAGATTATAAAGAAATACGAAAAACTAAAGAAGTAATTTTATTAATTGGAGGGTGCAGCTTTCATACTGAAGCTAGCACTTATTTATTTCATTACAATACATTGAATAACAGTTGTATAACTATAATTTATCACAACCGTAACATAACCGTTTACTTACAAACTAATTGTAAGTGTTAATCTGCAACAAATACTTCTGAAACTTCAAATTCAAAACTCACTCATTCTCAGAGACATGTTTTTTAACTGGAGGATATACTCACCTGAATTTATGTGCTTGAAAATAGATATGGGTGAGGCATGCACCTCCCAACCGTAGGTCGCCCTACTCTCAGCGGAACTAGAAAACTCAGATTATAGGAACCCTAAGTCTCGAATTTGCACAACCACATACGAAAATACCAATATAATTTGCTCATAGGAATTATAGACCTCCCAATTGTAAATTCTTGTGGGAAAACTAAATGTTAAAGGGCAAAAGAAATATACAGGGAGATTCAAAACTTGAACTCATGGAGTTACCGGCTCATCCAAAACTCTGTGAGGTGAAGGCTGAACAATTTATGTAGCACAGAGTTCTGAAAGCTAGCTTTTTAATTATGGGTTTCAAAATATAAGATTTATTTGGGAGAATGACATCTGCCACTCTCGGACGGTTTAGCTGTCGCAATAGAATTTGGTTTGAGCAGGGTCATCAAGTGAGTAGTGAGCATGTATACACAATCCTCCTTCAAGTGAACATGTATGCTTCAATCTTGAAGCAATGATATAGTCATTGGTCCACTGATACAATCATTTTAGCCGAGCGTGAGCAGTAATCAGGTATGCTTTTTAATTGAATGCCTTGCTAATTTAGAATGTTTGCATGTTCGTGTTGAATGTGTTCTGTCATGTATACCTTATTATTTTTATATATAGTAAATTTGATGTTGTTATTAATGCATAATATTATTTATATAGATTAGTGATAAGTTATTAAAATACAAAATAAAAATAATATTATTTATATAGATTGTTATGATGTTGATATTTTTTAATAATATTTTATTTATTATTTATTCAGTAAATAATATTAAGATATTAATATAATAATGTACACTTAATAATATATTTTTTGGTTCAAACATATTAATTTTTATTTATAATTTTTATTGTCATTTTTTTAATAAGTGTAATAAATATTCTTAACATGCTAAACTCATACAATACAAGCGTAGATCCAAATCCTAGGCTCTATCAAGCCTAGATGGATCTCGAGGTGCAAACCTCTTCTTAGGTATCCATTGATTTGATTCGAACCAAAAGACATCTTTTTATTTAAGGTTCACATATAATTTTATTATTATTAATATTTAATATTATTTATGGTCCACATATAATATTTTTTATTATTTTTTATTTTGTTAGGAACGAACATTGCATCATTTCTCCACACATGGTTTTAAAACCATATGCAAAGCCCTCCTACAATCATGGGTTGTTTAGGAGGCCTTGCACATGGTCTTAAAACCATTTGCAAGGCCCTCCTAAACTATGTACAATAAAACCATGGGTTGTTTAGGAGGCCTTGCACATGGTTTAAAAACCACATGCAAAGCCTCCTTAACCATGTACAATAAAACCATGGGTTGTTTAGAATGCCTTGCACATGATTTTAAAACCATGTGCAAGGCCAACATTTTTTGGGGGATAATTCAATTTTTTGTTTTTTTCTTGACCCACAATTTTTTTTTACAGATAATTAAATTTTTTACCTTTTTATTGTTTTGTTAGGTAGGAAGATTACAACATTTGTGGCCGACATTTATTTTGGCCTATTAGAAAATTTATTTTTTATTCATAAAAATAACTTTATGAAAGTGATATTATATTTTATTTTGTCTTACAAAATATCTCCCATAATATTCACTATCACTATTATTTTTTGTGGACATGCTACAAACGTTACATCACATTACAAGATCTCTCCCATCATATTAGCAATCACTATTATTTTCTGCCGACATGTTACAAACGTTACTAACTTTACATCACGTTACAAGATCTCTCCCATAACATTCACTATCACTATTATTTTTTTCCGACATGTTACAAAGGTTATTAACGTTACACCAGCGTAGATCCAAATCCTAGGCTCTATCAAGCGCCGAGATGGATCAAATCTCTTGAGGTGCAAATCTTTTCTTAGGTATCCAGTGATTTGATTTAAACCAAAAGATACATCCTTTTATTTAAGGTCCACCTATAATTTTATTATTATTAATATTTAATATTATTTATGGCGGACATATAATATTTTTTATTATTTTTTATTTTGTTAGAAACGAACATTGCATCATTTCCCCACACATGGTTTTAAAACCATATGCAAGGCCCTTCTACAATCATGGGTTGTTTAGGAGGCCTTGAACATGGCCTTAAAACCATTTGCAAGGCCCTCCTAAACCATGTACAATAAAACCATGGGTTGTTTAGGAGGCCTTGCACATGGTTTAAAAACCATGTGCAAATGCTCCTAAACCATGTACAATAAAACCGTGAGTTGTTTAGAATGCCTTGCACATGGTTTTAAAACCATGTGCACATGTGCAAGGCCAACATGTTTTTGCAAATAATTCAATTTTGTGTTTTTTTCTTGACCTACATATTTTTTTTACGATAATTAATTTTTTAATTTTTTATTCTTTTGTTAGGTAGGAATATTACAACATCCCCCCATATTAGATTGTTTTTGTGGCTGACATTTATTTTGGCCTATTAGAAAATTTATCTTTTATTAATAAAAATAACTTTACTAAAGTGATATTATTTTTTATTTTGTGTTTCAAAATCTCTCCCATAATATTCACTATCACTATTATTTTTTGCCGACATGTTACAAACGTTACATCACGTTACAAGATCTTTCCCATAATATTCACTATCACAATTATTTTTTGCCAACATGCTACAAACATTAGTAATGTTACATCACGTTACAAGATCTCCCCCATACTGGGCTGTAGAGCGCCTCTTGGTGCAATCACGTTACAAGATCTCCGCCATACTGGGCTGCAGAGCGCCTCTCGACGCAACTAGGAAAAGTTATAGTTTTGGCTCTAAGACATGTACAATAAAGTTTCCAAGCAAAACGCTACGATATAAGAGAAGTTCCAATTCAAATCCAAATCCATTAGAGAACAATGCTTCAATCCCTACAAAAATGCCGAACAACAACACGTTTTCCAGATCTAAATCGAAATCGTATGCAAGAGCAAGGTTTCAATCCATGCAACACATCAGACATGAACACGTTTTCGAGACCTATATGCAGATCGAAAGGGCAACTAAAAAATACATTTATAAATCGCAAGAAGTTAGGATTTTTCTCGAGATCTCTCTCTCTCTCTCAAATAAATGCAGGTTTCACCATCGTATCACTCGACCTGCAATCACTGTTTTGAATGAGCAAGAAAAACTGGATTGGGTTTGTTCTTCTTGTCGTCCACCCCCTTTAGAGAAGAATCACGAAGATAAAAAGGAAGATCATCGACTTCTTGAGGAGACACATGGATTTAGGTTGTTGTTGAGGTGGCAGTGCTCTTCCTCCAAATCGTAAATGAACTAGTGGTTTATTTAATGGTCAACAACAAGTTGCTTGACTCAAACTTTACTTCCTTATATATCGAATGGTTGTTTAAAAATATCCATTCTAAAATCTTTTACCAAATCTCTTTTAAATTTCCACTCTCTCTATATAATGCTAATTTTGGTATATTACAAATTTCATTTGTTAATTTTTTTTATTAAGTGCCAAGATAATTTTCTTTCCATTGTTTTCCATTTACCCTTTCACGATACTTTATCCAAATTTATTGGTTTGGAATTATTTTAGGAAAGAACTCTTAGTAAAATATCATTCTTCTCTTTGCTTATATATATATGGTCTTTATTACTATTTAATAGATAGAACTAGTATTATCTTACCTTTGTAGCGTTTTCCTTTCATATAATAATCATCAGGATACAAACCTAAAGGTAAAATAATATTGTGTGCTCTAAGGCCGCAGCCTCGCGCTTCCTCCCATTGCGCAGGTTCAACCGACGGCAACAATGAAAGAAGATTATGATCTCCGAACTGAGCAATAGATCGAGCTTTTCGAGACGGCCGAGTTTCATTGCGGCTAGCGCCTAAACCCTAGCCGCCTTCGTTCTGGAGTTTGCAGGGACGGGATCGCTGTAGCAGCCGAAGAGTTGTGCCGCGGATCGACGTTTTGGATGCGTTTTGGAGCAGGTTTTGGCTCGTGTCTTCTGGTGGTTGCCGGCTACGATGGCCCCAGATCCGTTTCATGAGATGGGAGATGTTCAATGGGAAGCTTTCAAAGCATTAGTCCGTTTGGCAGGTCCTAAAGCCAAGCCTTCTCTCTCGACTAAGTTTGTTAAGAAGATGGAGGAGATCCCTTCTCTAGAGCTATCTCCAGAGGAGCCTTGTAATCTTGCCCTCCTTCTGGCAGAAAACGCCCTCATTGGAAAGTTTACGGGGTTATGGCCTAGCCCCAAATCGGTGGAGGCATGGATGGAAGACCGTTGGAAGCCGCTGATGCATGGAATCGTTTCTCTGCATGCAATAGGCAGGGGTTTTTTTGCCTTCAGCTTCTCGCAGAAAGAGGACCGTGATCTAGTTTTCAGATCTGGACCCTATTTCATGGGATCGAGGGGGCTGTTCTTAGCCCCCTGGACTCTTGATTTCAATCCTGGAGTTGAGATCACCGCAGCCCCTGTTTGGGTTAGGCTGCCTCATCTTCCTTTACATCTCTGGGGGAGAGGATCTCTAGAAGACATTGGAAATAAGCTTGGGCGGTTCTTGGACAGTGCGGAGCCGAAAGAGGGCCAGTTTACCTACGCTCATATTTGTGTTGAGGTTAACCTCGAGAAAGGTCTTCCGGAAGCCATTCAGCTCTCCCTGGGAGAATGGTTCCATATCCAAGAGCTGGATTGCGAGCAAATACCTTTTAAGTGCCTCCAGTGCCATGCTTACGGTCATTTCGCAAAAAGTTGCCCCAAAGCCTCTGTGGATGCAGGACCAGCCAAAGAAGGTGATTTTCAGCCAGTAACTAACAGGCGAAGGCAGCCAAGGCGAAAGGAGCCAGCCCAGGCCCCGAAGGCCACTCACTCAGTAGAGGCAACTCTAGAAAATAAAAATAGCTTTGATGCGCTGAAGGAAGATGAAGTCCTAGAACCAGAAGCAACAACAACTAAGGAAGATCCTCCGGCAGAAGAAAGCCTTCAGGATCCCGCCCCCCCCGAATCAGTAGTAGCGAGGGAGATTCGGGCTTCAGATCTTGAAGGCCCAGCAGATCTGGCTGTTTCAATCCCCTCTAGCGGCTCTGTGGAAACTTCTGAACCTGAAGACATTTCAGTCTCGTCTCCACCCCTTACCCGAGGGCGAAAGTCCAATAAGGCGCGTAGAGAAAAGGAGGCGGCCTCCAGCATTTCTTTAGGTTCTCAGAAAAAGCTGGATCCTTTCTTTAAGGGGCAAATTTCATCCCACTCGGTTTAATGCTTTGCTTCTGTCTTCTACTTTGCTCACAGTTTGTGAGAATTTACTCATGTCAGCATTCTTTGTCATTTTCTCGAATTAGCTCTAGACGCAGATGGGATTTGTCTCCCAAGACTTTCACAAGAAGGTTGGCAGCACTGTTAGAGGTCACCAACTTTCTTCAGATTTGTATCTTTCTGATTCTGGCTAGCCAGACTGCCGATTAATGCAACATAACCGTTCTTGTTAAAAAAAAAAAATATTGTGTGCTCTAAGGCTAGTTTTATAATGATAGTAATAGCTTGTTTATTGTT
Organism: Pseudotsuga menziesii; assembly: GCA_001517045.1. Classification (NCBI taxonomy): domain Eukaryota; kingdom Viridiplantae; phylum Streptophyta; class Pinopsida; order Pinales; family Pinaceae; genus Pseudotsuga; species Pseudotsuga menziesii. The sequence continues at coordinate 40,147 of LPNX011044091.1, read as the reverse complement.
CAAAGGATAATATTAGTCCTTTCGTCTTTGCATGCGATGAACGCATTTTCAAAAGTAAGTACAGTATTGGGTTCATGCAAAGAACGGTGCGAAATACGATTCGCATTTCAATTAGTACCCCAATGTACCATGATGACCCCTAATCATCAAAAGCTAACTTCTTCAAGGTTTCCCTAGCCTGACCTCCCTCTCTAGTGAACTCGTCCCCAATCATCGTTTTAGTTGTGCACGCTTTCAGTTTGCTAGCATTTTTAATTTCATTTATAACTTGACGAGGCTAGGATCTTACAGTGCTTTTTACTTACACTTTGTCATTTCTCGTTGTGTACTCAGGGGGTGTTACAAAGGAGAAGCTACAGGTAGAGTCATGAGAGGAGACTTGAAGTGTTGACATCAAGCAATATTCCTCCAAGGAAATCTTGGTGGAAGGGGAACATAAAGGAGTTAAATAAGACTCAAGATGCATATGCCTAGTTTGTGTACTTCTGTAACAGGCTTGGAGTGGTGAAGAATGATTCCCTCATTAAGAGGGAGTGTTGATGATAGCAACATCGATTACACATTCTCCCTAAAACATAGAGAACGATGTGACTCTCCCTTTAGAAGGAAAGAGAGAAAGTTGACTGTCCTATGTGATCCTTCTCAACGGACCGAGTTGTGTTGAAGACCTTCCTTATGATTTCGAGATGTTCAAGGCAAACCATGATGTTCATATGACATCTATATGTGTTCCAGCATGATGACACCTCCCTAGCTAAGAGAGAGTGTTGGTGTTTGCAGCGTTGGGAGGTCTCATCTTCAAGTTGGCTCAAAGAAATATAATAATATTTTATTATAATTTTATATCAAATGTCCAAGTGGCCCCAAGAAATATGGAAGGGTTAACCATCAAATAAGTATAAATAGAAGTGACTTCTCACTTATTTTGGCATCCAATTCTTGCTCAAGTCAATTGATGTTATGCAAGGCAAAGAAGATGAAGAAAACATAAGACCTTTTTAGAAAGTTTATATTTTATTATACATCTAATGTATTTTGTATTTTAATCTATTTCTACGAGTGAAATAATTTTTGAGTTTTCTTCCCTCGAAGGATTTTCCAAGAAGAACAAAATCTTTATGCCTTCTGTTTTTTTTGCATAATTATCTTTGAGTAATCCTATTTTTCTCTAGTCACAGTACTATATCTTAAAAATCCACAACAAAAAACTATATAATAATTTTTTATTTTAGCATCACGGACATATCTTAAGCTTTATGCAATACCATAAGCGTTGATTAATCACAGCTAATTAAATGTCCATCGTAAAATACCATTCCCTCGGATTCCATCTATCTTAGCTCGAATAGTCGACACTTTCTTACAACCTCAAAGAATTTGAGAAACGCCTAGAAGAATTTGAAAAAGATTGCTATAGTTTTTTATAATGTTTACTGCTTAAAAGTAATATAATAGAAATTAACTTGAAATCAATATAAAATGAAATTGTGTTCGTTTATAAAATTTTCATTTAACTCTATGAAGTAGCGCGAAAGAAAACAATTAAAATGTAACTGTAAATTAATTAATATTTTCTTAAAAAACAATTAAAATGTAAATTAGTTAATATTTAAAAGATTCCCCGTTCATATTAAAATGTAAATTAATTAATATTTTAAACATTCCAAGTTTATATATATGAATGATATCCATGGATAAATATGACTTATTAAAAAAATATTATAAACATGAGTTGATTAAAGAAAATAAAGAATATTGTTATAAGGAATTGCGTCATGCATCAATTTTATTTTTTATTTACTTATATGTATTTATATAGATTTTTTTATATTTATTATTTTATGTTTTTCTTTGGTTTTATGTATTTATATAGACTTTTTTTTATCATTATTTTATTATTTTGATGGACGTTAATATCTTAGAATTTTGGGGTGGACTATCATTTATGTTTTTTATTTATTTATGGTAGAGGATGAGACCAGTGTACTATCCAGATTGATTTTATGGTAGAAATAAATAATTATAACAAATGAATAAAAAAATAATAACGGTTAGTGGATGCACAATAACTCATACGTGATGAATGGATAACCAACAACTCATGGGAGATAAGTAAAAGAATGTGAGAACCATCATAATTTCAGCCTCTCACTAAGACTAAAGAGCTTCTGGATTGCTCTAAATAGTGAAGGCATCTGGCATCAGCTACCTTCTGTTAAATATTTGAAGAAGTTGCCACTTCATACTTGGCTCAGAGAAAAAAATTTCTTTTACCAGAATTCCTCGATCATATGGAAAGGTTTTCTAAAAACAATATTTTGGATGGGTAAAGGAACTATTTGGCAAGTGGGCAATGGATCAGACATAAGACTGGGTGTTGACCCTATGGTTGGGATGAGCAATTCTTATATCCTACTTGTTGATCTGAGAGCATATCTTGAAGATTATGAGATATTCACCTTGGCACAAGCTAGAAATTCAACCCCTCACGCTGCCGGCTATTGGTTCACGGCAGAGGATCTCGATTTAGGTGGTGAGTGGAAAATTCTTTGGGAAAACTTTATCAGAGGACTGGAATACAACAGAATTCGTCTTTGTGGTTCTCGTGATAAGCTCCTCTGGTCTCATTGCAATTATGTGGGAGTGATTAGTGCAGCAAAAGGATATGATTGCATTTTCGAGGATTTCTCTACTGAAGATCGTAACCCGGCTATTGACATTCTCTGGTCTTTGAACTTGCCTACTAAACTTGCCTGTTTTATTTGGCTCCTCATTAATGAGAAAGTACTCACCTGGGATCAGCTGCAACATCGTGGGTATTATGGACCAAGTCGATGTGTATTGTGTGAGAAGTTCATTGAGAATATCCATCACCTCTTCTTGTCCTGTACTTTTTCAGTGGATATATTCACCCTCTTCGGGGCCCGTTTTGGATTCTCGGCCTCCGCTCAAAACACTGTCAGTTCCTTTTTGGCACATTGGTTTTACTCCATAGCACGTTCGGCCTCTTTGAGACAGCTTCCACTCTTAATTTTCTGGTGCATTTGGAATACCGGGAATATGTGTATTTTTGAAAATGTGAAGCCTTCTCAGCGATCCCTTATATCCAAGGTTGAGAACTTGTTAAATCTGTATCCAGTTCAGCAAAAAATTAAAAAATCAAGAGCTATTGGACCATAGCCTATGAAGTTATTTCCTTGTGCCTATTTTGATGGGGCTGCTGCTAATAAATTGGGAGGTGCAGGAGTTGTGGTTTATCTGAATGAAAACCATTACTATTGCTTCTCTATGGGCTGCGGGGGCAGCACAAATACTAGAGCAGAGTTATTAGCTTTATGGGCTGCTCTAAGAGTCAACTTAATTATGGGACTGCCTATTCGATTGATTTTTGGCGACTCTTTGGTTATTATCTCTTGGATCAACAGACTCTCTACCCTTGATATACCTATTTTGAGGCACTGGTGCGAAGATATTAGAGATATGCTGCGACATGCCCCTTCGGTGATCTTCAAGCATATATACCGGGAGCACACTTCGCTGGCAGACAGTCTCTCAAAATCAGCTTTGAACTTGGAAATGGGCCATGGAAAGTTCTATGAATCATTGGATGGACTGGTTCTTGCACAGGATCTATTTGTGCTCTTTTAGCTGGCTGATTTCTTATCAGCATGTTTATTTTTTCAGCATAGTATGTTAATCTCTGTTTGCTACTATTTTGAGACTTTCTGTCAGCCAGCTCTGCTCAAGAATATAAGCTTGAGATCACCTTCGATTCCTCCTATTATTCTGACCTGAGTTTACTCAGGAGTGACGACAAAAGTTTGCTATGATCAGACTTTCTCTACTTCCCTGTTCTGGCTAGTTTTTGGTAGGAATGATCTATGTATTATGATGGCTGTCTTTTTTGCTGATTTCTGCTGTTTGGTCAGAATTGTAAAAGATGTCTTTTGATTCTATGAATAACAAAGACTGGTATTTTTTCCTCTGAAAAAAAAAAAGTAAAAGAATGTGAGAGATAAAAAGAATATAAAAATTAATTGATGGTTCATAAATAAATAGCATGTAGCTCATGCATGAATGCATGGATAAAGTATAATTTGGGGTGGAGTTCTACTTATGCATGGATGACTTATAATTTCGTGGTACTTGACTTATGGCTTTCAGCAACCACAAATTAAGTAGTTGTGTTGGTATATATATAGATGTAAGTAATCTAATGTTTATTTTTTGTATGTACATATGTGAATGAATGTTATTGAAATGACATTAAATTTATTATAATTATTTTAGTTATTTGCACCAAGACATATGTTACACTCAAAATCTGGTTGAATAATTCTCTTTTGATGTGTATTTTAGTATGTGTGATGTAGATTTAATAATTTTGGATTAATTTTACTTCAAAAAAGACTTTGGTTAACAAAATTCAACCATAGTCAACCATTGTTCACTACAATGTATAATGGTCAAACAATGGCAAACCATGGTTGACTATGGTCAAATATAGTCAACTTTTATCACCCCCGTTGAAACCATGATCATATTTGGTAAACCATGGTCAAACTTAATCAATCATGATCAAACTTAGTTAACCATTGTTAAACATAGACAACCATAGTTAACCATGGTTGGCTAAAGTCAACCTATTAAACCCTTGGTTTAACCATGATTTATGATTGTCAACCATAACAAGCATGGTTAATGACATTCAAACATGTCACTCATAATCAAACATGATCAATGGCATTTAAACATGTCACATACAATTAACCATGACTAAACATTATCAACTTAAGTGATCCATGGTCAAATAAACTAAACCATAGTGAATATTTGAAAACCATGGTCAAACATGTTTTACTATATTCTAATCATATTCAAGCATGTTCATCCCTCACAAAACATAATAATGTATAACAAACATAATTTACCATACTTTATCACAACCAACCATTACTAGAAACCATGGTCAACCTTCATCATTTATGGTTAATGATGGTTAACCATAATCAACCTTGTTTAACCAATGCCAATCATACTTAATCATGGTTCACTAAAGTAAAAAATGCTTAACCAACATCAACCACGATCAAACAATAATAAACCATAGTAAACATTGGTCAAACTTGTTAAACCATCATTTGTCACCAATGACCAACCATAGTTAACAATGGTGAAACATAGTCAACCCAGGCTGGCTATTAGCTAACTAAAGCAAATCATGCTCCACCAATGTTCATTAAAGTCAACCATAGTTGACAAAAGTCAATCGTTGTCAACCATGTCAAAATTTAAAAACCATAGTCAAAATGGTCAACCATGGTCAATCATGTTTAACTATAGTGTAACCATAGTCAAGCATGGTCATCCTTGGTAAAACATAATAAACTATAAAATACATTATTTACCATATTTTAAGATGATCAATTATTACCAAACATTGTGAAGCATGGCAAATCATAGTGAACTATGGTGAACTATAATTTGTCAACCATATTCAACTATGGTCAATGATGGAAAAACATGGTCAACCTTATCTAACCAAAGTCAACCATTATTAACCATGGTTTGCTAAATGGAAACATGATTAAGCAATATCAACCATACTCAACCATGGTCAAACACTAATCAACCATGCTAAACTTTGGTGAAACTTATTCAACCAATTATTTAATTAATTTTAAATTATTAATTTTTTTATTACTTTTGTTTCCATGTTTTTAAAGTAGTTAATTAATTTACTAATATTTTCAAATGCACAACCACATTTTAAAAAGTGGTTGATATAAGCAAATGGATGCCATAGCATTTTAAAAGGGGTGGAAAATGACACTAATAAGCTTATAACAACCACTTTTAAAATGTGGTTATGGTGCTAGTTTTAGTTATTTATACCAAAACACATCTTACACTCAAAATCTCATTAAACTAGTATAAATTGATCTAAATATGGGTCTACAAATCCCCGAGAGGGTCAAATATGGAAACCTTTCACCACTAAATTACAACACACATCCCTCTCATCACTATGCTACAACACACTAATGTATTTTTTTTTTGACTTGTATGGAACAGAGTGACACTTCCCCTCACTTGGGCTTCACTATGCTATAACACATTGATGCATGCATTTTTATTTTTTATGTTGTGGAAATGAGCCTTCTCGACACAATAATTATCTGTTAATTGGCATTTTAGTATGTGTGATGTAGGTTTAATAAATCTTGGAATATTCTTAGTCTTTTACATTAGAGGAAGGATCAAAGATTACACAATAGTCTAAATATTCTAAGTTTTCTATCTTTTTCCAAGTATTTTTTCATGAATGTTTTGTTTGGACTCCACTTGGAAATCTTGAAAATTTCTTAGAGTCTCATATATTAGTTGTGAAAATTACATAATTCGGGTGCCATAGAGATATTTGAGACTATTAAATTCATTTATGCATTCAAAAGCACAATTTAATGCTTCCAAATTTAGATTTTATGAACAAAAAAAATTACCAAATTCCAACCAAAAACCACAAAGTCCAAAACCAAAAAATAATTAGACTACTCCAAAGATTATATGCAATAATGATGTATGCAATTATTAAAACCAGAAAACATTGGCCTCACTATTCAAAGATGATATGCAATAGTTGCATGCAATTATTAATACCATAAGACATTGACATCATTCTTTGTTAGGAAATTTCTTGGAAGTAAATTTTCATAAATGTAGTGTAGGATTGGATCCATTAAGGAGTAAGCTAATCTCTAGATGATTTACACATTTCCCGTGAGTTTTGAAAATTGATTATAAATAGGTTTCCCAAAATGAGAATAATTCTTGCTGATACAAAAACTGTTTCAACCAAGGAAGGTGCAAAATTATTTTTCACCCATGTGTGGGTACTATTGCTTGTCACTTTCAAAATTATTCTTCACCCATGTTTGGATACTCTTCCTTATTACTCTACCTCGTGGTCTGATGCTTTAGTAGCGACTAACTGTGTGATGCTTCAGTAGTGACTAACATCCAAGCAGTTATAACCGAAGCATTACTGCTTGTGCCATAATGGGAATGTTAATGTGCCAAATTAATTATGTTGTAGGTATTTTTTAGAATTAGGTGGGTTTCCATAATAATTTTTTAATATAAATTTATATAGTACTTATAAGGTTAATTTATATTAACAATTTCTTAGGGTTTATAAACCAGCGTAGATCCAAATCCTAGGCTCTATCAAGCAACATTGCAACATCTCCCCCATATTAGGTTGTTTTTCTCGCCAACATTTATTTTGGGTGATAATTTATTATTATTATTATTATTATGTAAGTAACAAAAGTTACAAGATCTCCCTCATTTTAGGTTGTTTTTTTTACGGACATCTATTTTCGTTGATAATTAAAATTTTTATTTTTTATTATTTTGTTAGTAACAAAAGTTACTCAAGAAAGCTTAGAAGATCTCCCTCATATTAGGTTTTTTTTTGCCCATTTATTTTAGCGGACAATTAAATTCTTATTTTTTGCGGACATGTTACAAACTTTACATCACGTATCACATTACAAGATCTCTCCCATAATATTCACTATCACTATTATTTTTTGCCGACATGTTACAAACTTTACATCACGTTACAAGATCTCCCCCATAATATTCACTATCACTATTATTTTTTGCCGGCATGTTACAAACGTTATTAACGTTACATCACGTTACAAGATCTCCCCCATACTGGGCTGTAGAGCGCCTCTCGGCGCAATGATGTTGTCATAGTTGGTTGACCCAAAGTTTAGCTTAAGCTATGTCCAAGAGATCTAGTCCAAACTTTAGTTTAAGTTATGGTCATGAGATCAAGCCCTCCATATCTCTCTTGCTAAAAAAACATCAATGGTCATGTCATTATTTCACTCTCAAGAATTGAAACAATGCTAAAAAAACATCAATGGTCATGTCATTATTTCACTCTCAAGAATTGCAACAATGGGAACTAGGGATTTCTTCCCAATAGCTTGCCATCACACTCAACTTAGGAGTCCACCTCATACAATGATCATTACAAATTAAGCTAGTACTTATTGATATCCCATGCTTTCTAGATGCTTTTCACTCGAGAAGTATTGACCACTTTAACCAATTCATGGGTGGTAACCAATAACTAAGGGGAAAGGCCCTGCCAAGACTTCTTGCATAATAAAACAACCCATTGAATGTTATAAATCTATTTAATTATGGTATAGAAAAAGGAAGACAAGCAAGGCCTTAGGTATCTACATTCTATTTTCTATAGCTTCCAAGCAACAACTATTGACAACGTCAGGGACATTTCCACCTCGTGGCTCTTGTTTAATATTAATTGTATAATGTAATGTAACTTAAAAAAAATTAATAAAAATTTAATTATTGATTAATTTTATGTAACTTTTTTATATTAATATTGATTTTTATATTTTAATTAATGTGTTTGCATATAATTATTACACTAATGTATAAATTTGTTTAAACTAACTACATTAAGGGACACTTCGTTATACAAATTGGAACAATAGAAAGGTCTATTACAATCAAAATGTCAATAAATATTTGATACAATTATTGTTTTTTTTTCCTCGGAAATAGGCGCATTTCATTAAATTTATAACAAAACACATTACATAGAGGCTAAGTCTAGCTATATCAAGTCATAGACTATTGTCATAATTTTCCAGCATATACAGTCAAATCAGATACAAAAGTGATAAGTCGCTAATCAGATAAATCTCTTATGTGAATATAGGTCTTGTTGGGGTGAGTCATGTAACCCCTTATAAACTTAAAAAAGGTATGGGTCTCGGGTCATATGCTATAATATTTTGTTCATTGGAATCCCATCTTAGCCAACAATTTTCTTGCTATTGTAAACCAATCTTTGATAGTTGGTTGGCTTCCATATTCTTCTCCATGTAGATATGGTAATAACAAATGGAATTGAAGAGAGAAAATATTCTATGAAGGTCCTCAATTATAGCATCTAGATGGATATTAGTGTGTTTCTTTTTTTGTTCATCCAGTCAATAAACATGAGTGAGTCTCCAATGATTTGTATATCTTGAACAAATATACTATGTGCAAGGAGGGTCACACTTGAGAGAAATTAATTATGCACAATTGTTTGTGGCACGTCCGAGTCTTGCTACAAATTTGTAGAACTTTGTTTCATTGATAAATATGATACCCCCGACGCCTCCTTTTGTAGAGGACACATGTGATGCTCCATTGAAGAAAGCCTAGCATATATCCTTATCAATTACAAGGTCTCTAATAATTTTTTCTTGTGGAAGTAAGTTGTGTATCTCCAGTTATCTATTACCATATATACCTGGATGTACATATTTGTCCTGAAAAATAGCAAGGTTTCTAGCAAACCAAACAAATGAAATCACTATGATAGGAAGAGACTAATAGTCAACATTGTAAGTATTGTACAACTAGTAATCAAAAGCATCTGACATATCTTTACTATGCCACTGCAAATTCATCCCTCAAATCCTGGAAATGTACCTCCAGATGGAAGACATATATGAACAGTATATAAACATATGATCAATAGATTCCTCATGATGCTTACATAGTACACACTAACTGGGTCTAGTCCATAAACGATGGGTCATAACATCCTAGGTGGGAATAGATCAATGAAAAGCAAGTCAGGGGAATAGTCTCATCTTAAGCGAACATTTCAGGTGCCATAAAGAATAATTCCACCATAGAGGGACAAGATGATATTCCAAAGATCAAAGCTATAGATAACCCAGATTTGGATTATGTATACCTGATTTATAGCTCTAACACTAAATAATCTTATCATCATCATCATTAAAACAAACAAATGAGTCCCTTAAAGAAGTAATATATCTGTTCCAAATGAGACTGTCATCTCAACCCAAGGACAAATCATTGGTAGACATCTAGATAGGAATTTGTGTAGAAGGATCTTGACCAACCCAGATCTGATATAGGTGGATAATGTTCCTCAAATGTATATATTGAGAGAGGTGTTCTGGAAGAATATAATCTAAGAATCCAACCCAAGGATCATGCACAATTCATAACTGTCTATCGTTGCCAATTTTCCATTGTAAATAATCTCTAATAAGATGAAAATATTTAATGGTGATCTCCATAAAGGCGAGTTTGCACTAGATCTCTTATCTTGTGTGTGAATCCATTCCATCATATTGAGTGGCTTAAAGTATTTATGAAATACGAAATTTTCCAATAAACCTTGTCCATTGATGATGCACCATATACCCTTGGCAATCAGAGATTTTGCGGAAATGTGTGGGTTTTTGAAGCCCCACCCTCCCATTTGTTTTGGAATGGAAATTATGTCCCATTTTGTCCATACAATTGACTTGGCCTCAACATTACTTTTCCATAAGAAGTTGTAGTTGATATTTTTGATATGTTCTATGGTCCCTAAAGAAGTCCAATACACTAGTAGGGCCTCCAGAACAATTTTTATAAGAATATATTTCCCACCTCGTGATAACCATTTATTACACCAATGCTGAAAACAATTCTCCACTTTTTCAATGAGGCAATATTAATCCCTTCTCTAATAGCCATTCAATTTTAAGATAAAGCCTAGGTATCGAAGACCATCCTGTAGTTCCACTTTGTGGAAATGGAAAGTATTTGAAATGAAACTTGTACCTTCCATAGAAAGGTTGATAGTTGAAAAGATGATTTCCCAATATTTAAAAGCATACTTGAGACTTCAATAAATTGATCCAATATGGCTCTGATGTGGAGAATATCATTCCTCGATCCATTGGAGAAGATGAGAATATCATCACTGAAAAGCAGGTGCATTATGGAAAGTTTCTATGAAGCTTTGATGTTGTGTATTTGTCCATTTGATCGAGCATGGGCTGAAGCTCTGCTAAGACATTCCATAACAAGTATAAATAATAAAGGCACCAAGGGACACCCCTTCCTGATCCCACACTCAGGTTTGAAAAAGGACGAGGATGATCCATTTTATTTTGAACATCAAATGAAACCATTTGAAAACATGTTGAGACCCAATTCATAAAAGGTATTGAGAAACCAAACTGGTGAAGAACCATACAGAGAAAACACCAATTTACACAATCATATGCCTCTGTTAAATCCACTCTTAGAATGGTCACATGGAGCTTTTTAATATTCTCGAAATGAAGCACTTCTTGTGCATATCCAATAACATTATGTATTTGTCTACCTTTCAGGAAGGCAAACTATTCTAGGGATATTTCCTTTGCCGTAATAGGTTTTATGTGATTTACAATGATTCTGAATATGAGATTATGCATTCAATTACATAGTGATATAGGTATGTATTGGTCCCATTTAGTAGCATGATCTACCTTTGGAATAAGATCAATGAAAGTGGAATTAAAAGCGGCGATAACATTACCTTCTTTCTGGGACTCTTCCATGACTACAAGTAAGTTATTTCCGAAAATATCCATAAAACCAATGAAAAATTCAATCGGCCAACCGTCTGGACCCATAATTTTGTATTTCTTCATTTCATTGATCGTAGAATTTAGATCCTCCATGTCTATATGATCCATTAGGCGATTTTTCTTCTCCATGTCAACTATGTTTGAATATAGATGGAGGAGGTTGAGAGTGCTTTCAGTTGTAGCATGTTCATTAGCTTGATATTGGTTCTTGAAGTGGCGTGCCACATCGCTGGCCGAATCTTGAAAACCAAAAACTTCCCCATCATGCTCAGAGTCCAACTTCCATATGGTACTTATATTATGTTTATGTTTTGCATAATTCTGAAAGTATTTTGTATTATCGTCACCCTTTTCAATCCATATGGCTCAGGTTTTTAGTCTCTAGGAGGATTTGTTCTCATCAAGTACTTTTCTGTGTCAAATCTCTAGCTCAATGATCCTCCTCTTTTTTGAATCCAAATTAAAACCCTCTTGATGCTTATCATGGAAATCATCAAGTTTATCTTCAATGGATCTCAGTTCACGTTCCAGGAAATATTTTTTGTTTGCATCCCATGTGATAGAGAAGTCCTTAATACAGATAAGGTTTTTTAAATATTGTAGCTCTGCATATCCGTGAAGATCGGGTCTGTAGGAAAGCCATATTTTTTTAATAGAATACTTGTAATCCCCATTCTCCAATCAACAGACATTAAATTTGAAGGAACTAGGAGGTTTCTTAGCCGGAGTCTAGAACTCCATAAAAATCACAAAATGATCGGAACTACCACATTCAACAATCCATTGTTTGATAATAACACATGACTGTAGAAGACCATCGTTGATGAGAAATATGTCAATGCGCTTGGAAATATTGTCCACACCCATCCTCATGTTTCACTAAGTATTTGTGATAGAATTTGGAATAATGTCATATAGAACTATGCCCCTCAGTATTTAAATGAAATAGTTCGTCAGTTGGTTGGCCTGAATATTTCCCCTTTTCCTAAAGAAAAGTCAATATCCACTGCAAGAATAAGTTTGTCTGCTTGAATGTAATTGAAGAAAAAATATTCTCCCAAAAAGTGTCCCTGTGAAGATATGGTCCATAAACATTTAGGAATACCTAGGAAAGGCCAGTTTCCATGGAGAAAAGGTTTGTGGCTATACCAGAAGGAATAGGCTAGAAATTCGTATATAACAACTCACTAGCTTTCCATCAAGCAATAAGACCACCCGAACTTCTAGCAGCATCAATGTTAACAAAATTTCAACCCAATAGAAATTTCTTTAGATCCATAATAATAGCTTCACCACATGCTAGGGTTTCCTGAATAAAAACTACAAAGAATTTTTGAGTAATTATAAGTCTCTTAATAACAATATTTTTAAAGGTAAGCCCCAACCCCCTCACTTTAAAGGACATAATAATAATTGGGTAACCATCGAACAAGGATGAATTTCTGTAAGATTCCCTTCAATGGTGAGTTGTTTACCTAATCTCACATCTCTGATGGCTTGATCTTCGCCAATTGATAGAAGAGATCTTCTACTCCTCAATCGCTTGGAGGGATATGGGTCAGGACCAATGCCAACTGTTGTCGAGACCATCTAATATTTTATATTTCCTTGGTCGTAGGTCATATCTATGAGCCTTGGGTGAAATAGGAGTTCTTGGAGTGTCCTCTGGAGACAACTAAGCTTCCTCATAGTCCATAAATAGGGGATCCTGATGGTGTTGGGTTACAAGGGTCAATTGATGTTCTTCTATAACTAGAAGGGTATTAGAAACGGAAAAGGGAGGTATCTGGGTACTGTAGTAGGGAAAATGGGAAGCTATAGAGTGGAGGTTGGGCAAGTTTACTAAAGGGTTCAGTTCATAGATGCCCTATAATTTGAAAAACCCTAAGTCCAAGAAAGACTCAAGGTTTTTGGAAGTAGGCTTGTAAGTTAATGGTAGTGGGCTATTAGGAAGTCTTATGGACCCCCCCTTAAGCCCTAGTTTTTCAAAAAGAAGAATAGGATTATGCACCCAAGGTTTATCAGAAAACTTATTAGAATTATTTCTATGGAAGTCAAATGGTTAAAAAAAATTGTAGGTTAGATAGGGTTTAGTGGAGAGCTTACCCAAGAATAGTTAAGAAAAACCACTTGCCATCGCTGAACAAATTGTAGAAGAATGGAAAGTTTAACATCAAGAAGATGTAGGCTCATCCACTGCAGAATGTGGAACACATATTTGAGGTGATTCCCCACGAGATATCTTTGGTACCCATACACTACTCGGCCTCGAGTTTTCGCTATGCAATTTCAGAGGTCTATGGGACCTGGAAGGTAAAGGGAATTCTTTAACAAGGTGATCAATAGACTGAGAATGGTTATATATGAAAGGTATCCCTGTGTATTCCAGAGGTTGAGAGAAGGAATGGACCCGAATCAAAATGTGTATATCCATGGAGAGGCCCTCTTAGAGGTCAATTTCTACAAGAATGCGATCAATTGTCTTGTGACAAAAATCAATAAAGCTCATGTACCTGAAATGAAAATACCCATTTGTGATCCAATCATCCTGAAAATGTCGATCGACCAGAGGTTAGGGGGAAATTTAGGTAGTTTTACCCATATCCTTATGTATAAATCCATGATTTATTCGCATCAAAGAATGTCATCCACCTGAGCAGTTTCAAATTTCTTGAATCCCAAAACCATGAACCACTAAACCACTAATAAAAGTATTGGAGTCCTCAGTGGTATCCAGGATGACTCCAACCCACCCCCTAGCCAGCGCATAACATTTCAGTCCATATCCAAGGATAGTAGACCATTTCTCATGAATCCAACTTTTAAAAGTGGCCAAACTCATTTGTCTACCAGAGAATATACCCACTAGAGCCTTAATAAGCATCAATGGAAGGTCTCTCATCTATACATACTAACCTAGAGTGAATTGTATCTCTGAGTTTTTCTTTTTCAATCTAAGACTCAATTTTTTGAGTTGTGGAGCTCTATCAGGGTTAACTAGGGTTTGTCCGAATAAGTAGGTGGGGAAGGTCTCCTGGAAGCAAGTGTTAACATCGATAGTGGAACAAGTGTTACGGTGTATTGTAACCATTCAGAGTGGGTTCGGGTCCATATCTAGAGGAGTAACACCAAGAGGGTTTGTGGTGTATTAGCTTGTGAAAGTCAGTTCCATGTGGAAACACACCATGTATAAGACATCTAATATCAGATAACATAGAGCAGTGAAAAAAAAGGTATGGACCTAATGGTTGACAGGAGGTCAAATTACCAAAGAAAATAGAACATAGAAGGAATTTATATCGGTTACCCTAGTAAATGATCATGGTCTTACAGAACCTTCAAAGGCACAATGACGTAGTAACCATATCGGTTTTCGTAACCACAAATACTAATATTAGATCTTGAAAGCTTTATCCATCACCCAAATCAATGCATCCATCGTTCCTTCACTCCTTTCGCTCATGTCCCTCTGTTATAGCCCAAAATGACACTTCTTTGTCTGTGACAACTTTTACATGTTTTTGTCGCATGACGACACTTCATGAAAACTATTGTCAGTCACTCAAAGGACACTTGTAAATGGAGGATCCATATCTAGAGTTATGTAACTTCGTTTACATTGGAAAGGTATCATACCAAGGAAAAACTTTCCACAAGACACAGACCCCTGAAAATGTGTGGGAATACCCTAAAAATGGCTTTTTTGACCCACTCATGATTTTTCCTAAGGAAACATTTCACTCACCCCTTTGCCTAAGGAAAACTGTGAGTATGTCTTGAAGTGTCCAAAAAACAACAAAACATGGAAAGATATCAAAGTTAAGGTGGTTTGGTTGGTTTTGGAACTGCTCCTTTGGTTGTAATTGATCCCTATTCAACCCTAAGTCTTCAGAATAGTATATAAGAGAGGAAGAGGGGTCCATGAAAGGGGACTTAGCATTTGCATTATTATGCTGGTGAAATTGGGACTCTCCTCTTCCCTACATTTTCCCTAGTTGTCATCTCCCTTTGTCGTAGAGCTTGGAGGATGAGATTATTGCGAAGAGAAGCAGGAGATCCAGATCAAAGGTTTCACGAGGTGCCTTGCATGAGGAGAAGATATAACTTGTACTTCTTCTATTGATTAATAAAGCTTTGATGCTCTTTCCTTTCCAAATCAGTGTATGATATGTATTGTATCTATGTTTATGATTACATGTTTATGCTTATCATATTAGAGTTTCATGTTATATTTATTTTTATATCCTTACATGTAGTCAAATTGGATTGAGGAAGGTTAGAAGTGTGTTTTGCAGATCTCTTGAATTGAAGAGCAGGAGGAGGGCTAGAGAAATCTTGGATAAGCCTTCAATCTGTAAGGTATGGACCATTATAACCCTTGAACCTTGTTTACATTCATGCTTTTAGATTGTTATATATTAGTCTTTATATCCCTAGTATGTTGGTGGTCTCGACCCTAGCCACAGGAACACTTTCCCTAACAACAGAACTAGCGACTCTATTGGGGATTCCTTGTCTGTTTTGGAGTATCCTTGTCTTGTTTTTCTAGTGTAATTGAGGTTCTGAGTCCTTCTTGTAGGTTAGGAGTGATGAACCAAATCTCAGAAACTGATAGGGGGGGTGAATTAGTGTCTGTTTAAACTTAAAAATCTCATGCCAAA
>LPNX011044091.1:0-23973 GCA_001517045.1 Pseudotsuga menziesii | reverse complement strand
ATACATGTATATACATGTATACATCTATATGATATATATATATATATGTGTGTGTGTGTGTGTGTGTGTGTGTGTTGTTCTTCATACATGTTTGTATATATATATACAAACACATATGAAGAACAACACATATATGAATATGTCAAATATATTTTTATTAAATACGATTTTACATTACATAGCATTAATGATCTAGCTAGATTGAGAAACCCAGCTTGTATACATGACCCAACATGTAGAGAGGAATTCAATCCTCATTCAAGCTCCAACCTGATTACATACACCAATATGTTTGAATGAACAAAAGGTCCATATCAGTGGTAGAATATCCACCAAGATATCATTTATGATCCACCGAGACACACATTAGAATGATCTTGTCTTCACCCCTTATATACATTATGAAGGGTTTCCAACTTTGAACAAAGATGTCCTTTTAAAAGAAAGATTCTAAACAATGCACCTTTTCATTTAATTTTAGTTTTCTAATTCACTTTAATAACTTAAAATTTCTTATATGTTTACACTTTCGAGTTTTTTTAACTAATTTAGTTACCCCGAAAAATCTCGAGCCACTCCACTTATATTTCTAATTAAAAAAAGTCTGCTAAAATCATGCTAGAACTATTCGAACATTTTTGTGGTTCTACTATCCTTTGAGCATCTGACAAATATTTTGACAATCCTTCTCCATCTCTACCAAAGTTGGAGGTCTACTATCCTTTGACATAGAACCACAAACCAGAACCTTATCACACACAACTAAAAAGGTTTGCCTGTACGAGGGCTTGAACTGC
The DNA here is from genome assembly GCA_001517045.1 of Pseudotsuga menziesii. Lineage (NCBI taxonomy): Eukaryota > Viridiplantae > Streptophyta > Pinopsida > Pinales > Pinaceae > Pseudotsuga > Pseudotsuga menziesii. The sequence goes on along the minus strand of LPNX011044091.1, from coordinate 23,176 downwards.
GACCAAATCAAAAGTCGACACTTAACAATAAAACAAACCACCATGGTATTCATTGCACCGTCGAGATCCTGTTAACCTGCATGCAAGTTTGACCACGATATGGTCTTCCATCCATCGATCAAGACGTCGTGATATCCAATGAATTTGTATTCAGGAAATCTTCCAATTCGGATGTACACTTGGCGTCATGTCATCGTCCACCTTAGCCATGTTTTCCATTGCCACGTTCACCAAAAAGATAGGGGGCCTGATAGGTCGTCCCGGGCTCCGGGCTGGTGACTTCTCATGGAGTCCAAGCAACCAAAGCCCCCACCATACCTTTGCATTACGCGTCAAATAACATATGAAATGTTGGTCTATATAAACACATAAGAATCTCCTTCCGTGACCAATGTGGGATAAACCCCAATGCGAAACTCGATCTCCACCATCCATTTATTTGATCAATGGCTGCTGAGTCTCCTCCTTCGAAAATATTCTCAGGTCCTTCAATCTAGTCATCTCATCTTTGCTCTTAGTAGAATGGTACCTAAGTAAGTCAGCAATATTTGATCTGTTCTGGCTATCCTCATGAATTCCAAGCTTAAGGTTCTTTGAAAATGCCTCATAGAATTTATTGTAATCCTCCATGTTTTCAACAATTTCAAAGAACAAATCTACACACTTCTTCACAAGATTCTTTCTAATAACCTTCAATATTTTGTTTTGTTGGAGTGTCTCGCAAGAAATATTCAAAGGAAGATCCTCAGAGTCCACACCACCCTTGACAAAGCTAAGATATTCAAGGATTTAACTCTTCACAGTTGTCCATAATGAATACATGTCTAACATAGATCTTGATGTTGTTTAGCTTCTTCTTCGTATCAAAGAGATCAAACAATGCCCTTTTTCGAACAAAGAGGACCCCCTTGAACTCAAGTTGTCCCTCAACCAAGAAGTGTTTCACTGCTAAGTGATCTTCCCAGTCATTTTTCAAACTCTTGTAAAAGGACAAATATTCTTCCTTGGTTATATCCTCGACTTTCCTCTCAACCATAGCATCGACCAGTCACTTCCAATTGCATAGATATTCACCGTTTATTCACCTCGATCACCTGTAAAAGCATAACAACTAATCACACCCTGTGTTCTCCCTTAAAGGCTGAGATTTCTTCTTGCTACTAGAATGAATCTCATAGAAAAAACCAGAGACACAGCAAAGCCAGAAACTAGCAGTATTTCACTTCTTTTTTCTTGTGTGCAATTACTTTTTCTAGAATGGATATATGGCAATGTTGCTCGAATAAATTGCCCTGATGAACCCCCTTTTGCACTAGCTCTTGAAAGCATGCGAACAAACATAATACTTGGTGTCTTGTTTATCTAGCAGACATAATGTCTTCAAAAGGAATGAAATTTCTCTTAAGTTCAACCACTCAAGAGAAACATCAACAATTGGAACTACCTGATTCCATGACTAGCCTTATTTGTTCAACTGGATGACCAACCAACGACCCTACATTGATTTCTTCTTTAAAACCTTTCGACCAGGGTTTCAACTCCATCATAACATCATGGCACCATAATACCATAACATCACAAGCTACATTGCTCAAGTAGACAATATGCTTTGGACAAGTGGACAATCTGCATTGCTCTCACTTCATTGTTCTACTCTAATATATTGCCTTGTTGTTCTATATGGTTTGTCATGACTATCATGTCTACCTCCATGTTTCATCTATGTGCAAGTTTCACAAATCATAAAGAGTTGTCATCAAAATCACTTTACGACACCAAACCAGCAGTGATCAATATAGAACATAGGACATATTCATCAAACACTCTTGCATATCACATCTTTGCAGGAATCTCATTACACATTACCTCACATGCATTAACATATATGCAGGGATGCTATGTGCACTAGGTTCCTTGGTACCATCACAGACCATGTTATCTGCATATCCCTAATTGACATCAATGCCAATCCTTCAAGCCAAGTTACCAACAATATCCCCCTTTGGCATTGATGGCAATACTATCTTCATTTCCCCCCCTTTGACATCAAGGGAAAAGGGTTGATTTACTCCCCCCGACTTGATCACTAGTACCCATTTTGTCATCTATCTCTTTTTACATGAGTGAAGAGCAATGTGATCAACTTCCCCTAACTTAGTGCTCTTTATTAAACATGTAATACCCGTTAACCAAGAAATGCTCTCTTATTCATAACATCCTTTTTATTTTTCAAATCTTATTAGTTTCAAGGATAGAGAGATATCTTTATTTTTATGCCTTTTAGGGACACTAGTTTGCTAATCTATCAAAATTAGATACTGATTTCTGATCTAAGTCATCTTTATATCTTTAAGTCTGTTTTTAATATTGACCCGAGGAAACTAAATTCTAACAATTTTGTTTGGACTGACATCCAATAAGAACTCTTTAACAAAGTAAAAAAGTCATTTCCAAGTCCTCTTAATTACTTGGATTTTCTTCAACAATGGTGTGGTCATCATTTATAGAATGAGTGTCTTCTTCTAGAGATGTCTTTCCATAAGATTCACTTGTTTTGACATGAGGAGTAAGACCTCCTGTCTTTGGTCTCCAAAATTTCTTTATCTTCATCTTTGGACTTCTCTCTCTTGATTTCTTATGGATTTTCTCAAATTCCATATTTAAAGACATGTCATGAGGCATCTTACCTTCTGGAGTTTGTATGTTGTCTCTTTTCAAATCCCTTCTTTGACTCCTTGGAGCATCCCCCTTTTGAATGTATTGTGTGTTTGGATTCATGCAATTTTGTGCTTTGTGCCCAAAGCCTTCACACTTGAAACACCTTATGGAGTGACAAAACTTTTTTGTATTCCCAACAAGCTTGCATCTCCAACACTTTGTGTTTTCAGAGGAACTCTTTCGAGTTTTCTTTTCAAAAACATCACATTCCACTACTTTGTGTCCATGTTTGTGACAAGAGTAGCAGTGGCCATTGAATATGTTACCAACCAAGTGTTAGTATGATATGATAAGCTTCCTTTTTTATGTGCTTCATGTTTTAGCCTTTGTCTTCCATAATTCCTTCTCATGGTAGATTTTTGATCTGGTATCTGATTTGTGATTACACTTTGTCTTTTTGAAGAAGAAGAACCTTCCTCAAACTTGGACATGGGAGTCCCTTTCTTAAATTCTTTATCCTTTTTGTATCCAAAACCCGTTCTGTCATGGGACTATATTTTCTTACTTCAAATTTCATCTATAATGGTTGAGCTATTATATAGATTTCTCTTCTCATTTCCCTTGTATGGATAAATATATTTGGATTGAAGATAATCAATCGCTTTCCTTTATCCACCTTTTGTGAATGTATCTTTAAGAGCTCCAGCTTAACTTTTCTTTATCTCACTTCCTATGAGACATGTAGATTCTTCCTCTTCTTTTCTAATAATAGATTTTCCTTAGTAGCGTCCTCTTTTCTAGAGGCTAAGGAAACCATCCTTTGATACCTAGCCTCTTTCTCCTTTAAGTTTGCATGATCTTTTTCAATCTTCTTCTTGTCATCCTTCAATTCCTTCTCAAACTGTTTCATGGCCATATTCAAATATTCTTCTCTTTGATTTAGTGACCTCTATCTTTCTATAAGCCTTTCTTGTCTTTCTTGTAGGCTCTTATCCCAATCTAGTAAATTCTTCCTCTCTATAGGCTCCCTTCCTCTCATTTGGTTCTCTTAGTTAGGAAGCCCTCTTTCATTAGCTTCATTTTTTCTTCTAAGGTTAAAGACTTCATACTTTACCTCTTTTATTTCATCAACTTTGTTTTCCAATTGTAAATTAAAACTAGAGAAGCATTCTTTAATTCTCTTTCCTTGTCATCTAGCTAGATCCTTTGCTCATTCAATATCATCTCAGAAGCCTCATGTTTCTTGGTTAGTGCAAAGAACTTATCTTTTAGAATATTTCAGTCATTTTTAGTATCTTTTGGACTCTTGTATTTTCTTCTAGAACCCTTGGATTCAATCCACAATCCTTGAAGTAACTCACTGATCTTGAAAATAGTTTCAAGCTCACTTAGAGTGACCATAAACTTGTTCTCAATCTTATCAAAAACATTTTTGGGATGAAAACCTAATTTCTTTTTGGTATCTCCAATTGCAATAAGGAAGTCTTCCTTCAATTTCTTCAAGTCCTCATTCTTAGTAACGAGGCTTTTATTTTTGAGAATTAATAGGTCTTCTTCTTTTTCATTAGAGAAAAAATCATCATCGTAACAACTATAATTTGAAAGTTCATCTAGCCCAATGATTTCTGAGTTTTGTGATGAGGCAAATGAGGAATTGTTCTCTTGACTACTCAACATATATTCACTTATTTCTTCATCATATTTTTGACATGTATCTTCGCTTGCAATTTTATACTTGGCTTGATATGTGTCTTCAATATTTAGCCATAGATTTCTTGCAGAGGTGTAGTGCACTAGTCTCATCTTGACATCATTTGATAAGGCTCTCTTAATGGTTTGCAAAGCAATAGAATTGAATTTCTGATCATCTTTTGAAATTCTGGTGTTGTTCTTCAAGTACCGTTTCTTGCTTGCTACTGCATCCCACACACATGGTCCTTTGGATTTCAATTGACTCTTCATGGAATCCCTCCAATTGGCATAGTCATCTCCATTAAACAAGGGGATTTAATCATCTACATTTCTAGCCATTTTTAAAATGCCTATTTTGGTACCTATCTTTAGATTAAGTGCACAGCTCTAAAAATGGACCTGTTTTTCATTTTGGATCCACCTTCCAGCAGTTAGCTGTTCCAAAGGAACCTTGCTCTGATACCAATTGATGAACCAGGTCTCAAACACTGAGAGGGGGGTGGGGGGTGAATCAGTGTCTCTTAAAACTTAAAAATCTCTTGCCAAAGCGCTAATTTAATCAGTCATATGTATTATGAACCAATCATGACATTTACCAATTGTGTGTGTGTGTGTCTATATATATATATATATACATACAAACACATATATGAATATGTCAAATATATTTTTATTAAATAGGATTTTACATTACATAGCATTAATGATCTAGAACCATCTAGATTGAGAAACCCACTCTCTTACAAGACCTAGCTTGTATACATGACCCAACATGTAGAGAGGAATCCAATCCTCATTCAGGCTCCAACCTGATTACAGACACCAATCTGTTTGAATGAACACAAGGTCCATATCAATGGTAGAATATCCACAAAGATATCATTTATGATCCACCGAGACACACATTAGAATGATCTTGTCTTCACCCCTTACCTACATTATGAAGGGTTTCCATCTTTGAACAAAGATGTCCTTTTAAAAGAAACATTCTAAACAATGCACCTTTTCATTTAATTTTAGTTTTATAATTCACTTTAATAACTTAAACTTTCTTATATGTTTACAATTTCAAGTTTTTTAACTAGTTTAGCTACCCTGCCAAATCTGGAGCCACTCCACTTATAGTGCTAATTAAAAGAAGTCTGCTGATATTGTGCTAGAACTGTTCAACATTTTGTGGTTTCGCTATCCTTTGAGTATCTAACAAATATTTTGACAATCCTTTTTCATCTCTACCAAAGTTGGAGGTATGCTATCCTTTGACATAGAACCACAAACCAAAACCTTGTCGCACTCAACTAAAAATGTTTGCATGTACGAGGGCTTGAACTGTGACCCAGTCAAAAGCCGAAACTTAACAATAAAACAAACCACTTTGGTATTCATCGCACCACCGAGAGCCTGTTAAACTACATGCAAGTTTGACCACAACACAGTCTTCCATCCATCGATCAAGACATCGTGATATCCAATGGATTCATATTTAGGAAATCTTCCAATTCAGATGTACACTTGGCATCATGTCATTGTCCACCTTAGCCACATTTTCCATTTCCATGTTCACCAAAAAGATAGGGGGCCTGACAAGTCGTCCCAGGCTATGGGCTGGTGACTTCTCGTGGAATCCAAGAACCTATATCCCCCACCATACCTTTTCACTACGCATCAAATAACATATGAAACGTTGGGCTATATAAACACATAAGAATCTCCTTCTGCGGCCATTAATGTGGGATAAACCCCAACGCAAAACTTGATCTCCACCGTCCATTTGTTTGATCAACGGCTGCTGAGTCTCCTCCTTCAAAAATATTCTCGGGTTCTTCAAGCTAGTCATCTCATCCCCACTCTTAGTAGAATGGTACCTAAGCAAATCAACAATATTTAATATGTTCTGGCTATCCTCATGAATGCCAATCTTAAGGTTCTTTGAAAATGCCTCATAGAATTTATTGTAATCCTCCTTGTTTTCAGCAATTTCAAAGAACAATTCTACACACTTCTTCACAAGATTCTTTCTAATAACCTTCAATATTTTGTTTTGTTGGAGTGTCTCGCGAGAAATATTCAAAGGAATATCCTTAGAGTCCACAACACTCTTGACAAAGCTAAGATATTCAGGGATTTAACTCTTCACAGTTGTCCATAATGAATACATGTCTAACATAGAGCTTGATGTTGTTTAGCTTCTTCTTCGTATCAAAGAGATCAAATGACACCCTTTTTGGAACAAAGAGGACAGCCTTGAATTGAAGATGTCCCTCAACCGAGAAGTGTTTCACTGCTAAGTGCTCTTCCCAGTTGTTTGTGAAACTCTTGTAAAAGGCCGCATATTCTTCCTTGGTTATATCCTCTGTTTTCCTCTCAACCATAGCATCGACCAATCACTTCGAATTGCAGAGATATTCACCATTTTTGCTTCTCGATCACTTGTAAAATCATAACAAATAAGAACACCCTGTGTTCTCGCTTAAAGGCTGAGATTTCTTTTCGATCTTAGCATGAATCTCATAGAAAAAACCAGAGACACAACAAAGATGGAAACCAATAGTATTTCACTTCTTTTTTCTTGTGTGCAATTACTTTTATAGAATGGATATATGGCAATGTTGATCGAATAAACTGCCCCGATGAACCCCCTTTTGCACTAGCTCTTGAAAGCATACGAAAAAACATACTACTTGGTGGCCTGTTTATCTGGCAGCCATACCGTCTTCAAAAGGAATGAAATTTCTCTTAAGTTCAACTACTTGAGAGAAACATCAACAATTGGAACTACCTGATTCCATGACCAACCTTATATGCTCAACTGGATGACCAACCAACGACCCTTCATTGCTTGCTTCTTTAAAAACTTTCGACTAGGGATTTAAATCCATCATAACATTATGGTACCATAATACCATAACACCACAAGCTACATTTCTCAAGTAGATAATCTGCTTTGGACAAGTGGACAATCTGCATTGCTCTCACTTCATTGTGCTGCTCTGTCATCTTGTCTTGCTGTTCTATATGTTTTGTCATGAATATCATGTCTACCTCCATGTTTCTTCTATGTGAAAGTTTCCCAAGTCATAAAGAGTTCTCATTAGACTCACTTTAGGACATCAAACCAACAATGATCAATATAGAAGAACATAGGACATATTACACAAACACTCTTGAATATCACATCTCTGCAGGAATCTCATTGCACATTACCTCACATGCATTAACATATCCGCAGGGATGCTATGTGCAATAGGTTCCTTGGTACCATCACAGACCATGTTATTTGCATATCCCTAATTGACATCAATGCCAATCCTTCAAGCCAAGTTTCCAACAAGGAGTTACTCTCAAGTCTATGTGAACACCTTCTTTGCCTTTTTAAGGTTGTTTTTTACCTCTATTAGGCCTTCCAACACCCACACACGACTGTTACAATGTACAGTGGTATTTTCCTGATGTACACATGAATTCCCTTTGGGAAACCTGCGTGTCACTTTCCCCTTTTCTTAAGGAAACTCACGAGTGCCCTTTTTCTGTGATTTTTCACCCTTTTTGGGCCTGTTTGGGGTGGTATGGGGTTGTCTATTGGGTCCTCCTAGCTCCTTTTCCTATATAATACCCCTGTGGATTGGTGTACTCCCTTGTTTGTACTCTTGAATTGGTTTTTAATAATTTTATGATGCCATTGGGATTTTCCATTGCTATTTCCCCCACCTCCTTGCTTGGCATGACCTTTTGGTGAATGGTTCTCATCAACCTCTGTTAGAAGTCATAGTCTGAACTTAGGAGCTTTTTGATCTATGTTTCCTTCATTCTTGTTTTTTAAATTCTTCATGCCAAATTGGTTGGATTGTTCCCTTATGCAAGTCTCCCTCCGAAGGAAGGTCTTGTCTGACTTTAGGGAAGCCTTGGGCCTATTTGGTGGTTATAGAGCATAATTCCTTTTGCTTTGTTTACATTATTTGTATGCATTAGTTTGTAAGTTGTTTTTATTTCTCATTTATAAAGAAAAAGTAAAAAAGAACAAGTATTTTCTTTATATGCATTTAGGCCAGGGTTTAGTCTTAGGTGCATTACATACCATTGTTTTTTGAAAATACAAAAATAGTCTTTCTTTTGTGGCCTCCATTTTCAGTTTTGAAATGAAAAGAGAAGTAAAAGTTTGCATTTTGATTCTCTTTTGTTTAGTCATCTTGTTTATGATTTCAAGTCAAAACACCATTGGTTTCATTTCTGCTACCTTTGATTAATCAACAACCCTTAAAATGAACGTTAATATTTAAAATATATTAGTAACACTTTATTTCTAGGGACGACACAGACTAGTCTAGGCTAGTGTTTTGGGTTATGGACATCTTTAACTGCCTAAAACTTTAAACTCAAACATAGTGGCCTTTCATTCAGGAAATCCAATATTGTAAATAAAGACACTAAAAATCTCCTCTAACATGGGAGTCAAGCATGAGGTTGTGCGATACTGAGTTTTGGAGATAACCCTCGTATACTCTGTTGAGCATACACCAAAGATGCTGCACATTTGGGGACTTACTCAATACATGTTTTCGGCCCTGTGTGGTGCCTAGTATTGTTTGAGTTTCAGGCTTAGCTACCTTACCCATGTGCAGTGGCTGGATCGACGACTGTTTTGCAAGACTTTCTTTGTGATTTTGGTAGCCTTAGTATCTATACTTCTAGGAATCCACACAGGTTATGGTGGAACATTATTTTCATTATACCTAGGGAAGGATCGAGAGGAAATCCCTTACATACAGTTTGAGAAAATTGATTTGGTGATTCAAATTATTGGACCCAAGGCTGTGTATTTTGTACCCCGAGTAATTGTTCTTCATCCTTCAATGGTTAGTTCTGGGTCCTTATCATCCTAGACTCTCCTTTGGAAGGTATCCTTGTGTGCTTGGTCTAATACTTAGGATTTTATGCTAGTGGTGTGCTCTCTATGCTCTTGGTTGCCAATTGACCTCAAATATTCATTTTTTGTCGAGTTAGAAACTATGGCTAGTACCCCTACAGAAACCAACTAGGGGATCCCCATGCTAGGGGATTCTTGTGCTTTTCCTTTTACTAGGAATGTTGGTGTTCGCTTGGTGGCCACTTTGAATCTGCATGGATTCACCCTAGGGCTACCAGTTTGGTTTTTTTACACTTCGAATATCCTGAATGATCCTAATTCTTCTCAAGTAAGCACCTTATATCAAGGGAATCAAAAAAATTTCTCCCCTTCACCAGTAGCAACCTCTCCTCCTCCTTCTAGCTCATGTGGTGAAAGTTTTAATACTAGTAACATGCAGTCTAAAGTATTAAATTAAGGAAGAATAGAAAGAAGACACAAAAGCAAGGGGGTAGTCACCTAAATTTTGAAGGTCATGCTGGGGGCACCTTTCCAGCCTCTGCAATTCATGTTGGACCTAACCACCTAGCCTCTGGAAGTCATGCTGGGGGAACTCACTCAACCTGTGCAAGTCATGTTGATCTTAACCACCCACCCTCTGGAATTCATGCCGGGGGAACCTATCCAACCTCTGCAGGTCATGTTGGACCCAACCACCCAACCTTTGGAAGTCACGATGAGGGAAAACAACCAGCCTCTACAAGTCATGTTGGACCCAACCACCCATCCTCTGGAGGTCATGCTGGGGGAAAATGGTCATCCAATGCAAGTCATGTTGACACCATTACGAAAACCAACCATCCAAAATGCAAGCCTAACTTTCCTTGTAAGATTTGTGAGGGAGACCACCTTACTCAGCAGTGCCCTACCATTGCAGAGGTACGAAGAGTATGGTTCTAAGGATATTATGTTCCTGAAAAAATTGTGATTTCTCAACAACCTATTCAGCCTGTGGTTGATCAAGTGATTGAACCAATGTGACATTTGGTCAATCCCACTCTTCCTTCAGAGAGTGACCTTTATCAAGTGATTAAACTGATGCAATCTTTGGTTAATCCCACTCTTCCTTTGGAGAGTGACCTTCATTAAGTGGTTGAATAATTGCCATCTTCGATCAATACCACTCTTCCTTTGGAGAGTGAATTGTCTGCTAGTTGTGTTTTCTTCACTGCTAGTTCATAACCTTTTGGACTTGGGGGCACTGAATTTGCTTTGAATGAACCCCCGCCAAGCCTTTGGATTGCTTCCTTTAATTGGGATATCCTAGATGAGTTGTGCCTTCCTTCAGATGCATCTTTTCAAATAAAGGTCCAAATTGGACACTATACAATCGCCTGTTGTATTGTCAATGAATGAGCCTCTTTTACTATTCTATCTGCACGTGCTTGGAGGGGAATGGGATCTCCCAGCCTTATGTCGACTGATAGTCAGTTATTGGATTTTGATATAAGAACTAGCCAAGGTTTGGGAAGTCTTACTCAAACTTCTGTTACTTTGGGTGGGAAGACCATCTTAGTTGATTTTATGGTGATAGAGGACCCCTTGGATTTCAATATGCTCCTCAGGCGTGATTATGTTTATGCTATGCAAGCTATGGTGTCAACTCTATTTCATGTAATGTAATTTCCTCATAACGAAAGCATTGCCGCTATCGATCAACTAACATTTCTTGATCCCTCTTTGACCTACCCAACTGTAGACCATGTCTATCCTTTGTTAATTCCTAGTGTTTCAGTAGACACTACCCCACCATGGGTGCATTATGTGGCCTCGTATCCCTTGTGTCTAATTGCTACTGAGAATAAGCCCTTGCATTCATTCTTATTTTCTTGGGACTTGGTCTCAGTAGTTGACCAGGTGATCTATTCAATGGGAACTTTGGAGCCTACTCTCCACCCTATTGATCCAACTGAATGTTTAGACATGTGTCCTATCTCGGATGGTCTCCTTCTTTCAGATGAAGTATTCCTAGAGTCTTTGATATATTCTGATGTTCTTATGGATGTTGAATTAGTTGTAGTTAAATCCAACCATGACTAGCTTGTTGAGTTTGATACTTCTGGTGATCAATCCTCCAATGTTTGCATTGTTGAGTCTTTGGACTCTCCCATTGAACAACAAGTCAGTGATCCTGATGGGTTTGATTCTGCTTGTAGACTTTTCGAATCCTGTGATACTAAGTTTGTTCCTCCAGAATCTATCACCCCTTTCAACTTTAGCTTTCCTCTTGAGGTTGATCTTATCGATTATAAACCCTTGAGCCTTGGCACTATAGAGTCTTCTTTGGTCGATTCCACCTTGAATACACCTTTTGTGGAAGATATCAAAGTTGCCCGTATTTATACCAAAGTGACATAAATCATATCTTTTCTTCTGAATATGATCTTGATACTGTTATTTCTTAGAGACAGGATTCTTAGTTGGATTCACAATTGTTTACTAGCCTTGCCTTTTGGTTCAAGTTGTAATTGCATTTGCATGTATTATGCTTGTGCTTATGAGCTTGGTGCTGAATTTCGTGCTTTTAAATCATTATATAAGTTGTAATATCTCTGATATGATATCATATTAGAGTACTAACTATGCTGCAAATATAATTAAATTGTGCAATTAAAACTTTACAATAAAATCGATCACTTCTTTGTGCAGGGAAAAATATAGGCAGTACTGGAAAATATGGGAATGGCAGTGGGATAATGGAAGAGACCAAGAGAAAAATTTGGACAGAGAGAGTTATTTCCCAATGCACTTGGATTTTGGGTCCTTTCGGGTTTCGATTTCAGCTCCGCTGAAGTCTACTCCCACGCTTCTGGGTGTCCCAACCGTGCAAACTAGGAATGAACCATCACCTCCAATCAACCAGTGGATAAGGAAGATGATATGGCTCTTAAATAATATTATCATACATTATTCAAAGGTCTATCCAAGTTTATAACATATCTGGGATGTTTAGGAAATTGCACAGGAAAAACTAGTCTCTTGGACTATACTCTAGAATTGATTTCTGTGGGTTCCAAACACATGAAGAAGGTTTATAAACTTGAGTTTCAAACTTGGAATATATTTAATATTATGTTAATGAATTCTCAGAAATGAAATAAATAATATTTGAATTGTTTTAGTCCACTAAATCATTCGAAATAGAAAACTAGTCATATTTTCTTGCAATTCTAGACAATGTATTGAAATGCTCCCCAAAATTCAATCTAACTCATTCAAATCTCTGAAATAATTGTAGAAAGGGAATAAAACATTAATCAAGGAAAACCAAGAAAAATAAAGTTTGAGAACTAAACCACTAATTGGTCAGTTCTCAGCCCACCCCTGTAAATCTGGCAGCTTGTAAGTTGAGGGGCTAGGCTTGACTGCAAATTGAAAAAACAAAGGCCTACCCATCATCAAAAACTACATCTGCTATTTTACAATCAATCTCATCAGCCCGTGAAAATCGAGGGAGATCGGGTTGGGTGTCTAGTGTATTGCTAGCTTCTTTTGCTTGGTAGTTCCTGGTTCTAGCTCAATTAGATAATTTCCCAATATAGAATTCACTGGTTCATTCTTTTCTTCCAATTGAGTAACATTGTGTTTCATGTAGGGATCTCTCAATATCTTTATCTGGTTTGGACTTCCCTTATGAGGCAACCACAGATGTGACCAATCTGATGCACAATATCCATTTAGCTTTGCCGACCAATCCCGACTCAAAACAAGTCCATATGCCTCAGGTATGTCTGCTACTACAATATCGATGAACTGACATACCTTTTCATTTGAAGATAATTGAATCGGAACATCCTCCATTTCCCCAATTACCTTCACATTTGTTCTGTCTAGCTGAGTAACCTGCCAGGAAGTGGGTTTAAGTTGTCCATTGATCTTTTTGCAGACTGAAAGTGGCATAACATTGACTGCTGACCCTGAGTCTATTAAACAATTGTGCACCTTATGGAAAAGTCAGGAGGAATGGTGGGGTTAACCTAGTATTACCTCCCACACTTGCTTCAACAATCTTTTCTATAGGTTGGTTGTTAATGGGAAGCTCCTCGTCTGGTACTTCAAGTGCTTTTAACAATTCGTACCCCATCTCAGGTGCTTTGAGATTTTCTTTGACATTATCAGCTTTGTCTTCAATAGGCCTATCAGGCATGTTGACTTGTTTTGGATCTTGACTGCTAATAGTAAGTTTAGGTATTTAATCATCTGTGTTGTTTTTCTGTATTTTCTTCATATTGTCTTGAAATTTCTTAATCTTTGGAATTATTGAATTGTCTTTATTTAACAAACCTTGGCTCCTTGTTGTCACATTTGTTTTTGGTATCTCCTCATGCTTCAGAGTACCTTCGTCTTCTGTATAAAAAAGTGAGACACAGTCCCATAAAACCAGAGCATCATCCTCTTGTTTTTCTGTGGATTTATTTCCCTTTTCCTCCTCCTCACCAGCTTCTGTTAGTTTAGAGTCCAATAGCTGATTCATCACTAATGTCATCGAATTGATCCATTGAGGGCAATTTTTTTCAGAATGAGGCTGCTGATGAAAGGTGCAAAAATTATCCATACCCACCTCAGTTAAATTCATTGATGTAGGACTATGTGGAGGAGGCTTAGATTGATTTTTTTCCTCTCTCCTTTCATGGTAAGGCATGTATTCTTTATGAGACTCCTTTTCTTTTTCCTAATCTATCACTCTATTAGATAGTTTTTTCATCATTTTCAACATTCCTTCAAAAGTTTTTTCTCCCGACTGCTCAGGATAATCTTCTATGCTCTCTTTTTCAGCTTCTACTCTTTCAGCTTCTTCATAAGTTTCTGATAACGTAGGTTTGACTGACATTTTAGCAAACATAGCCAACTCAGGCCCCAAAGCTGAAGTATAGTATTCACTCAAAACTTTATCAGATGGTTTATCAGTTGCAGAAAAATTATTTAGATAAGCAGCAAACCTTTGAGTGAAACTATGCACTTTTTCCTTTCTTTCTTTCTTTAAAGCGCATAAACCTTTCATTAGAGCTGCATGAGTTTTTTGGGATGCATATTTACTTCTGAATATTCTTTCAAATGTGTCCCAGTCTGGGATTGAGTTTGCAGGCAAGCAAAATACCATGAGGCTGCTGCTCCTTTCAGGGTATGTGGAAACAATCTGCAGACTACATCTTCATGTTCTCTAGCCCTTATTCCTTCTATAGCCAAGTAAAATATTTTCAAATGATCATCTACGAAAATCTTTTGACTTGGGTCAAAATTGGGAAGCGTTTTCTCAAAAGCCTGAGGTAATTCATGTAAAGGGGGTGCTAGGTTTAAAGGTGACCTAGCCCTCCAAACAGGTGGTGGATTTGGTGGGTTGGGTGGTTGATTTGCATTCACATTTGCCATGAGTCTGGGTGGAGAATGAGGTGGTGAGTGAACAGGGGTATGAACAGGTGAACAACAAGGTGTATTTGGGCCCACTTGATTCAAAGGCTGAACAACTTATTGTAAGGTTGTTTCTACCAGTTCTTCAAAATCTCCAACCAACACTGCGTCTTCCAATATAGGACGATATTTCTTCTTATATTCTCTTCTATGCAAGACAGGAATAATTGGTAATCCTCCAATCTTCTTCACATATGCCCTAGTATGTCTTCTCAGATCATTAACTACTTCGTTATTGACATAATACAGATGCTCTTTACGCTTCTCTTCAGGAATTGTATTGGGAAACAAACTGCTTTCAAAACTATCACCGGTGGAATAATATCGAGAAAATAAGTTTCCTCGGCCAGCCATGCACTGGCTGCCCTCCTTCTAGCACCAAAAACTTACAAGCTGCCAGATTTACAGGGGTGGGCTGAGAACTGACCAGTTAGTGGTTTAGTTCTCAAACTTCATTTTTCTTGGTTTTTATTTCTTGATTATCTTGCACATAAATAAACTAATTTTGTTGTTTATTTTTGATTTATTTTATTTCTGTTTGTTTTAGTTATATTTTGATTGATTTCAATAAAAGAATCAAACTTTTGGTTGCATGGAGAGCATCAGAATTCTGGTTAACTAAAATCCTTGATTATAAAATTGTGTACTATTGTTTTATCTGAAAGAATTTCTTCTAGTTAGCAGTTTTCCTATATGGATATGAACACATTGAAGTCCTACTTAATCCTTGTAAAATAACTCAGGATCAAAAGGGCTGGAATACTATTTCGAGGTTCCATTCATCTCACATTTAAAAATGTCCTAGGGAGTGACAACAAAAGACCCATGGAAAGGAAGCAAGGTAAACAATATATTATATATAAATGATCCCATGCCAAGAATTGAAATCCAAAAGGAAAATAAGAGTCAAGAATATCCTAAGAAAGCAATATGTATCAAAACAAAGTACTAAATCATATGAGTACAAAATTGCCAAAGTTCTTCTCCGTCTGTGAGCTAAAAATTAAATACATCTCTCACACAAAAGGGCACTATGGATAGAGGAGCCTGAATAAAAAATAAATCAGGAAGAAAGGCATGCAGGAGGACTCAAAAGAAAGGACAAAAGTCCAAAAGCACAAAAGTGAAAAATGGCATGGGAATGAGGAACAAATGAATATTTATGTTTACCATATGTTACAATCTTGTGGTGTCCAAGCTGGAAGCTACCTGAAGACAGAGGTAAAAATTGAAACTCATATTCCTGGCCTCAGAAGAGTTATCTTGACTTTGAAATCTTGGTTTCTATTTTGCTAAATTGGACTATCATCAATGATTAAAAGTAAATACATTTTCCATTTGGGAAATCCAGACATCTAGAAGAATTCAACATGTTGGTTTTATTGTCAAATAGTCTGTTACTTAAGGAAGAAATTGTCCAGAGATCTGGGTTCACCAGGTAGTCGCAAATTGTTGCAGCTACAACTTTTTCCCATTTTTTTTTAAATTTTGGACCCTCCTTGTTGATGTTATCTTGCCCAGGAGTGTTTTGATTGCTAAACTTTGTTTTTCCCTCTGCGTCAAATTTGGGTTACTTGAAGTTGAATTGAGGTCAACTGTTTTCATGATTTTCGGGAAACTACCTTTTGTTTGCCAATGTTTTGACTGGGGAATTTAATGTTTTGATTTGAAAAATAACGTCCTTTTTATCTAAATGTTTTCCTTTATCGCTATCAGAGGTCAGTTGAAGTTTTAGTCGGAATTCTAATTCTCTGTGTCGCCGTTGTTTCAAAGGATAAATGAACTTTTTAATGCTGCCCAGCTAAAGGTCTTTAAGCACATAACGCTATGTTTTATGTTTGTTTATTGCTGCTGGAAGTCTATTGATGTGTGAATAGGGGCATTAGTTCTCTATGCAGCTGCCGTTGCAGAGGACAGATAGAGAACCGACCGATGGATAACTCTGATTTTCGTCGATGCGTGGTTTTATTGGTTCAAACCTTTTGGCTTTGCGATGATATATTTTTGTTTTTAGTTGTTTGAAGCTTTTTGAACAATGAATTGGGGCCGTAGTTCTTTACACGGCCGCCGTTGCGGAAGCCAGCTAATGAACGTTCCGACGGATTAGTGCTTATCTTCGCCGATTACATGGTTTATTGCTTTTTATTATTTTTGTTTCTTCGCTATTGGAATGGTTTATGACTTTGATCGGAAGCCATAGTTTGTTTGCTTTCCGTCGTTGTGGATTTTTCAACGAACTATTTGCCGATGCATTGTCCTTAGTTCTTCCAACCTCCGATGCATGGATGACAGTTTTTAATGCTTTATTTTGCCGACGTTTTATTTCTCCCCAGAACCCTTAGTCTATGTGGTCTCCGCCGTTGCGGCGACTTAGTGAACTAATCGTCCGACGTATAGATTTTTCGTTCATCGATGAGGAGTTTGTTAGCCCGATGCTTAGCGTTTCTTGCTTCCTATTGCCGGTAGGTTTTTTCCCGCTAATTCTTTTTGGTGTGCTTTTACTCTATGTTATGGAATGGAGGAGTTTTCCCGCGGGTTTTGGTCGAGTTAGGGTTTTTAGAGAGCAAGAATGTAGTTTGTGATTTGGTGTTTTGAGGAGAAGTGGTTACATCGTTTGGTTCATGCTTTCATCGGAGGGTTTCAAGTTAGTCTAGATGTGGCCTGGATTGAGATAAAGAGTCTGTTCTATTGGGATTGTGATTTTAGTTGGACAACAAGCTTACAGGATTTTCAAACCCAGTTTGTAGGATTTCTTTACCTTATCTTTTCATGCATTAATATTGTTGTAGTTTATTTTATAGAATGCATGTATTGATATAGTTTGTGTCATGTTGTTAAACACTAAATGGTCTAAAATCTGCTATTTTCATGACAAGGCAATTGCTGCAAGGAGGATATATCTAAAAGACAAAGCGGAAGGGAGGCAACAAAGAAAGACGAAGTTGGAGCATAACGAAGCAGAGATAGAAAAGGAAGGAGAAAGTGGAGGTATGAGATCAACAGGATCTCAAAATACCAACGGATTACTGAGCATAATCAATAGCAACATAGGACCGGGTTTTGGAAAAGTTCATCAGTTACCAAGCTGGTCCCTTTTATAAAGTGCTCTTAAACCTTAATCTGAAATGTAACGTATTACATAAATCATGAACATTCACTAAAAGACAAAATTGTGGGACTGAACGGTTGGGGGGAAGCCCAAATGTCACCGAGGGGCAGCCCAAGAGTTTTGCTTGTAGTATAAGTATATAGGAGTTAGATAGAAGAGGGAATTTTTCCCAGATAGATTTGTGAGAGTATGATGTAAGAAGAACTATTTCCTTTTGCATAAAGAAATTACAAGTTTCCTATTGGAGAAAGCTTTGTGGAAGGTTTCAAATGCTGTGCAATGGATTTGTTGAATGTGAAGTATTTCATTTTCAACTGTTATCCATTAACTGTGAGATCGTTCTAACTCTTTGAACCTATGTTCTTGTTATGAATGCGCTCTAGTTTATTTTATGAAATTTCCACTGTGAGTAATGAATGCTGTTCATAAACAATTAGCTATTTGGTTGTTCATATATCTATAAATGTTCATGTGTTTTGAAATAAGTAACAGTTATCTGTGATTTTTCTTAATGCATGCACAAAATACATTACTCGTTGATGAATAATAATCTTGCTCCCTAGGGATAGGTTAGATAGCTAGTTTTAGTTTTTTCTTGTTGTGTGTGGTTTAGATGCGAGAGAGTTAAGATGAGAGGTAAGAACCTGTGCATCACATTGTGACCTCTCCTCGTATTCTCTATCAATCTGCATTTTTATATAGGCACTTGCATCTCATACTTAAATACAAAAAACTAAAAACCTTTTATTTTTGTTACTTGACCTACGGTAGCCGGACCGTAAACCGGACAGATTCCTCATACCAAACAGTAACGGGCTAGTTGGGAACGTTTATTGGGGAGAATCCCTAATTGTTGTTACCTGTGATTTCCCAGGCCTCAACAGAACCTTTAAGACATAATTTAAGTTCACATGAGTCTCAAATATTCATCCATCAACATAGACTTCATTATAAGGGAAAAATACTAGAATTGAGATAGATTTGGAGTGACAAACGACCCGAACTATGAAAAAATTTGGTACAGATATGCAACTAATATCAGGGATTGATAATAACCACCATAAATTGATCATATCCTTTAACCCTCTTCTCATAACTTTAGCTCAACAATCTCTCAGAAAAAACTAGGAAGAACTTTGAGATTCGAGTGGAAGAGTCCCCAATATATGTATTGGAGTTGTAAATGGAATGGAAAGGATTCATGACCTGCAAAAAAACTCCATTAATGGCTGAAATCTTCTATCATATCATGAATCAAACTCTAGGTGGCTTCTCCTTAGCTTTTATATGACCTGCAATGAAGATGGGGGAGAAGAGAGGAAGATAAGAACATGGGACTTGGGGTGCATCACTGAAGAGAATTGAGGAGCAGTATTGAATCCCAAGATTCACATAAAATCAAAACAATAACAAACCAAAATGAA
Source organism: Pseudotsuga menziesii (assembly GCA_001517045.1). Lineage (NCBI taxonomy): Eukaryota > Viridiplantae > Streptophyta > Pinopsida > Pinales > Pinaceae > Pseudotsuga > Pseudotsuga menziesii. The sequence goes on along the minus strand of LPNX011044091.1, from coordinate 3,981 downwards.
TAATGGATTTGGAAATCCCCTTAAGTAGACCTTGGGTGACTTGTTGAAAAAGGGCTTCAGCTGTTGAGCAAGTAACCCACTTGCAAACCCTAAACCTAACCTTGAATTCACCCTCCTTCAAAAAAATAGGAAGTAAGAGTCTTAGGTAAGGTTTCCTTGTTTGTTCCCTTCAATCGTAAATGGAAACTTCTCCCTCTTTGACCCAAAAGTTGCCTTTTTTGTGACTGATTGTTTCTTCTGCACTTTCCTGTTTTGAAAACTGCCTTGCTTTTCCTACTTTTGATAGTTGCTATCTTTTTTTATGACAATTTTCTTTTTTGGTAGTTTCTATCTTTTTGGCTTGAGTTCCTTTTTAGAATTTCCTTGATTTGCTTGAGTGTTTCCATTTTTCCATTCTAGTAAAGTTTCCTAATGCGCTCTCCTTCCTTAACAACTCATTTCCACCATTAGTTATGTTTCATAATAATTAACTAATTACAAATAACATGAATATAGAAATTACATGTCTCCATAGTTTTAAATAATCAAAATTTCTAGGAATAATTAATTAATGCAACTTTTGAACCCTTAGGTGTTTGACAAGGTCAACCCTTTCAATGTCCTTCCACGAAGGGACATTATAGTCCTCCCCTCCCAATTCTGCTTGTCCTCAAGTGAAAGCAATCTATGTTGCTGCAAAATTTGTTCACCCAAAGAAGTCTTCCCCCCATGTAGGAGAAATGGAACATGATACCACATAGATGAAATCATGTGAAGAAAGGTTGAATTGCTCCATCAAGCTAGTACGTAAATCTTCTCCAAAGATAAGCAATGTCAAGGTCCCATTTCTCGCATTGCATCCCCTTCAATGAGAACTCCTTCTAACACAACTCCTTAGACAAAAGTATGTTTGGATCCCATTTCCTCAACTGTAAGTATCCAAATGTTCCTGCCACTTTTGGAAATCTGTCATTCCAAGAAATTCCAGGGTCCCAATGTCTCAATTGCATCCTCCCAAACATCAGTAACCACCATAAAAATTTATCATCACAGCGAATGGAAGTGAGGATGTGGAAATCATACCACCACACTGAAAATTGAAAACGTCCAATGCAAAATTGAATATCTATGAGACTTCCCCACCCAACGTAAAATTCCTTATGTGATTGATGCACACCAGCACTGATGCTCACAAATTTGTTGTTGCAATGGAATAGGTGTGCTTCTCATGTACAACCCCAATGAAGATAGGAATCATCCAACAAACAAGGATGCCCAAACTTCTCACAATAAAATGATGCATCACAATTATCTCGGAGAATGCAAGCAGGAAATACAAATATGTGTCTCTTCATCCAACAAGGGAATGTAATGACACTTAACATTTACAAACAAATAATTGACCAAATATTCAAAATATGATTGAAATAATTAACAATGTTGTTATATATAGAGATAACGATATTGCAACTACATATCATACAATAACCATTGCTATAAGTTAGTGTATACATACTTTACATCGAGATACATAAGTAATATTTTTATGTTATCATATCCTATATACATCCAAAAGGAGTATCATAATGTTAGTAAAGGAAATTGTAAATATGCGTAATGCATGAAAGTTTATTTGGCTTGTTTGGAATATATGCATTAGTTATATACCATCATAGAATCAGTGTGCTTAAGAGAGTTGAACATGATAGTTATGTGGATATTTGTAGGTGTGATCATGCATTAAAAATCATTTAGTGGAGCTTAGATATTTTTGGAACCTAATGAGAATTTAAAAAGATATGCAATCATTGACCAAACATAAATATTGTATACGATATTATTTGAATGTCTCATAAATTCTAAGATAGTGTAACAGCCTACCATAGACATGCTAATACTCTACAATGTAGTTGTGTATAATGTTTTGCATGAGAATAATCTCACCACTTGTGAGTGTGAATGTATCTCTGAATACATTGAATAGGGATTTCAACGATGACTCAATTCCTTTATGCCAACCCACAATGACCTGTTGAGGCCTGGAAATTCGCAGGAGGCAACAGTAAGGGATTCTCCCCAATCAACGTTCCCAACTAGCCCATTGACCGTTTGGAATAGGGAATCCGTCTGGTTTGCAGTCTGGCTACCGTAGGTCAAGAAACAAAACAAAGGCTTTACCGGTTGCGGCCCGACCCACTGAGTTTTTGTGTTTTTTGACTTTAAGAAATGAAATGCAAGTGCCTAACTAAATGCAGGGCGATCAAGATGCAGGGAGCGGTCACAATGTGATGCACAGGTTCTTACCTCTCATCTTATGCTCGCAAGCAACCAAATCAGATACAATAAAAAATAAACTAACTATCTAATCTATCCCTAGGGAGAAAAGTTATCATTATGGGTGAGCAATACATTCTTGCACATGCATTATGAATAATCACAGATAGCTGGTACTTCTTTCAAGACACATGAACGCTTATAGATATTTAAATAACCAGATAGCCGATCATTTTATAACAACATCTATTACTCACAGTGAAAAGTATCCCAGAAACTACTAAAGAACATTTAACAAGAACATAGGTTCAGAACATTAAATACTCTTATAGTAAATAAAAAACAGCTGAAAACGAAAGAGTTCCTCTTCAACATTATTCATTGAGTTACATTGATACATCCCACTTTTCACTCTCTCCGATAGGCAAAATTACAGTTTCCTTTGCAAAACGAAGTAGTTCCTCTTACAAGCAAACATTTACAAAATTTTCCAGGGAAAAAGCCCTTTCTCAGTTCCCCTTTTCCATATTTAACTACCCCTACAGAGTGTTTCATTTCCCCCCCAGACGCATGACCTTTCAGCTTCTCGAACGCTTCACATTTCGATCTTTTGTGTGCATGCAATCATGAACCACATGGTAACTGATCTGTTTCTGCATATTCATTATTCCGGATTTTTTCGTCTACGGCCATGGCTCTCCACGACGATTCCCTGAGCTTCAGTTATACCTCTGCCAGACGGTCCATCTTTCTTCACACCATGGTAGGTTGACTGGTCTCCTCGAGACTCTCTGCAGTCAATCGACAAGCATCATTTGTTTCAAAGGCGTCGCAAACAAAGCATTAGATTCTAACAATTGAATGACAATTCCACAAGAAAATGGCCGGGTTTGTCTCTTGTTCGGAGAAGAAAATCGATTGAGCTTTGGGTGGGAAACTAATGAATCGGCAGTCGGAAGGAAGTAAGCTCGGAGACCAAAAGGTTCTTCCAGCCGCAACGGCGGGCGAGGCTTAAGTCGTGGGCCAGCAAAACGCAAGAAAGAGGGGCTTTAAATCGGCCATCGGACGGTTTTGAGCTTCGGAGGCCGGAAGACTTTCAGAGCCGCAACGGCGGGCAAGAGAGCTTGGAGATACGCGAAGCGGGCGGGAGAAATAATCGGACGTTGGGCGACTTTAACATCGAAAGTTAAAAGAATCTCCCAGCCGCAACGACGGACGAGTCGGGGGGTGAATCCATGGACCTGGGTAACACTTTTTGGCAAGCGGATTTGGGCAAAACCAAAAAAACATACCTCGACCGAGGTTTTATTAAGCCCTCGACCGAGGTTTTAATACCTCGACCGAGGGTTAATAAAGCCCTCGACCGAGGTTTTCTTCAGCCCTCGGTCGAGGTATTTATTAACCCTCGGTCGAGATATTGAAACCTCGACCGAGGGTTAGTAAATACCTCGACCGAGGTATGGACCTCGACCGAGGTATGGACCTCGACCGAGGTACGTTTTAAAAAAAAAATTATAAATAGGGGCCGCGCGGGCCCCCAACGTCATTTTCAATCGCTTGACCGAGATACGGAGCTCGACCGAGGGACGGAACTCGACCGAGGGATGGAACTTGACCGAGGTATAGCGACCATCAGCCCAAAGCAACCCCACCTCATCAAAATGTCGGAGCAAAGAGGTAACCATTTTTCAATTTAAATGGAATTAAATTTTTTTTTTTTATAAATTT
>LPNX011044090.1:0-63064 GCA_001517045.1 Pseudotsuga menziesii | reverse complement strand
GAGGACGTAAAATGACAGGCACCAAAAACTTGAAAACGTCACCAAATTTTCCAAATTTTCACATGACAGGCACTGGAAATTTGAAATTCCAGGCCTGCATGGTACCCTTGCCACAAGAATTTTCGGATACAAAAAAAACCCATTGAAGTTCCCCATTCAAACCCTTAATACGTCATGCGAGTTTGGGCTGAGGCTCGCGGCTCGCCCTTCTTTTCTCCATGTGCGCAGCCTATGAGAGGAAAGGATCTGTCGTTGTCAATGACCCGTACAATCGACGCCGACTCAAAACACTGACACTGCTGCTCCTTCACTGATTCTTCCCAACGGAACTTCGAACTTGCACAACAATTTCTACGAACTTTCGCTACCACAGACTCACGGGCAGCCTGTGCTATTTATTTCGGCCATGGAACCATGGTACCCTCATCACAACAATTTTCGGATACAGAAAAAGACCATTGAAGTTCCACTAGCTTAGTAGCAGAGGCGCCTATTCTCCATAGACTGTCAAAATGAAGGTATTTTTGTAACTATGATGAATTAATCTCTTTCAATTTTTGTGACTATGATGAATTAATCTCTTTCACTCTTGTTGCTGGGTTAATGTTTTGAAAGGTTCTATATCAAATACGTTATTAACCGTCTTTTCGATGTGTAGAAAATAGTGCTGAAATCGAGTATGGAGGATGAGAGAAGCAAGAGAAGAGCCATGAAGGCCGTTGCAGGAGAAGGAGGCATGAATCTCCATTCCCTGCTTCCTCCACAATATTTTATTTATTATTTTTTACAATATATGATTTAGGCTTACTTTTGCCATCAATGCTCTGTTTCTGTTTCAGTGGACTCCATTGCAGTAGATATTAAAGAAGGGAAGATAACTGTGGTCGGAGAAGCAGATCCTGTATGTCTTACGTCAAAACTAAGGAAAATGGGGTTCAGTGCAGAGTTTCTCAGCGTGGGCCCTGCAAAAGAAGAGAAAAAGAACGAGGCACCTGCCAAGGATGAGAAGAAGGACGCCGAGAAGAAAAAGCAAGAGAAAAAGGCTGCAGAGCCAGCTGTAGTTCCTACAGTTTTGTATTATCATGTGAATCCCAATGGCTATGTTCATCTAAACGATGGATATTCGTATACTGCTGTGACAGAAGAGAATCCTAGTACCTGTACCATCTCATGATAATTTGATTAACAGCTAATTAGGTCTATATAATTCTCATAACAAGAGGACCTCTCATTTTATTATGAGAGTTGCGTTCAAAAGGCGTATTTCTTATTTTCTAGTAATCTCTACTTTGAAAGTGCTCCATTCACACTGATAAAACTAGCCCTTAAAATATAATACTTGTGTGTGATAAAAATTGAAATTAGGCACTTTTAAAAATCCCACCAAATGAACTTTGTATTTTATGGCTTCGCTGATGTATGATTAAACTGAAATTAGGCGCTATGTAGCGCTTTGAAAAGTCAAAATTCATTTCCTAAATGACATATACAACAATGAAGATAAAGTAGATCTAACCAGATTATTTTTGGTTTTTTATGTCTCGAAAAGAAATTGATTCGAAGGGAAAAGGGAAAGGATTTAAGGAAAGACGATGGCGGAGCAAACACCAAATTCATGTAGGATTTGTGAGCAAAAAGTAACATGAAGTCCATATCTAGTCTTCCAAATAAAATCAAGTCTCATCCAAACTAATATTGGAAAAAACTTCTCTAGATTTCCCCATTAATATGGTCGTTTTCTATAACACTTAAATAAAACATAAACAGCTATTTTCATAATCACAGTACAACCTTTTAGACCATTTGTATCATGTTTTTTTTATCAAAATTTGGTTGAGATTTTTGGTTGCTGGAATTGCATATCTAAAAAGTTCAAGAGATAATCTAAGTAATTGAATCCATTCATATAATCAAAATTGCAATTCAAACAACTCGAATCACAATTAAAAAACCTAAATTACAATTTCAACAATTCAAAAAACCTAAATTGCAATTTCAGCAATTTCACTTTATCAAGATAAAAAAAAATAATAAAAAAATTAAATTCATCTCTAATTTAGCTTACTACTCAATTTTTTCCAATACAATACCATGAATGCTTTAGCACGGAATTACAATTAAAGATTTTCCAATACAATACCATGAATGCTTTAGCACTGAATTCTGGTAAGGATTTGGGCTATTTTTTCTTGTTCGTTTGTCCACTATTTATGCTCAATTTCGTGTTGGTAAAGGTAACATAGGATGTTGAATTTATTTTTGCAATTATAAATAAAAAAATTTAAATTTTAAAAATTATATCACAATTAACCAATTTAAAAATCAAAATCACAACTCACCTTTTTACTCCTGGTTAGAATATTTCAAAAATATAGATCCATGGTAATGGTAATTTAGTCGAGATTATCTATATTTAGATTCAAATAACTTGTAACTCTTACCATTAAACTTTATCAAGATAAGTCAATGTCTCATAACGTTGAATGTTGATAAACCCTGCTAATCTGTGCTGGGGACTATACTTTTGTGTAGCCAACCTTTTTAACTTAATTTGTCTTCGAGTTACTTGGCTTGTCCAACTAAACATTATATGTTTATTACCTAGGGTTCTTAAAGCGTCTCTTTGGTAGGGTCCATGTTGAAGTAGGAACCAATTTTTGTTTTTGTTTTTGTTAAGGATATGAGGAACCATATTTTTTTTGTTTTTTTAAAGTTTGGGAGTTAATGATTTCTTGTCGTTTACCTACGTTTTAACTTAGTTTGTCTTAGAGTTACCTGCCTTGTCAAGATAAAAATATTTGTTTATTACCTAGGGTTTTTAAAGCGTCTCGTCTCTTTGGTAGTGTCCATGTTGATGTAGGAACCAATTTTTTTTGTATTTTTAAATGTTTCAGAGTGAATGATTTCTGTTTACAAAGATTCCGTCTGATATTTTTAAGAGTAAGAAAAATATAATATTAAGTGAAATAGTATGAAAGGAAGTGAAAATTTTTAAATTTTTTTTATTTGGTGAAGGTGTATATAGATTCAGTTTATTTTTGAGTGTAAGAAAAATATTAAAAAAAATATCAATTTTAATTATTTACTTATTTATTAAAGTTATAATTACTGAAAATTAAATTCATGATGGTTTTGTTTTTATTATGAATAAAAGAAAAATATATATTAAAAAATTAAAACATAAAAAATAAAAAATAATAACAAATTGATATGGTGTTATGATATTTAATGTTGTTGTGAGTAGTGTAGCCTTTTTTATCTAACTTCAACGATTGAGTTGCTAATTATTACATTACAAGTTACACTTGAAATTTATATCCAAAGTGTTCAATACAATCAAAGGGAAGAAAAAAGCCAAGCCATTGATAAACCATGTAAAAAGATTATGTGTATAAAATTTTGTGTTCATTAGCTTTGTTTTACAATAGTTTTTGTTTTATATGTTTTTATACTTTTATATTTATTATATTTATATGATCACCATACATATGTAAAGAATGGAAGTGAAGTTTGGAGCTAAAGGGGTAGCTTTATTAATGTCCCTTGTGAAGGGAACACATTTCATAATGGTGAGGAAACCATGTGCCAAGAGAATGAGAGGATGAAACCAATGTTTGAAGTGGTCTAGTTGATGATGAAAAATCCGTGGTCCTTGAGAAGGAGTCCTTATTGTCATGTAAAACCTTGAAGATGAGTTCTATGATCATCAAGTATTAGTGCTATATCTCATGCTAAGAAATCCCCATCCTTTGCTTATTTTTACATCTAATGTACTTTTCTAGGATTAAGGTGCATTAGGAAAAATATTCAAGAAAAATATTGACTAGTTTTAACTGGACTTGCAACAAACAATATCAAACTTTACTCAATCTTCCCCAAACTACGTATAGAGGTAAACTTGTAGGTCTAGCACAATATACAACATCCTAAACAAGCTCCCAACTTTGACACATTTACTAGGCCACATCATGCATCGGTCGACCCTTTGGTAAAGCTAAAGACTCTTAGGCAATATCTCTAAGACTTATGTGGAACCCAAGAGCTTCTGGTGCAGGATGGAAGTCATTGGCCTATATCTAAGTCCCAACCCACTCCCCAAACACTAAAATATCATGGTTGACCCAATTAGACTAGGTTTGAAAGCATAGGGAGGAAATGCCAATTTCAAGACTACACACTAGGGAGATTTCCAACACAAATTTGAGAGCACCTAAGGGTAAACAATCTTCATATGAGGACTTGGAATGAGATCAACATGATCTTAGTTAACAAAATCAACTAACATAACTAAAATACATGGAGTGGAAGACAATCAATCAAATCAATTTTGGAAACTAGTCAATTTTTATCAAAATCTAGAGCAAGGGAGAAAACACATATGAATATCAAAACTTCTACATAAATGGAGTTCATATATGAAATTAAATGTTTCATAGGACAAGAATTAAATAAAATATATGCCAAGAGACCCTCCATGAAAGTATTAATATGTCACATCATTCAGTACATCAAATATCCCAATGAAAAGAGCATCAAACTCTAGGATTCGAACCAATTGGATCCACAAATTTTCTTTAGAATTTGAATGACCTACAATAACATAAGAACCTAAAAATAAACTTATTGATACAGGATAATTTCCTTCTCCTCAATTCCTAACTGAAGAATCAACTAGCTTAATGATAGCAGACATGCATCTCCTAGCTCATGACAAGGGTTACATCTCCCAAGTCTTTGAAAAGATCAAATCTCTTTAATTTTAAATTTAAATAATGAAAAAAATGGGAATAGGTGCTCTCAACCCCTTCTTATAGGTTTGGTAGCTTCTTGGCTAAGCTACTTCACTAATAAGATGCATTGCATTTGGCCCTCTAGCTAAACCAATGGACCCGACTTGACTGAATTGGATACTTGCAGCTTTGTGTGATTTGTTTCCTTGATTTCCTTCCTTTATTCTTTGGTATGATTTTCCCTGCTTTTGGAAACTCTGCTTTTATTTTTATTTTTTTGCTGCTCTATTTATTTCCCTAATTTTTCTTTGCTTTAGCAAAATATTATTGAGCCATCTATTCCCAAATTGTTAATAATTCTCCTAGGCACCCAAATTGGTAATTTGTGTATCCTTCACGTGGCCCATCTTTGCCTAATTAATCTTCAATTACACCCTTGGACATATTACTTAGGTAAATTTCAACCCTTATCCACCAAACTAATTATTTCAACCTAGGTGACTTAGGCTAAAATTATGTCTTGGACCATAGCAAAAATTGGGAACATGACAAATCCTCCCCTCCTAAAATTGCTTCTCCTTAAGAAAATTAGTCCAAGGGCTAACAATACATCTCCATCCATAATATTAATAAGGGTCCCAAAATGTGAAATATCATGAAGGCGTACCAGAATGTACTCATAATTGTATCTCTAAACTCCCCAACTGACTCTAAGACGGTCCATCATGCTATTGTTGCTAAACTTTCATCATAAATTGCTCATGAACATTCCCAAAATACAACTCCATCACCTCCCTGCCACTTACCTAGTGCAAAAAACTAAGTACCAAGTTGATGACCCTAGGGTCCCAAATGAACTTGACAAGTATGCAGTGTCTCTTACATCCTCCCCTCCATTTCCTAGAGTTAACACCAAGAGCATCTTGAAGACTCCAAAACCACCTAGGAGGAAAATAGTGATTCCACTCCTTGCCATATTTCCAATTTAGGAATTTTATCCATTGTTCCATAAGGATGGACTTCTGAAAAAAATGGTGGGCATTTTCTTTGATGCCAACTAAGACTTGTGACCAAGACACTACCAGGATTCCAATGTAGATGTTGCATTTTTCCAAACTCAATTTCCATCAAGAACACTCTGGCACTCCATGGAATGCCACAATCCCATGGCTTATGAAGCATTCCAATTGACATATTGGTCATCTGAAACAACTTAGCATTGCAAAGGATGTCAAGATCCCATAACCACATTGGAAGCCCATAACTTTGAACTCTTTTGAAAATTATTTCCATCCAATTGCACACAATGTGACATGTCATGGCAATGCCATTTATATATAGTTTCTCACATGTCATGGCAATGCCATTTATATATAGTTTCTCACATGTCATGGCAATGTCATTTATAACAAAATTTTCATTGCAAAAATAAAGGAAAACTTTACATCTCATAATATTCATTTCAAAGTTGCCTCTATCCACCCAATAAATGGATGAATAAGCACTTTTTTTGTTTATCCATATGGAATGTGATCAGCCACCTTCTCTAAATAAGAATATACCTCCCATAAGGGTATCTCATGAGGTTTCTCATTCAAGGCTTGCATGTCAAACCATCTCATACTAATGCAAGCAAGACTGGTGCATCTTTGAACATCCATTTCAGTGATGTACTTGTCAATCCGATCCTTGAATTAAAAAATAACACTATTTGTAGACTCAAATGGTAGTTCCTCATTTATCTCTCTTATATATAAGTCCTTTGGTATGTCCTTTTGCATATCTACAAGTGCTTGGAAAAAATATTATACATCTGTTCTCTTCACAGGAACCTGCAAATTTGAATTTTTCTCATGTTCAATCTCCACATGAGGTTCCTCTTTCAAGCCCAATGTGTCTCTTACCATGTACAATTGATCTTGCTGCTTGTAGGATGTAGGATATGGTGAGTTCAACTCCTTATGTTCCATGTGCAACCTAGCATTGAGACTGACATCGCTGCTATCCAAATGACACAAGTGACAATCCCATGTCCATATAAGTATATTGAAGGAATCATATAGTATTTATATATGCCGATGCTGCTCACAAAAGATGAATGATGTGTCAATAAGCTCACCACTTATGCAAGCATGAAACTTACCCCTTGGGGTACTCAACTCCATCATGCATCTCTCCATCTAATACATGGATGCATAAGAACTCCAACTAATTTATCCAAATGGAAAATTTGTTGCTTCCCCATTTGATAACTTCGCTTTGGTGCAAAATCTCAACACTTTGCTACTCGTTCCACCTAACTATCTCAAGTGGAACTCTCATGCACTGCTATGCATGATGGGGAAATCAATAGGTGTTGATGGATTCCTCAACTACGGTTGGAAGGGAACTGGTGCACTTATCAAACCACAGGGATTGACCATCAATCCATCAATATGAAGAGTGGGAGATTCATGCTCCTTATGTGGCACCAACAGAAAGAATCCCTTCACCCAATTTTCATCCCCAAATGATGTGGCTAAAATAGAAGTGTGGGGTGAAGAAATTTAAACCAACCTCTTTCAATTCTCATCCACCAATCAAGTGGATTCATGTAATCCTCCATAGGATAACTCAACTAGAGTGTGATCATCTGCCTACTCCATGCTTGCATGACTCGCTTCTAGAGGCAGCTCAAAATCACTCTGGAAAAAAGCAAGTGCTTGATCCCCCTCAAACATTTGCAAGTCAACATGTGACTCATGTACCACCATCATATGAGGTTCCTCCTTTAATCCATGAATGCAATCAACCATATGAGAATGACTGCTAGAAATGTAGGAGGGAGAATGTGATCTTCATAACTTCTCATGAAGTTACTCAATCTGAATCTAAGATTCTTGTTGTGCACTATGAGTACTCTTCACAGAATCCTAGGTGGTCTCCAACTCAAGAGTGAGATTTCTAATCTCCTCTTCATGTTTCAATGAATCACTATGATACATCTCCACAATCTCAAGAAGATGATATTTATTAGAAATCAAATGAAAAAAATTAACTTTGATGTCTATCATTGTTTCCCGAATGATCTACGAGTATTCAATGGAAGATGGATTCTCCATCGATGCAACTCTCGAACAAGAACTTGAAACCAATGCAATAGTGGCATGCAGAATGCTCAAGGCCTCATGGATGTTCCTTTCGCTCATATTCAAAGGCCATGCAAGAAAGTATGGCCCCCGAGGATAAACATTATCTTCTTCCTTCTTTTTATCTACTTCAGGATGAATCTCAAGTGGTGAATGGAAATATTATTTATGTTCTTTCTTTGGATTTGGTCCAAAATATGTCTCACCACCATTAATAGAATGAATCTCCTTTGAAGTGATATTAAAATCACCAACAAATAAGCTCCAAAAATTGGAATTAAACTCACTTCCCAAACTATTAACAACCTGATGACAGGTTGTTGAATCTTCATATGTGCATGGATCCTAAGGTGCATACAAAAAATTATATTTTCTTTATTAACTTTGCTTTGGAGTCTTGATGCATTGACCAGAGGAACTATATGGTTTCTCACTTGAGAGACTAATGTGTCTGTCATGCTCATTGGATAGCTGATACTTAACTATGGGATTTCTTCTTTCTACATCATGAGAGTCTCTAGTTTCTCCCTTAGACATTGAATTCTTGGGTGTAGAAATTTTTGATGGTGATGCTTCGCTCTGTATGTTGCACTTCTCTACCGACAATGTTGACAATGTCATTCGCTCTTTATTGATATGTGTTGCAATAAGAACCCTCATTCAAAAAAAACCTTTCAACTTTAAAAGTGTTGAAATCTCGAAAAGGTGAGACCTCCTGAATATCTGTCCTCACTGTTCAGTATTCTTTGAGGTACTTAGAAGGATTCAGTCCTATATGTTTTCCCCCCATAGCACACTTTACCATCAACAATACTGAACTCTAGTGAATTAGGCATTTTATTCTCTATGTTCACATTGTCACACAAAGAGTTATGATCCTCAACATAAATAAAATTATCATTTGAATAGGATGCTTCCTCATCGTCCCATTGTTACACCCAAAAGTTATCCTAATGCTCAAATACCTTGAAGTCCCTAACCAATACACTATTTTGGGGCCTTACTGCTCAATCATAGGCATTCTGACACACCTTGCTTCCTAACACCTGGCGCTAGACAATCCTAACACCTTTTCTCCACTGAGATAAGGTTCTGGTGGCGCTTGTCACATGACCACAAAGAGCATCGGTGCACATGTATAGCCTATTCACAAGGAGTGCCAACAGTCCAAAAATGGTAAAAAATGAAGATTTGAGAAGTTTCTGAGCGAAATTTCTCATGGAAGATGATCCTAGGTACTTGGGAAATCTAGCACTCGACCTCGTAACCCCTAGGGATCATTCCCTATATTCCTCCCAAAATATATAAACCCATTTGGGCTTCCTTTGGCCTATAAAAGCAAGCAACATGGACCATGTGAAAGGGAGACCAAGAGAGAATCCTTATGATGTTGGATTCAAGGGTGGTATAGGAGGAAAAGAGAGAGTGGTTGTGAGTGATATGTTGCATAGTTTTTAGTGTGTGTGAGTGAGTCAAAGATCTTGTAAAATCAAAGCTTTGACTTTAAGGTTTTGGTTGTAGCTTTCTTTTCTCATCGTTAATACAAAAATGTTTCCCTTTCCCATAAATGATTCATGCCAATACTGATTGTTTATTATTAGTTTCTGTTAGATTTTTATCATTTAAACAATATGATCTAGGATATTATCTGAGAGAGTAACATGCACATCAATCACCACAAGAGACAAGAGACAGAATGAGTTTTCCTCAGGGAAACCATAGAGGAGAAAACCCTACAACTTCCTCAGAGATAGAATGAGCACCAATAGCAAAAGTAAAACCCAAAAACACAAAGATGATCTCTGATAGCTGATCTTTCTCTCACTTATGGGGGCTCCTCTTCTCTCACTCATGCACTATAGTTGAGTGAGTGTGTGTTTCAAATAGAGAGACTCACTCTCTATTTATACTAGTTTTCCACTTAACAACTACTTACCAGGGCCGACTCACTAGGAGAGTATAATAACCCTAGTACCCCTCAACTATGGGGACTATTGCCCTGACTTACAATGTAGGGTTAACCTCTATGACTTTACATGCCTTTATTATATTAATGATTCTCCCAATAGGAACATCGGGGTACAAAGAAATAAAATATAAGATATACAAGTGAATACATTCCAAAGTTACAAATACATAAACACTTCATCTTAACTAGGAAGGTATTCTATTGACACAGTTCATTAGCACAAGTCTTTGTCTCTAGATCATCATCAAGCTGGATCTTCATTAGGTTGGATCATCATCATCATCACTGCTCCCGCTATCTCAAGCAAATGGTGCTATCTGTCAATTCTACTAGTCATAGAAAGTTCTACAGAGCCAACCACTTTTCATGTCAATTGTAGTCCTAGCCTCCATGTAGGTATTCATCTTCTACAACACTTATATCTGACCATGGGAGGAACACATCCCGCAACCATGTCAGAAAGGCTTTACACTTACATCTGACCATGTGGGGAACACATCCCACAACCATGTTAGAATATATATGCACTTACATCTGGCCATGTGGGGAACACATGCCGCAACCATGTCAGAAGGTATCTGCACTTACATCTACCCATGTGGGGAACACATCCCGCAACCATGTCAGAAGGGCTCTGCACTTACATCTGGACATGTGGGGAACACATCCCGCAACCATGTCAGAAGGGATCTACACTTACATCTGACCATGTGGGGAACACATCCCGCAACCATGTCAGAAGGGATTTGCACTTACATTTGACCATGTGGGGAACACATCCCACAACCATGTCAGAAGGGATCTGCACTTACATTTTACCATGTGGGGAACACATCCCGCAACCATGTCTTAGGGATTTTCACTTACATCTGACCATGTGTGGAACACATCCCGCAACCATGTCTAAATGGCACACAGAATCATCACTTCCCCTTGGAAGGAACCTCGATCGGGAGAACACCAAGCTTCTCCCTGAAGTATTCAAACTTCACTTTGGCTAATGGCTTGGTCAACACATCAGCTATCTACTCGTCCATCGCAACATATTGGAGGTTCACTGCTCCTCTCTACACCATATCCCTGATATAGTGATATTTGATCTCAATATGGTTTTAATTTTCATTGAACACCGAGTTCTCTGACAGCTTCACATAACTCTGGTTGTCGTAACATATATAAGTAGCATCCAACTGGATATCAAATAAATCCTATATACTTAGCTTCCTCAGCCACATTGCCTCACAACTAGCCTAACAAGCTATGACATACTCTGCTTCGACTGTACTTAGTGCCACACAGGACTACTTCCTGGTAAACTAAGAGATCACACCTTATCCCATACTGAAGCAGCACCCCAAAGTGCTCTTCCTATCAATGGCACTGCCTGCACAATTTGAATCCACATAACCTTCTAGGTTAATCTTTTGATTCACCTCATGCTTGAGCCCATAATCAACTGTACCCTTCAATTACCTCAGAATATGATTTGTGGCAATCAAGTGAACATGTCTCAGATCCATCAGGAACTAGCTCAATGTGTTCACAACAAAGCAAATATCTAGTCTTGTATTCGTTAGGTACATCAAGGACCCAATCATCTAATGATACATTGTAGCATCAATCAAATCTGATGAAGTATCACTCAATAGCTTTAGGTTCGATTCCATAGGTGTG
The DNA here is from genome assembly GCA_001517045.1 of Pseudotsuga menziesii. NCBI lineage: Eukaryota > Viridiplantae > Streptophyta > Pinopsida > Pinales > Pinaceae > Pseudotsuga > Pseudotsuga menziesii. Next base: position 51,563 of record LPNX011044090.1, on the reverse strand, counting down.
GTTCCAGCCTTGTCGTCCATCATCCTAAATGTCTTCAGGATCTCTACTATGTACTTCCCTTATCCCAGGGAGATTCCATCTGCATTCTTCCACACCTCCATGCCTAGAAAGTTGTGCATCATACCCAAGTCTTTCATTTGGAACTTAGCAACAAGTCTCCTTCTTGCAACTTTAATGAGTTCCACTTTTTCTATCAAGGACAAGTCATTGACATATAACAGGAGCATCACTGGTCTTCCACCTTCAAAATTGAAGTAAATATTCGAATCCTCTTTACTCTTAGTAAATCCTAGAGCCATCAGTAAGCTATCCATCCTATCAAACCTCGGGATCTTCTGCAGTCACTCCCTCTGAAGTGGAGCATCATTCTCCCTCTGCCTTTATATGTATTGAAACATTCTGTATTGGAGTGACAAGTAGCTTCCTCTGCTACTAATATTCTAAGTATCCATCTAGGGTCACTGGATACCAAGATACTCTATCTTGAACCTTTTCAAGAGTTCTTCTCGCACCCATTTGTGAGCTTGTCATCCTCTATGGCTTTCATCTTCAACCTTGTAGCAAAGGTTAAGATCTTCATCACTCTAGGTGATCTTCAAGCTCCTCATGTATGTGTTGTCCATGGGTGTCTTCTGAGCATATACAAGGACTTCTTTAATTTGCACACATGAGGCTGTGTGTCATGTATCTTAACTTCCAGTGGCTTAAAATGTCTCTTTGTAGTCTATACCTTCTTTCTGTGAGAGACCTCATGCTATGAATCTTGCCTTGTATCCCACGATGTTGCCACCTACTGCATGTTGTATCTTGCAGATCCATATCGCATTCTAGTCATCATTCTTTGTTTTGGATTATTATAGTGAATCTTGAACTGTCGTCACTTGTTCTTCGGAACAAGTCGCATCCTTCTTTTCTTGTAGGCGATTGTATGCGATCTTTCCTACAATTCAAATGCACTAGTTGTATGATTAGAAACATTTCATAATGCATAGTTATAATGGAAAATTCTTATGCATAAATATATAATCATGCAAACATTTTAGCCAATACAACATTCATCCATATCTCACGAAAACTTTCTAGATGCCTTCCATCTCTACCATTGCATCATTGAGATTGTGCACTAATCCAATATGTCAACAAAGAGGTTTGGTTCTACATAAATAGCAATGGAGCATTGTATAACACCATGAGATAGTTGCCCATCACATGCATATTAGTAGTATATTTTCATTAATGAAAACATTCTATCATGCATAACACATCAACTAAATATAAATAAATGGCATAACCAAACAATATCATGAAATGACAATTGAACACTTATCTTTATTTGTTTCATGGGTAGACTCCTTCTTTCATCTTCTTCATTCATAACAACATCATTTCTTATCCAAATGCTAATATGGATAAGAGGTTCTTCAAGAATTGAGTCTTTCATATTCCTCATCACTTGAGGGATCTTCTTTGAATTGTGAGAGCTTTATATTTAGTTGCTCCATCTTCTCTTCTTTTATTATGAGTCAATCTTCTTCTTGTGTGCACTCTTCCCAGATTCTGCTGAAGGTAATCACTTCCTTCTGGCACACATTCCTTGAATGAATGAATCCAATGATATTGCAAGGCCATTCAAGGTGGTTATCACAATTTTTGCATTCTCTACTTCTTCATCCACTGATTCAAGTTGTTCTTTTATTTGAGAGACCCTTGTAAATTATGACTGTATATATGGTCTCTGCATTCTGGATCTTTACATTCTTCAACTGGTTTCTCAAAGTCATCTTCCGATTTATGTTCTTCCCTTCAAATAGCTTGGTCAAGGAATCAAACATCTCTTTAAGTGTCTTTATGGAAGACACCTGTGGTATAAGGTGATCCTTGATAGAATCAACAATAATCCTCTTGTCCTTGACCAAGTTCTTCTTGTGCAAGGCTTTAGCCTCATCTCCCTCTGGCTCTTAGATCTTCCTTACTGAAATACTGATCTAATTCAATTTCTTCAAGGATCATAGAGGTCTTATACTTCCATACTTTGAAGTTGTCAGCTTCACCAAGCTTGTCATTAGGTTGGTGTGATAGGTCATTTTGAAATGAGAACCTCAAATGTAAATAGAAAAAGATTAGATCTTACTGATTTGAGGTGTCCGCCCTAGTTCCAGATCTAGCTAATCTAGGTTTTGTCAGAGAAACCCTAATTTAAAAAACTTGGAATATTTAAGATATTATTGGATAGAAATATGTGCCTCCTGAAGTTCAGTTGAGCAGCATATTCATTTTCCCAAAACTGTGAACATAACTACAAAATATATGATGCCCTAGTTTTCTTCAATTTCTTCTATAGAATTGCCTGAGATTGTTTCAACAATATATCCTAAATTATTGCTCCTCTGTGTCTAAAACTCCAAACTGAGGTATCCTCATTTGTCCTCTTTCCAAAAGAATAGGTTAGAGAAGAATTGGTTTCACCAATTGGTACTTATGAGAGTTTTCCTAAGGTGACTTATTTCAGGACTATTTAGCATAGAAAAATTGTACAAACTTCCACGTGTCATTGTTTCACCTTCAGGTTCTAAAATGTTTTACACGGAAAGTAATGTCTGTGCACTATCTGGAATATATTTCTAAATTTCATTTGGACCTTCTTAGCATGAGATATAGCAATTCTCCCAAGGTGTCTTGTTTAGGGATGAATCCTAAGAGAGGTTGGAACCCTGCTTTGGAGGACTCATATCTCCTATAATATAGTGAATTAGAGGCAGAAAAGTTTACACAGGGTACATCATTAATTTCTCTTCGGCATGTAAAATTTTCAGCTCCTGATCCTTCTCCAATCTCGAGATATAACAAATGTACCAAAACTACTATTTTTAGTATTTTAGGGTTTTCTGGTCTGAGGTCAAATTAGGGTTTGAATTTCTTGGAGTTTTACCCAACCAAAAATTTTGATCTTGGTATCTAAATTTATATTTTTAGGAGGAGAGAAATCCTATGTTGGGCTCACTCAAAAATTCATCTTTTGTGAAAAGCCCTAATTTCCCACAGAAGTGATAGGTCAAAAACTCAAAATGCCGAGAATCAAATTCTGCTTCGACAGAATGATGCGCCCTTCAATGTAGAGTTATCCTATCCTCCTTTTGTTGATGATCTATGGATGGAGAACCAAAAAGTAAGAAGCCCTAGCTTCTATAGCTGCACAGTCTGATACCATGTTAGATTTTTATCATTTAAACAATGTGATCTAGGATCTTATCTGAGAGAATAACATTTACAACAATCATCACAAGAGACAAGAAACACAAAGATTTTTCCTTGGGGAAACCATAAAGGAGAAAACCCCGCAACTTCCTTAGAGATAGAATGACCACCAATAGAAAAAGTAAAGCCCAAAAACACAAAGATGATCTCTGACAGCTGATTTTTCTCTCACTTGTGCGAGCTCCTCTTCTCTCACTCATGCACTACAGTTGAGTGAGTGTGTGTTTCAAATAGAGAGACTCACTCTCTATTTATATTATTTTTCCACTTGACAATTACTTACCAGGGCCAACTTCACTAGGAGATTCTATTAACCCTAGTACCCCTCAACCATGGGGACTATTGCCCCGACTTACAACAGAGGGTTAACCTCTATGTCTTTACATGAATTTATTATATTAATGATTCTCCCAATAGGAACATCGGGATAAATAAAATAAAATATAATATATACAAGTGAATACATTCCAAAGTTACAAATACATCAACAGTTTCCTTGATCATTAGTATAGATCACTGATTTATCTTATTGCTCTCATTTCTTGTTTAGTTTTTTGTGTCCTTTGTAGGTATAGTTGGTCGCAAAAGGATCTATAAAACAAGGACAACCTACCACACTCGAGGTAAAGTGATATTGTCATTCAACTATATCAATAATATAGGGAGAGGATACATCATTGTGTCCTTTTGTTCTAGACTTGCACCATGTAGGCTAGGGGAACAAACTGTGTTTGCACTATTTGAAATATTCCCGGTAATACCCATTCCAAATCATCACTAGTTGTTTCTACTATCACGGATGAAACTTATTCAACTTGGGAGATTAATTTCCACATGATTAAAGGAAATTTCTCTGATACCACTGTAATGTACCTTTCTAAGATGAAGGCACACTATGAAAAATATTCAAGAAAATATTGACTAGTTTTAACTAGACTTGCAACAAACATTATCAAACTTTACCCAATCCTCCCCAAACTTGGTACAGAGGTGAAATTACAAGTATAGGATAATATAAAATATCCTAAATGAGCTACCAACTTTGACAGATGCACATTTATTGGGATATATTACGCTCGGGTCAAGCCTTTGTCAAAGCCAAAGACTCTAAGGCAATATCCCCAGTACTTATGTGGAAACCAATGAATTCTAATGCAGGATGGAAGTGGTTAGTCTGTGTCTAAGTTCCAAACCATTTACCAAACACTAAATAATATATTCTCCCCCATTAGACTAGGTTTGGAAGCATAAGGAGGGATTGGCAATTTCAGGACTACACATTAAGGATATTTCCAACTCGGATTTGAGAGCACCTAAGGGCCAAAAATATTTAGATTGGGACTTGGAATGAGTTAAAAATGATATTATTTAACAGAAAAAACTTATATAACTGAAATTCGTTGAGTAAATGACAGTCAATCAATTCAATTATGTAAACTAGTCATTTTTTTATAAAAATCTAGAGCATAGAGAGAAAATACATATGAATATCCAAAATTTTGCACAAATGGAGTTTATATATGGAATAAAATGTTTTACAGGACATTAATTACATAAAATATATTCCAATGGACCTTCCATGAAATTATCAATACATCAAATTAGTCAGTACATCAAATATCCCAATGAAAACAACATCAAACTCTAGGATTCAAACTAGGTGGATCAAGAAATTTTCTTCAGACATTGAATGACTTGAAATCGCATAATAACATGCAAATAAACTCACTCATGAAGGTTATATTACTTCTCCTCTGTTTCTAACTGAATAATAAGCAAGCTCAATGACATCAAGGACGCATCTCCCCGCTGGTGACAAGGGGCATGTCTCCCAAGTCATTGAAAATCTCAGAGCTCTTCGATTTCAAATTTTAATAATGGAAAGAGATGGAAATAGGTGTACTCAACCCCTTCTTATAGTCTTGGTATCTTCTTGGATAATCTACTTCACAGATAATATGCATTGCATTTGGCCCTATAGCTTATCCAATGCACCCTACGAGACTGAATTGGAGACTTGCATATTTGTGTGATTTGTTTCCTTTCTTTCCTACCTTTCTACTTTGGTATTTATATCCATGATTTCACAAACTCTTATTTTCTCTAATTTTCCCACTACTTTATTGCTCTCACCGATTTTTCTTTGATTTTCCTTCTGTTTTGCCAACTTCCTGCTTTTCACCAATTTCCTTGCTTTGTATTGCTTTGTTCTAGTTTTCTTTTTGTTTGCAAGGAAACTTCAAGGACCACCAAAACTCCTGTGCATCCTCATGAACCCAATTAATCACAAATAAATATTATTTTCATATATTACAACAATATTAATAATACTAACTTCTCTGAAAGATTATTGACCCATTTATTCTTAAAATATTAATAATTCTCATGGGCACCCAAATTGGGAATTTTGATATCCTTCAGGTGGTCCAACTTATCCCAATCAATCTTCAATTACACCGTTGGACATAGTTCTTAAGTAAATTTCCACTCTTATCCACCAATTTAATCATTTCAACCGAGGTGACTTAGGCTAAAATTATGTCTTGGACCATAGAAAAAATTGGGAACACTACACCCCTTAAGATTCAATTGTGCACTATCTATTGGGAAACAAGAATGAGTGACACAAAATTGGATGATAAGAAGCTAAGATTTGTAAAACAAGAGTTTACGAACAATCCACAATGCAAGCCTAATATTTGATCCTAGAAATAAAGAAAATCATAATAGAGAGAATTATATCTAATTCAAGTTAATAGATGAGACATGAGAAAACCATGACTTAGAGAAAATAGGCTAATACTTTCTTAGACTATTAATGAATCCAAGAGGCCATTTTAGTCATACAAAGTCATGTAGAAAGCCTTCAAGTCCAAAACCATATTCTAGTTGTGCAAGAAACTAATATTATATGAGAATGATATTGCCTTAATAATTATAAAATTACTCAAAAGCTAAGCACTAACTATGCTTCTTACTAAAAACCTAGAAATAATAATAAACCATGCATACAGGTTGGGCACCAACTATGCATTTAACTACCCATAACTTATAATAAACAGTGCATAAATTGACTAGAAGGGTGCACACTTCTCTCCAAGGCTAATGACTAACATGGAAATGCCCTCAAGTGGTTGCACTTTGTTGAGCATGGTTGTCATTGATGTCAATTATCAAGGAATTATTGACAAAGGTTGTGGTTGTTGATGACATGGGAGCACTAGGTGGTACAAATGACCCATTATGTGGTCATTTGTTGAAGGAATTGTTCCTTTAAGCCTTTGGTGGAGCTCCTGTATGGTCTTACAGCTATTGGGATGTTGTTGAACCCATGGATATTCCCTAGGTATGATGAAGAAGCTCTTGAAGCACTTGAAGAAATATTGAAGCACTTATGAATCATTGAAGAAGTGCTTGGACCCACAAGTTGGTCATTAATCCCATAATCTTAATGAATACTTGGTGATGTCCTCCTTGCCTTATTAAGGAGTTCTTTGTGTCATGGTGGTGGTGACTTATCTCTTGGTAAATACCTTGGTTGGTAATGTATGCCTTGGTGCCATAAAAGTACTTTAAGATGCCTTCAAGAAGAATTCAAGTCAAATATGATGTCCTGGACAAATTGAAGAATTTAAGGGCGAAGGACCATGTTATTGAAAGCAAGAGTCTCATAGAGAGGCAGTCTTCGTCAACCCTTTCTGTTGATAAGTGGAGCATCCACTACCTCGTCATGATTAAAGAGATATGAATTTTTGAAGTTGGTGTGGCAAAATTACCCCAGCACATGAGGTTGACTTGCTAATAAAAAGGGGGTTATTTACTTATCTTAAATATGTTTTCCAGGTCATCCAACTTAAGATTTATTTCTCCAATGACTTGTGTGCCTATATATATTAAGCTCAAAGTTCAATATATGTGTGTGCCTTCCAAGAATTCTTATCTGAATTCCAAGTATCATTCTAAAGACAATAACAGCACAAGGAGATGCACAGTACTCAATTAAGAAAGTCATATTTAAATGTCATAGTGTGAAAAAGGTTATCTTAATCTAGCTATGAAATTCCCAACCTCTAAAGTGGAGGCCTTTGGGGTGTTATCTTAACTCTAAATTTATATTTAACTTGGAATATAAAGGAAGTAATGGATAAGCAAAGACTAAGACAGATGCAGGTTCTAAGGTCTGATTTTACAAGCATTTATCTCAGCATACATGTGACACTTGAAGGAAATCCTCCTTCTGATCTCTAGCTTCAGAAATAGTACGCATAATGTCTAATACAGAAGTTGATTGAAGTTTTTAAACAATGTTTTAGTTAAAACAAGTTTCAGTTGTTTGTGAAGGTTTAAAAGGTTTTGATCTTTAAAGTATATTTGTAGTAGCAGAAGATGATTACGTGGTGTTTTATCTTGCTTAAAATTAGGGCAGGCAAAGACACATAGACAAGTGAAGGAATTTGAATGTAATACTAATCTCTCAGACTTCGAAGATACAAATGTAGAAAAGACCTTTTACATAAGGACTCATAGGAGGGAAAGGGATTTGAAGTGAAGCAACTACATCACTAATCCTTGGTTTGAATTTGTTTAAGAAGCTACAGTTTATACAACCTCATTTTATACACAGATAGTTGGAGAAGTGGTAGTTGCTAAGCACTGTGTAAATTCATTAAGATCAATTGATGGTTTAAATACTTCTTCAAACTCTGATTTTGGTAACTAAAGGTTCGTTGGTTACAATGTCCAAGCCCTATTGAATTGAGCTCGGTGATCAGGCAAAGGAAAATTGTGTAAAGGTATGTTCAACTAAGTATGACTTTACCTTAAGTCTGAAGCAACATTTGAATTGTGATAGTTTAGATAGCCAAGTGGTAGCATTTTTGTTCATGATAACTTTGATCAGAACTTATGGGTTGTAGGAATCTCCAATATTTAGTCCTACACCTTTTGATTTCAGAAGGTGACAATCTTTATGACCATGCATTGACTTGATAAGACATAAAGAGTGATGATTGAGTAAGTGAGAGAATGAGTAGTGTATATGTAGAATCCTTTATGTTTTGAGATAAGAAGTATATTAACAAATTCCTTAGTATTGTGGCATGAGTAGTGTATGAGCAGGACTTGGCATGCGTAGACCTTTGAAGACTTGAGGAGACCTACATGTTATGTGTAGACCTCTTGATGACTCGGAGATTCTTGTGTAGTAGAGCTGGTTGATGATGAGCAACATTTGATTGAGTTGGGACTACAAACAGAGTTGTTTCATATTGACTTCATACTTTCAAGTTTATTCTTTCAACCTTGGGGATTAGATTCCTCAACCTTTTCTTAGTTGGAGCTGAGAAGACCAGGATGGGGTCTTAGAATAGGAGTTGGTTCTCTTCAGTTAGTTGGTACTGATGTAATCACAAATATCGAAGTCTTCCATTGTAATTCTTATAAAATTATAAAAACAAATTTATATACTTGTTTTGTGATGTGTCTCTTAATAAAGATTCATAAGAGCTTGAAGAAACAAGGAAATCTAATGCTGATTTGAAGATTCAACTTGAGGAATCCAAAAGGATAGAGGAAGTCGTGCAGAACCAGTTGGATGAAAAAGATAAGAATTGAAATGGAAGTGGTTGATATCAGGAGGAAGAATGAAAATTCAAGTTTCTATGTCAAGTTCAATAGCATTTCTATCATCCTAGATGAGATCTTGGATTGTCAAATGTCCCCTTTTGACAAATCTGGCTTAGGTTACAACAAGAAAGCAGATAACTATGAAGATAGCTCAAAGACTCCTAAGAAGACTCAAGCAAGCTCATTAGCTCCCAAAAGTGAAAGCCAAGTTTCTCCTCATATACCTGCAAAAGAAATCATAAAATATGGAGGAAATCAAGGAGTTAGTCCTACTCCTCAAAGAGAGTTCAGAAAAGAAATGCCCTTAATGGAATCAAGCATCTAGGTATGAAAACAATTTCAATGGTTATTGCTACTCATGTAATAATTTTGGTCATAAGGAAGTGGATTGAAAATCTCATGTAAGAAGTGTTGGGCCTCACAAAAACATAGTTTGATATTGGACATGTAACCATGTTGGCCATATTGATGTAAATTTCCACACCATGGTATGTTACAATTGCTATGGCTTTGGTCACAAATCCCAAGACTGTGCAAGTCCAAAAGAAAACCTATGATGAGTCCCTCATACACATCGAAAACGAAAGCACATGAACCTTAGAAGAAGAAGAATACAGGAATAATTGAAGCCCAAAAGACATGTGCTCAAAGTCAAGGACACTCCCAAGTATGGATGAAATGAATATATCGTTAAACATGAATGAAGTTGATTAGTGCAAAAAAGATGGCTTCCATGTGGAAATCCAAGATTGTGGTCTTTCAAAGAACTTGGTACACCTTGAGTTCATGGAGTTGGTGGATGGATTCAAAGGTAAATGATTGATACTCCAAGCAAGGAAATAGGTCCAAGAATCGTGGCATGTTTATAGGGGGAGAAAGAGTAGTTTGGAGTGATCTTATGAAGTGAGATATAGCTACAAACAATAGTACCAACATCCACATATATGAAGAATTCTCTCTTCCTTCTTTTTGAAGTACAATAGAAACATGTGTGGCATGATAAAGTGATATTTTACTAAGCTCTCATCAGTTAAAAAGTGGCATAAATCTCTAGGGTAGTAATAGAAAGGCATCAGGTTGAAAAATGAATTGATCAAAGCCATAGCAATTGTTGAGTTTGCAAGCACAAGGATCGCCGGGAAGTTGTCTTAAAGGTCTGGTATTTTCATAAATCATCCAAAGTAGTATTTTGGATAGACCTTAGGAAGGTTGAGTTTGCAAGCACAATGATCGCTGGGAAGTTGTCTTAAAGGTCTGGTATTTTCATAAATCATCCCAACAATAGATAGTTTGAGGCTACTTCCCTCTATTATTTCAGCACTTAGGGAATCTTGGAGACAATTAAGTTTTCCTCAGTCCAAGCTATACAAAGGTATGTTTTGGTGAGGAATCTAAATCTATATCCACAGCACTCCAAGAATTAGTAGAGAGAATAAAAAATTGAAGTATTATAAAGGTAGGGAAGTACATAGGAAATCATGTGTTCTGATTTAAAGTGCATTTATGAAGGAATCAAATGATTGGTTTTAAAATCATGTGCTCTGATTCTTATTGACACAACATTGAAGTTATGAATGGAAATGATCTCATTGTTTGAAGTAGTTCCAAAGGACTTAACCTATGAATGGAAGTTGTCAGAGTAGAAAAATCTAAAATCTCAGGATACCACAACTGTACATAAGAGGTTCACATTAGAATTCAAATTTCTTATGCAATAAAAAATGCAAAGAAGATTATCCTTGAAGCAGTAGATGATCTGTAGGTTATGACATCCTTGTAAATAATATGTTAGCACTTTTCTAAGCATTCTTCAAAGATATTCAGAGACTGAGTTTATATACAGTTAAGATCAAACGTGTAGAATCTTAAGTAATATCGGAGGAGTTTTTAATTAAGCATGATAACTAAAGAACACTATAAACAGGGGTGCATCATTTTGAACTTTGAAGGGAATATCAATCATCCTGATTTAACTGTGACATAGTGCTATTTGATAAGTAGTTTGACAATCCAAGATTGACATGACATTGATAGTTGGATGTGACAACTTGGTAATGACAACCTAAGTTACTAGCAGAGTTTAAAGGTTAATATCAAAGTGAGAACCAATGATTTGTGACAGCCGTGATATGACAGAGACAAAGGCAGACATAATAATAGTGCTGATTGAAAAGGGGAAAGATGATATGAAAGAGGAAGAAAACATTTCAACATCATCTCAAAGTAGTCAAGAATACAATTTTTTTTGGCATTGTGAAGTTATTGATGAATTGATGAATAAGTGTTTGAGCCTTTGTCATTAATGTTAAAGGGGGAGAGTATTCGAAGAAGTTTTTCCATCAATGAAAAAGGGGGAGTTTGTTGAGAATGGTTGTCATTGATGTCAAGTATGAAGGAATTAATGAAAAAGATTGGGGTTGTTGATTACATGGGAGCACTAGGTGGTATAAATGATCCATTATGTGGTCATTTGTTGAAGGCATTGTGCCTTGATGCCATTGGTGGAACTATTGTATGTTCTTATGGTTATTGGCATGTTTTGTAACCCATGGATATGCCATAGGTATGATGAAGAATCTCTTGAAGAACTTGAATAAATATTGAAGAACTTATGAAGCATTGAAGAAGTGCTTGGACCTTTAAGTTGGTCCTTAATTCCACAAGCTTGATGAAGGCTTGGTGGTGTCCTCCTTGCCTTGTTAAGGAGTTATTTTTGCCATGGTGGTGGTGACTTATCTCTTGGTAAATACCTTGTTTGGTAATGTATCCCTTAGTGCCATAAAATTACTTGAATATTCCTTCAAGGAGAATTCAAGTCAATCTGGTGTCCTGCACAAATTGAAGAATTTAAGGGTGAAGGACAATGTTATTGAAAGAAACACCATCATAGAGACGTAGTCCTCATTAATCAATTTTCATTGATATGTGGAGCGTCCACTAAATCCTCATGATTAAAGAGATAAGAATTTTTGAAGTTAGTGTGGAAAAATTACCCCAACACATGAGGTCAACCTGCTAATAAAAAAGGAATTATTTTCTTATCTTAAATACAATTTTCAGGTCTGCCAACTTAAGATTTATTTCTCCAATGAATTGTTTTCCTATATATATCAAGCTCAAAGGTCAAAATATGTGCTTATCTTTCAAGAAATCATCTCTGAATTCTGAGTATCATTCTAAGAATAGAAACAGTGCAAGAAGAGCTACAGTACTTAGTTAAGACAGTCAGATTTAAATGTCATAGTGTGAAGAAGGTGATGTTACTCTGGCTTTGAAATTCGCAGCCTCTAAAGTGGATGTAGTTTGGGTGTTATCTTAACTTTGATTTGATATTTAACTTGGCATCTAAAGGCTGCAATGTATAAACAAAGAATAATATTGACACAGATTATAAGGTTTGAGCTTATAGGCATTTATCTCAGCATACATGTGACAGTTGAAGGAAAGTATATGTATGATCTTTGGATTCAACAAAGACACACATAATGTCTGATCCAAAGGTTAATTAAAGTCTTTAAACACTATTTTTGTTAAAGAAATTCGCAGTTGTCTGTGAAGGTGTTGAAGGTTTTGATCTTTAAAGTATATTTGGAGCAGTAGAAGATGATTTCATGGTGTTTTAGATTGGTAAAACTCGGGGAAGCCAAAGACACATAGACAAGTGAAGGAATTTGAAAATAACCCTAATCTCCCAGACTTCTAAGATACAACTATAACAAAGACCTCTTATATAGGGACTCACAGGTAGGAAGGGGATCTGAAGTGAAGAAGCTTCACTGATCTTTGGTTTGAATTTGTTCAAGAAGCTACATCTTGTACAACCTCATTTTATACATAGACATTTTGAGGAGTGGGAGTTACTATGCACTGTGTAAATTCATTAAGATCAATTGAAGGTTGAAATACTTCTTAAAACTCTGATTTTGGTAACTAAATTTCTATTGGTTAAAGTGTACACACCCTATTGAATTGCGCCCATTGATCAGGCAAAGGAAAATTGTGTAAAGGTATGTTCAAGTAGTCAATGTTCAAGTAAGTATGAATTTGCCTTATGTCTGGAGCATCATTTGAATTATGACAATTTTGATAGCCAATTGGTAGCATTTTTGTTCATGAGAACTTTGATTAGAACTTATGTGTTGAAGGACTCTCCAAGATTTAGTCCAGCACCTTTTGATTTCATAAGGTGACCATCTTTATGACCATGAATTGATTCGATAAGACATAAAGAGTGATTTTTGAGTAAGTGTGAGGATGAGCAGTTCATGAGTAGACTCCTTGATGTTTTGACATAAGCAGTATATCAATAAAATATTTAGTATTGTGTCATGAGAAGTGTGAAGTACTTGTCTTGTGCATACCTTTGAAGACATGAGAAAACCTACATGGTATGTGTAGAACTATTGATTGTTGAAATATTGTAACTTCAAAAAATATTCTAAATTTATTTTATTGATGTACCCAAAGGGAGATGTCTTATTTTTTCGTTAGGATGTTACTATTGTATTTGGTCATCATAGAGTCATGAGGTATAAACTCCATTGTAAGTCTAGTCAATAGTACCTAAATGATTATAATATAATATTTTTTTGAGTCTTCTCAGGTGAATCTATCCCAGTTAGTTTAGTGGGGCCGACATATTAGGTTAAAAGTCAAGTGATAGAAATAGTATAAATAGAGGAGTTGTGTTCCTCATTTGAACACACACACTCACTTTTGTATAGTACATATGAGAGAGAGAAAGAGACATACCGACAAGGAGTAGAATCACCTATTTTGGGTTTTTGTCTTATAAATCTATATAGAGGAACTTTTGTTCAGTTTTCTTCCCCTTGAGGGTTTCCCTGGATAAATATGTGTCTATCTTATGATTGTGTTTATTTCAGTCAATTTGGATATGCTAATATTGCGAATTTGGGTTAAACAATAATGATATCTAGCTAAGAATATTAAATCTTAACATGGTATCAGAGATAGCCTGAATAGAACAACTTTCACAATGAGAAACTCTCTCTCCTCTCCCTCCAATAAGCACCCAATAAGAAATTAGGGTTTCTACAAAATTAGGGATTTTGAAGACCTTCTTGCATATAAATTTGTTCCTCCCTATAGTGCATCTATTGAGTCTTAGATCGATTTTTTTGAGTGGGTGAATCTACGGGAATCCCAAACCCTAGTTTGGTCCTAAAGCAAAAAACTACATAAAACCAGAACCATAAATCTGTAGAAACAAAAATCTCGCAAGCAAATTTTGAAGGGCGAATATTTGGAATATCCAGAAACCAAGTGGACCAACCAACTCTCCTCATTCAAGCGCATCTCCCGGTATGGTCAACTTTTCATTTTGAGAAATTTCAATTTTTAGACACCTCCTGGATAAGATGGCCCCAAGCACTAAGCTTGAGGACAAGATGGAAGGCATAGAAAACTTTCGAGCATGGAAGTATAGGATTGGTATCATTATTAGAGAGAATTTTCTTGACAAATACATCAAAGATGAAGTTGCAGAAGAAGAATGATATGAAGCTAAGGAGAAGCACCAAAAGGACCTGATCAAGGAAATGAAGATCATTGTTGATTCTATCATAGATCACTTGATCCCTCAAGTGTCATCTAAAGAGACACCAAATAAAATGTATGATTACCTTTCCAGAATGAATGAGGGAAGGAACATCAACATAAAGATGAATTTGAGAGCTCAACTGAAGAGTACCAAGATAAGTAAAGGGGAATCCATTCAAGATTACTTCACAAGGGTCTCCTAGTTCAAGGAACAACTAGATGACATTGTAGACTCCCCTAGTGAAGATGAACTAGTTAGGGTTTCTCTTAATGGTTTCACTAGACCTTGTGATTCATTCATATAGACTATGCGTTTCATAAAAGAAACTATGAAGTTTGACATTGTATGGGAAGAGAAAAGAAGTTTCAAAGGAAAAGAGAAAACAACCAGAAGAAAGATTACTCTAGATATCGATGTTGTAACTATCATAAGATAGGACACCTTGCCATAGAGTGTCCATTGAATAATAATAACAACAAAAGACATCATGCTCATCTAATTGAACACAAGGATGAAGAAGAAGGAAAAAGACCTTGAAAGAGACAAGCAAAAGAAGAATATGTGGAAGAATATGTACTATTCTATGCACTCTCCAGGTCTGTAATACCTAGAGAAGATACATGGCTTATTGATAGTGGTGCTTCAAAGAACATGATAGGGAAGAAGAAAACTCTGTCAAGACTTAAAAATAATAACTCTCCTCATAAAGTATCATTAGGAGATGACTATTAGTATCGCATCAAATATATTGGTGAATCAAGCTACATGCTTGACTCTGGAACCTCCATAAAGATGAAGGACATACTATATGTACTAGGTTTGAAAAAGAAATTACTTTCTATCTCACCATTAGATAAGAAAGGATATAGAGTTGATTTTATAGATGGACAAGTACTCATGTGGACCAAAGGAAAGACAATTGAGGATGATGTGTCATTGGTGAAGAAGAAGGATGATTGTACAAACTCAAGGGACATCTAGAAACATCCCTTGTCCATGAAATCACTAGCTCAAGTGAACTATGGAATAAAAATATTTCCCACATCAACTACAAAGCATTACCCTATGTGAGCAAGGTGATAACAGGTTTATGATATTTGGATATTGATCATGAAGGTACTTGCAAAGGATTTGTAAGAGGAAGAAAATCAAGAATCCATCTTCGAAGAGTGAAACAAAGAGTAACGGTACGTTTGAATTAATTCATTCTGATGTATGTGGTCCTATGCCCTGCACATCTTTAAGTGGATATGAATAGGGATGATTTTAAGGAACCATACTTATTTAAAAGTGTATAAATGTTGGCGAATATTACCAATTCTTAAAACGCCAACTAAAAAATGATTGGCGATATTTTTGAAAAAACATTTTAATTTCCAAGGATTTTATATCGTTTATATAACAATTTGGTGATTTTTATTGTGAAAAAATTTTACCCCTTCAAAATTGGGCGAAAAAGGACTTCAAAAAATGCAAAATGGCAAAGCTTTTTTGGCAGAAAAACATGGAAAAATAGCCCACTGGGCTAAAATTCGCCCCTAAAATTATCCCTGGATATGAATATTATGTTACATTTATTGATGACTATTCAAGACAAACATGGATATACTTCTTGAAGACAAAGAGTGAAGTGTTCAGGAAATTCAAGGAATTTAAAGCCTTGATAAAGAACCATTCAGAAAGAAAAATCAAGACACTTAAAATAGATAATGGTGGAGAATATACTTCAAAATAATTTGAAGCCTTCTGCAAAGAATACATAATCAAGAGAGAACTAACCACTCCCTACAATCCCCAACGGAGTGGTGTTGCAGAAAGAAATAATAGAACCATTATGGAAGCTGTGAAGACAATGATTCATGATCAAGACCTTCCCATGCATCTATGGGCTGAAGCAACAAGTGTTATAACTGATTTTTCCACACTTAGTAGATCACACATTTATGGCCTCCAATGTCCCTTTACAGAATTTGTGGACCCCTATTGCTCGAATTATAATTTGATGATCCAAGAAAACCCTTAAAAAACACTTGTCTATGGCCATACACGAGTTTTAGCTTAAAATTTGTGCGTACACGCAGGTTTCTCCATTGCATCTCGTGTACATCGGGAAATGTTCACAAAAAATAATATATTTGGATTTTTCCTCAAATGATTCCAAAATAGCTTGACTCTTGGCCTTCCATATACCTAGAAATGCTCTGACTCGACCCTTCATTGCCTATTAAAGGGATATATATTGAGCCCCTTGGATGCATTAGAGGAGGGAAACATTAGAGAGAAAGGAAACTATAGCTCATTGTTGCATCATTTGCTTATACTTGAGTTCGCATCCCTTTGTCCTTTTAAGCACATATTGCTGCTCTTCCCAAGCTTGCCATTGCCTTGTAAGCTTTCCATTGAGATGGAGGATTGAAGTGGTGGAGGACTAGGTGGAGGACTTAATTTCTCTGTTTCGATGAGGTGCTGACAGAGTTTGTCACTATTATCTATGTTCACTATTAATAGAAATAACCATTTATCATCCATTACATGTGTATGACTATGAATATTTTGATCCGTGGATGTAGTTATATTTGATTATACATGTTGTATTTATATATTATAGACTAGGACTAACACTTTAACATATATCATGTTTGTCTTTTTTGTTGTTATTGAGGGTGAATTGTAGGTACAAGTGTGTCAAAAAATCTCAATGGATATCTACTACAACTGTTTGAAATAAGGTATGATCTGTATCCCTTAGTGTTAGCAGCATTTGTTTCTCTTGCATATTGAAGTGGATTGATTTCTGGTGTCATTTAGTCTATTGTGGTCTTCCCCAAGCCATAGGAAGTTTCTCTCTGTAACATAATTGGTGACTCTGCTGGGAAGGTTCCTTGTTTTTTCTTTGGTGTTTGAGCACACAATGTTCTTAAATTGCTCTTTGTGTCTCTATGTTTCTGTGTCGGTTCTAGAAGTATGTTAACCCATTAGTGTCATGTTGAAGTAATTTAAGTCTTAGCTAATCATTTTATCCCCTTTCTCTTGTTGTATGTGGGTTTTTTCTGTGCAGTCACGTATACATGTGGGTTTTCCTTAAATAGTTGTGTATACATGAAGGTTTCCTGTAGACAGTCACGTATGCCCCTCTTTTGAGTGTGAATTTGGTGTTTGAGAGATGTTGGGTGGGATTTGAATGTTGTCGATTCTTCTTGGATGCTTTTGAGGTCTATCTATTGCCTATATTTTTGACCAGAGACCTTTTTTATTTACTTTTTAGGTAAAAAAATTTCTTGTCATCTTTCTCTCTTTTTGTTTGGTATTAGTGCATTAGAACTTTTATGTCTTAGTTTCTTTCATGGCTTCTGTTTGATACTTACTACAGGGTATGGGAGTTTTAGATTCTTTTATTGCATTTACATATCATTTACTTCAAAAATACAAAAATATTTTGTGTTTTCATATTTACACATGATGCATGTGCATGGATTAGTACTTGCATTTAGGTTTTACTTAGTTGTACAATAGTTAGTTTTCCATATATGGAAATTTGCATTGAAATTTGAAGGAAAATTTATCCATTTCATATAGTGGCATACCCTTTTTTCATTCAACAAGAATTGCACTTGGCATCATTTGTTCGGTGTACATATTTACTTTACTGCTGAGTCATAAGATCATTAGTTGCATGACCATTTCCTTTGAGTAATCACAACCTTAAAATCAATGCCTAATTTAAAATGAGTTACACTTTTTATTTGATAGGGGTGCATCAACAAGCTTAGGTTTTAGAGTCTTGAAATAATTATTTGTGAGTAATTTTCTCCAAGACTACTAAGAAAAACAAGTAGGTGTCTGTCTAGAAGAGAGAGTGAAATCCTTGGTATAATTAGTGTTCTAGGAAGGATCCTCTTACACAGGAGTTAAGCACAAGGTATCATACACTGTGTGATGGGGATAACCCCTTGCCACTCTCTATGCAGCACCATCTATAATTCCAGAATCTTATTCGTATCTGGGGGATTTTGGGGTATCTTTGGTGCTTTTGAGCTTCAGGCTTTGTTACCCTACCCATACAGTAGATCCCTCCTGCAACTATCTACCTGAGGATTGGTTATATTGGGGTGACCTTAGTTTCCTTACCTAGGTATCACAGGGGGTACTTGCAGAGGTTATTATGTGAGTGTCCTGGCCAGGTAGGGGTTAGACATCACAGTAGCTTTACATGTTGAAGCTGAGGACCACTATAATTGGTTACACACCTCCTCTTGTAGTGTATGTGAGTTTCAGGCCTCTCCTAGGCGAGACATACCTTCTACATTTGGGAGCTCATTTATCCTCCCCTTGGCTTGCTTGCACTTGGATTATATTTTCTTAGGAGTGTGCTCTTTGTGTGCTATATTTATTTAAGGTTTTTTATTGGTTGAGTCTTTTTAATTTTGTGGAGTCATCATGTAGCAAGGTATGACACTCCTCTGTTCTTGTCATCTAGCAGGGAATACACCTTGTGGATCTAATACTCCTCCTCAAATGAGGACTAGATATTCTAGGCATAGTCATACACACTTTGATTCACACGCTCATCTCATCACAAGTCATACATCTAATACCCTAGATGTCCCTCCTTCTCCATCCTCTGGGACAGGGAGCATGACCTTTAGCAGACCTGATACCTAGGTTGGAACCAAACCTCACGGGGGAGACATTTCTTTCATTCACAACCTGACATGTCATATTTTGCATCTGCTTATGGGAGGTCTTTCTCATGTTGGTCGAATAGTGAGACTCACCATGTTCCCTCGAGCTTTGGGCCTTTTTTATATGGCATGTCGGATATGACCAATAGTTTTCTATCATCTTTCTTTGATCATGGTGTTAGTCCTAATGGTATTCCAGGGGGCACTACCATCCCTTTCCATGTCAATCAGTTTGGTAGTGGCCATATTGCACCTTCCACACCCTTTATGGGAGGAGTTCCATACCACTCATCCAGACATAATACTGGGATCCCTTCTAGTAGAGGTGGCCCTAGAAATGTGAACATTCAAGGTACTTCATACATTTCATCATATGTTCCTATGTCTTCTGTACCTATTCCTTCGAATTCATTTTTCATGACACACCCTCCTTACAACCCACACAGTTCTTCGGGACAGAGCACTTCTTCTAGCCATGTTGTCCCCTCATCTGTCGGTCCTACTATGTCAGGAGGTTATGTACCTCCTTATATGTCTAGGGGATGACCGTCATATAAGTATTATAATTATGGCTATGTAGCACCCCAGTATCAAGGTATTCCTAATTATAGTATCCCTATGTATCCATTTATGGGTCAAATAAGAGGAGGTTACTACCCAACTAGCCAAGGACATGGTCTTTGCAACCTTCAACCCTATGTGAATCAGTCATGTTAGGGGACATGGAACCAAATGGCATAACGTAGGATCCCTTTCCTAGCTACTTTGAATATTCCCAATTTATCAAAGTTGACCAACAATCTAGTTTCTCATGATCCGATGTGGTTGGTTGTTCCCACTAAGATTCCTTTGTACATTCCAAAATTCAAGGTAAGAATGGCGAGGAACTTGGAGAGCATGTTACCACTTTCCACCTATGGTGCTCTTCCAATTATTTGAATCATGATTCAGTTTGCTTACGCTTATTTTAACACACCCTCATTATACCTGCAGGGAAATGGTATATATAGTTTCCTGGAGGCACATATCAGACCTTTAATGATCTAGCCATGACCTTCTTGAACCACTTTCAGCTACCAGTGCATTATGATGCTGGTACCGAACTCTTGTCAACATTTCATCAAGACAAAGCCACACATATTTATGATCATATTCAAGAGTGGCGTAGACGGAAGAGGTTGATTAAGGCTAACATTCCACCTGAGTTTTTATTGGAATGGTTCCTTAAGTCGTGATTGCCATATATTGCGAAATATGTTTCAACATCTGGATTCATGAATGAGGAACATGCTATCTTTTGAGCTCAACAACTAGACTTGATTTATGCTCAGTCTGGGCTCTTATATGATATTAGACCTAACACTTCACAATCTAACTTCAATCCTAAGTTTAAACCTGGGCCACATGCTGATGGTATTGTTGGCTCCGCCAGTGCTAAAGGCATAGACTGGGTTACGAATCAAATGAGAAATTTGTTAATTAACCAATCTGTGACCAAAAAAGCTATGGCTTCGCCCAATCCCACCCAAATGGTGGATGTGCTCTCAATACATATGTCGGTCCATAAGGTTAACCAGCAGCCTGGACGAAACAAGAAGAAGGGAAGAAACAATCATAAGGGTAGGAATAAGAAAGAGAAGGCTAATGATAACAAGAACAATGGTAATGTTGGGGGGGAAAAGCAGTCTAAACGTAAGGTTAATTTCCCTTGCATGCTTTGTGGGGGAGATCACCTCACTTACTTGTGCCCCTGCATTGATGAGGACTCAAACTTCATTGCATAGAGCCCATTTGTGTTAACAGATCCCTCACCACATAACCAAAACATGAATTCAAGGGACGTGGATTCTGGAAGTTCTTATGGTGGGTGTTAACGCAAAAAAATGCTCACCTAGATCCGCATGGTCTAAACCGCATAAATACATCATTTTACTACCATATTTACCTTACTTTTTACCTTCAAAATTGTATTTCTAGTCCAAAACATCATTATTTACCATGGTTTACCTTCATTCTCTCCCAAAAAGGGCTAAAAACCCAAAAAAGGGCCACAAAAACGCAAAAATGACTAAAAAACCTAAATAGGGTTCCAAAACCCTAAAAGAGAGGAAAGGTCAAAAAACCTAAAAAGATATTATAAAACTAGTGTGAAGGTCTCTATCAAAACATTCTTGCACCTTTTTTCCCATTATTTTATTCAGGGAGTATGTTGAGACACCTTTTTCTCTCAAAGTATTCACACCCAATTTTCGTTATGATCCCATATCCCTACCGTTCCCACTTATTACATTGAGATATTCTCCGTACCCACCTGAAGAACCAGCATGTGGAGAGGCGGATCATTTCCGAGACGGGCATGGTGGCCCGTTTTCAAAAGAAAGAAGGTATAACTTTCATTTATTTTCTTTTATTTAGTTTTGCTGTATATGTTTATTTATTTTGTTTTACTAATTTCATTTATTGTTGTATCTTTCTTCTATGAATTATACCTTACTTTCCCATTGACATAAGGATGGTGCTTTTTCACGTAGCAGGCGTGAAAACCCCGTTACAGTTTTGGCGACCATACTGGTCGATCCTCTCAGATCCTAGTTTTGTATGTTTTTCTTTAGTTTTTACTCACAGTTCGCCACCTATCGTTCCCCCACACGGCCAATCCAAACCTTCACGGCACTAGTGACTACCCCCCTCGACCTTTGTCGGCCCTGTTTTCTGATTTTTTCCCTGTCCAACCCAAGTTGCTCCTATTGGGATAGAATCTGTGACCCAGTTGCTCAATTTCTCTTGCTAAGCACAAATTAGGCTGTGACCTTAGCCCCATAGAGCACGACCTGCCTCACAGGGCCCAGTTGCACCTGTTTTGGTTGAAAGTGCGACCTCAGTTGCCCCTGTACCCTCTTTTTGAGCGACCCATTCGTGCCTGCTCCTCTGTTAGGTGTGACTTATCTGTTTTTTGAGTTGATCGCCTTCATTTTCCTATTTCCTGCGACCCATATCACGTCTGTTCCTCTAACAGGAGTTACTGTCAGTTAACAGTCAATTTTTTGTACCTGTTGCAGAATCCTGTCTGTCCTACACTTTGTACAGATCTGCTTTTCTCTTCCAGACCTGCTTTGTTATAGCCCCTTGCTTGTTCCTTGCATAGAAGTCCATTGTTATTATTTATTTCATAGTTGGAAGGAAAGTTTCATATACAAGTGCACACACATTCACAACATTACGATAAAAATGCTTGGTTCATGACCCCAAGCAAAACCTTAAAATTAATCAATTAACATAATAACATTCGATTTGGGACATAAGTCCCATCTACCAGAACTATGGGAAGTACTTGGAATTTTCCCTAAAACTCATTGTGAGGATTACCACGAGAACCCCGAAGTAGTTGGCCATTGAGAGGACCTACCAAGAGAAAAGGGAAATGACCCCCACTAGATTGACTAGATTCCCACCTGTGAGGAGTACTGCCCCAATACACAATCCATCAGATAACCTTAGTGGCCGAGTGAATCCTTTTGAACCATTAGGAAGTCGATTTAAACTGGGGTCCATATCATTTCATGTTACTGCTACAGCCATCATTGCTCCACCACGTTATTCCTCTCAACTTAGGGGGTACTCCCCTTAGTTTGTTTCTTTTGACCGTCACCATCGAATCCCACTTCAACAACACTCCTCACCTTCAAAGGGACACATGGCCTATGAATCTGATTCAGATTCCTACCAATCTGAGCTTACTTTTTTCACTGCCTTGTCTAGCCCCATGGCTAGCATACATCTTGATCCCTTCCATAGAGGGATAGTTGGCGGTGTACCTATGTCATTGCCACCCATAATCATGGATATCCCTGCCATTGGGCCCATTTCCACTACACACATTGCTGTAGGTACGCTACCCACCAGTGGCGGCCTCGCACCGACTACCATGGGTCCTACCATCCCACCTTTCATGCCTAGGGGTAGTGTCCCTTCCATGAGCATTCTAACTATCCCTGTTGTGGGAATTCAAACTCATATACCCCCAATCATGCATGGACACTATGTTCCTGTAAAGTTTAGGGCCATTCCTGGTCCATCCCAAGCCAAGCTTGGGTCTAGCCTACCTTTTATGGCTAGTCTTAACCTTCCATATTTTGCTAGGTTAACGAATGACCCCATCAGTCATCCACCTCACTGGCCTTCCATGCCTACCAAACTTCCTTCAGACATCCCAAAGTTTGAGGGAAAAGCGGGCGAGGACCCCCAGAACCATATCATGTCTTTCCACTTGTGGTATTCGTCAAACAACATTATGGATGACTATGTTATACTGAGGTTGTCACAACGCACACTTATGGCTGTTGCTACAAAATGGTACATCGAGCTTCCTCATGCCTCTTACCCCGATTTATCCTCACTTCCTTCCATGTTCGTCCAATAATTTCAGCTACCCATCTGATATGATGAGGGAGTGGAGATCCTTTTATCCTTTCGACAAAATACAACTACCCACATCATACACCACATCCATGAGTGGGGACGAAGACGTAGCCTATGCAAGATCTAATCGAATGATGGAATCTTCCTTGATTGGTTTTTAAAGACCTTACTCCCACCCATAGCCAAGGACTTCACCTCTAAGTGACCCCATCTGAGGAGTAGGCCATCTTAAAGGCTCAACAGTTCGACTTAATATATGCCCAGTCTGGTATTTATATACCATCATACCAGATGCTCCTCGTTCTGACACCTCCCGCCATTCTACGCCAGGGGCATCCCATGATGTGGATGGAGTTATCGGCTCTGTCACACAACACCCTCAGTACTATGCGGCACCTCCTATGATTCCACCACACCCAGGTAACACCCATAGTGTTGTACAACCAAACTATATCCTTGATTACTCACAGATGATGGGTAAGTTTGTATCCACCCCCTTCTATGCACCTCCCGCTCCAAATCAACAAATCCATGGGCTGACGTGGTTGGCATAGTCATATTCGGGCCAAGCGGTCATATTTGCAGCCCCTCCATCTCCTCCGATCTATTATGCACCACCGGTGCAACGCACTCTGGACCCATCCCTGTCCCCTTTGGTTTCCAGGGGACAAGTTTTTTTCTCAACAAAACCTTCCCAACTAACCCACTCCCAATAACCAAAAAGGGCAAGGCAAGAAAAATCAAGGAAGAAATCAAGGTAATAATCAGCCACAAGGAGATGCCCAACAACCTAACCTTCCCACCAACAACGATGCCAACCCACTGGAACAAAACCCCCAACATATTGACCGACTGGGAAAGAACCCACAATTACAGACCAATCACCCTTGTGCTCTATGCAACACCTATAGTCATTACACACATATGTGCCCTCACATGGCTCACATCTAACAACTTCTGCAGAATGACACTCAACAAGATGCCAATACAGCGACCCAGGCTCATCCCAACCCAACACCACTAGGTCCTCCGCCTATTGTCCTCCAAAACCCTCTACCACACTAACTAATGGTGGAAACCCAACCCTTGGCCCCACTTTCTCCCACATCTTCCACTGCGGCCCCACATGCAGAGACTGTAGTCCATCACCTCATGAAGGTGTCATCTAACATCAACCTCCAGACTCGACGTAATCAGTATGGATCCACCACAGAAACCTCTGACCGATCAATGAAATCTACCTCTAACACTTTCAGTATGCCCCTCCACTTACCTTTATCCCCACTAATGGGGCGGCCAGAGTCCCACGGTTTCCTATATGACGTATCACCAACAACGCAAATGGTCAAGCTACTCTAGATTATAGCATTGTTGATGACTTTTCCCAATCACCTACAGCCATGTCAACTCTAGAAGTTCTCAAAACGTACACGGCACAATGTAAAGCATTATTTTACACACTAGGTGTCATTGATCCCTCTGATTCTAGGTTGATCACTTTTGATTTGGATCAAGGAGAACCCAGGATGTCGTCCATCATTGCTTTCCAAGTTCTAGTCTCCATTCAAAATTTGGTCGTACATCGATGCATCATTGATGAAGGGGCATCCACCTCTATTATGTTGACCTTTGTCTAGTAGAAACTTGGGTCCCCTACCCTTCAACCTTCTACTATTGCCCTCCGCGCCTACGATGGACGCTTTACAAAGGACTAGGGACTTATTTTGAATGTTCCTATTTCATTAGCCAGTAAAATAGTTTGATTGACATGAACGAGGTTATTAATGCCAAACTTGACTATAACCTCATTCGTGGATGTAGTTACATGTATTCCATGAGAGCCATGGCCTCCACTATCTTTCGAATCTTGATGTTTCCTCATGATGGAAAGATCATGACTGTCGATTAGTTCACTTACTACAATCCACAGGGGCTGGCCACATCGAAACACGTCATTCCTACCATTGATACTTCCATTGACAGCGTGTCCATCCATTCCTTATCTGACGTGGTTCAGGGATTCTTTTCCAACACTCCTATGGCAGACACCTTCCCATCTTTGCTAGCTCCCCCTACACCGACTGACACAACATATTTTTGTACTATCACATCCAGTACCACTGGACCACATCACAACATCAATCACAACCCCAACCACTATCACCTAGGAATTATTGGGGTTCGTTCCCGATCCACACGATTCCCTTCCTGTTTCCACCATCCGGTATCGTGAGCAAGCCTATAATGGATACTCTTAATTTACCTAATTTTACGTTGGGAATTCCCGTGTGATACCTTGAATCACCGCCCCTTCTCCTAATGCTTTCCCTCACAAGGTCCCAATATCCCGCTCTTGCCACACCGCCCCCGGCATCTTGCACATACAAATAATCATTGTTAGTCTCAGGCTCACACAAAAAACCTTATCCCAGGATGAAGTTGCACTTGTTCAGCTATTTTGTGTGACTTCTACTCCAGGTGTTAAAATTTGGTCCATAAATACCAAAAACTCTCAGCTTCTACATTTATTGAGTTACTGTAGGAAACAAAAATAAGTAGAATGGTTGGTACATGTAACCAAATGAGCATAACATTGATTTAACAATTGCTTCACATGGTCTGACATATGTGTTTTGTCCATCAGTAATGTTCTATCGGCTATTAGTTCCACAACACCACATATCATCATATAACAATTTTAGCTATGTCTATGAACACAAAAGACCACATGCTAGACCAGTGGAGTTCTAGCAAACAAGACTAAACACTAATAGAGCAGTGGGACCACCAATTAGACTAGACTATAAAATGACAATGACAACACCAGTAAGAACATGGATAAAATATTGAAGGAAAAATGGATCATAAATATAGAATAATTTCCTGACTTAGAGCTTATTCTCCTTTCAACTTTTCTAATAAGTCCTCTACTCATTGGCCAATTTTGCAACAAGATTCTTTCAAACAATTCATTTTTCCTTATTTTACATTCCTGTCTTCTTCTCCTAGTATAATAAGAATGAGGGATTCATTCAACATAAGTTTGTGGGTTTCATTTGACATTCCTGTTCTTTTTTCTTTTCTCATCCTTTGCTAAGAGTAGAAAAGACAACCTTACTTGTATTGTAAACTCAACAATAAAGCTTGATTTGGCTACTTTGGAAAGCAAGCCCCTAATTGTTGCATGGCTTCATTAATTGCGTCGAGAGGTGCTCTACAGCCCAGTATGGGGGAGATCTTGTAACGTGATGTAACGTTAGTAACGTTTGTAACATGTCGGCAAAAAATAATAGTGATAGTGAATATTATGGGAGAGATCTTGTAACGTGATGTAACGTTATTAACTTTTGTAACAAGTCAGCAAAAAATAATAGTGATAGTGAATATTATGGGAGAGATCTTGTAAGGTGATGTAACGTTTGTAACATGTTGGCAAAAAGTAATACTGATAGTGAATA
Organism: Pseudotsuga menziesii; assembly: GCA_001517045.1. Taxonomy (NCBI): domain Eukaryota; kingdom Viridiplantae; phylum Streptophyta; class Pinopsida; order Pinales; family Pinaceae; genus Pseudotsuga; species Pseudotsuga menziesii. Next base: position 24,561 of record LPNX011044090.1, on the reverse strand, counting down.
TTATGGGAGAGATTTTATAACACAAAATAAAAAATAATATCACTTTCAATGTTATTTTTATTAATAAAAAATAAATTTTCTAATAGGCCAAAATAAATGTCGGCCACAAAAACAATCTAATATGGGGGAGATGTTGTAATCTTCCTACCTAACAAAACAATAAAAAAGTAAAAATTTAATTATTTGTAAAAAAAAATGTGGGTAAAAAAAAAAAACACAAAATTGAATTATCCGCAAAAAAATGTTGGCCTTGCACATGGTTTTAAAACCATGTGCAAGGCATTATAAACAACCCATGGTTTTATTGTACATGGTTTAGGAGGCTTTGCACATGGTTTTGAAACCATGTGCAAGGCCTCCTAAACAACCCATGGTTTTATTGTGCATGGTTTACGAGGGCCTTGCAAATGGTTTTAAGACCATGTGCAAGGCCTCCTAAACAACCCATGATTGTAGGAGGGCCTTGCATATGGTTTTAAAACCATGTGTGGGAAAATGATGCAATGTTCGTTCCTAACAAAATAAAAAATATTATATGTTGGCCATAAATAATATTAAATATTAATAATAATAAAATTATATGTGGACCTTAAATAAAAAGATGTGTCTTTTGGTTTGAATCAAATCAATGGATACCTAAGAAGAGGTTTGCACCTCGAAAGATTTGATCCATCTCGATGCTTGATAGAGCCTAGGATTTGGATCTACGCTAGTAGATAAACAACAATCCATAACCAACAATACCAACATTCTGTACCAAAATTTGTTATAAAATTAATACAAAATGTCACAATTACTGATAATTATCTTTAATAAAAACATTGAATTCTCAAACAAATATAATGGTCCTCTTGATTATTTTACAAGAGTGATGATTCCTATTATAACCATATAATGAAAAACTATTCATAAAGTAAAGTGTCACAGTTACTCATAATTATCTTTATAAACCATTTTCTTTAATAAGAACATTGTATGCTCTCGTAAAGGTTCAAGTCATTATAGGCAAGTTATTTTTATGTAATTTCACTAAAGAATGTGAAATATAAATATTATTAAAAAAAATCAACAATGTAGATTAAAACAATATCATCTTTGGCAATCTTCAATGAACAATAATGCTAAATTATATATCTCGCATGATTAAAAATGCTAAATTATATATATCGCATGATTGATTATATTGTTTTTCTTCATACAAACCAATATGTCCATCACAAAAACATTAAAGTTACATAGCTATCAAACTTGTTATGATATATAACAACTCACCACTGTTCAAGGTTTTCAATTCAAACTTTTTATGATATATATCAACTCACGACTGAAGGTTTTCAGTTCAAAAAACATAAGGTCAGGAATCAATCATAAAAGATGGGTTAAAGCCTCTATTAATTTTCAATAAGAGGAAATGGTCACTTAAATTGTGTAAACTTAAGGAAAATTTCTTCTTTAACTTTGTGAAATTAAACAGAATTATATATTCTTAATTTTTCAAAATATATATATATACAATTAAGAATAAGATCCTTTCTCCTTATTTTTTCTAAAATTATGAAAATTAAGGGAGCCAAGCCAATACTCAACCTTCCGTTCCTAATTTTTTTTAATAAAAGTTCGAAAATACACTTGGTAATAATAATAGTATCATCAAACAACCAAATAATGGTCGATGAAAAAAATGGTGATTCCATATGATAAAAGTAAAACATTAAAAAAATAACCTTTGAAAAATAAAATTGAAAAATGAATAGTGATGTTGTCATGTTGACACACACCTTCAAGAAAAACTTAAAGAAATATCATTGATACTAGTTTCACCTCTATTTAGTACAATGACCAAAAAAAAAATATGAAACCCTTCAAAAACTAATCCAAAAGATTTTTATCCTATTGGTAAAATGATTTCCCTTAAAGAGTCAATAAAAAGATTTAAGATTTCTAACTATACCCATGGCCTTAGTAGCCAAGTTCTAGGTTTGTACTAAGGTGATCATGTTGGAGTTTTACCTAGTTGTTATGACAATATCCTCCTATAATCTAAGTGCAATTGATGAATTGTAACAGACTTGTACAATACCTAGTAGCCTTATCTCACCTTGGGATTTGTGCATAGTTGTGACAAATTTGAGGTTCACTTGTTTATCATCTACGAGGTGTTGCCAATTTATATTTTGATAGAGACACATGCATGTTGTAGGCATGCATGCACCACCTCTAGGAGACTAAGTTATATACAATTATGGTTTTTTCTTACATGGATTTTATATTCTAGGAAGAGGAATATGTCACATATCTCTAGGCTAGTAAGTGCATTTCATAGGGATATTATATTCTGGAAGAGGACACAAATCCTAAGGAGGCACAAAAATTCATTCATGTTGCAATTTTCTAAAGTTGAGGTGCACTATTCCTAGCCTATCTATTCATGCAAGAGGGTGCAATGCTTGAGGTGATAAGGGAGTTTTCACATGAGATTTGCAAGTGTTTGAGAGTAGATTGCTTGATGGATGATCAAGGTTTACAATGGTTTATCCACATTGATTTTTAAGCTTACCAAGGCTTCTTTTCTTAGCATACTTATGAACATGATTAATGGAAGAAGTTGCCAACCATGTAAACCAGTCATGGAAGCATCAAGGAGTATTTTTGGGTATGAGATCGCCTTGTTATAGCTTCAAACAATCCTCATTACCAGCTTGGTATATTTTATGGAGATTAAGGGTGTGCTTTTGAGGGGTTTTATGCCCATTCCAAGGTTCCATTTTTCAGCAGTGCTAAACTAGTGGAGGGTGCCCTTTTCAGTGTGTTCCATAATTTTCAAGATGGGTGCTCTTGATAGACATGATGAAGATATTTTTGATAAAGTTGAGTTTTCAGATGATTAGAAGTGGTAGTGTCATGTTTCGATAAAGAATTATTCAATGTACAACATCATAATTAGATATGGTGTTTCCTATGGGGGGCTTTTTGGTCACAACAATCAACTCTATGGAACAAAGAAGTGGCTTGGAATTTGTTTGTTTTGATATAGTGAATGGCCAAGGCCAACCCAAACATTTAACATATTTCATACCTAAAGTAACCATGACTTTTGTGGTAATATATTATCATCAAACATAAATATCTAAGTGTTTCAAATGTTTGGTTTTCCATGAATGGATTTGAACGTACATAATATGTCAAAAATAATAAAATTTCCATGACTCTAGGATCAATGTTTAGAATGAGAAGTACTCATTCTAATGAAAATTTAACAACGGAACCTGTTGCAGTCAATCTCAATATAGGTGGTGATAATGATAGAACCTGATGGTTAGAAACAACCTTTTTGGGGTAAATTTTTGGTTTTTAATTGAACCATTCTAGTAAATTGAAGTAATTTAATGGTTTAGATGAATGGTTCCAGGAAGTGCAATTGTAGAGACGATGCTAAGGAGGTGATTCTAGTCATACCAAATTGTGAGTTTTTTCTCTTCTACTAATAGATGATTTGCAATAGGGTCATGGAAAATTCAATAGGGCTCCTCTTCAAAAGATATCACATTCTAGAAAATTGATCTCTCACACCTCCCATTATTCCCAAGGCCTTGTCAAAACATATTAAGAAGTCGGACAAGGTGAAGTGAATCATCTTTAATTCAATGAAGGACCAGTTCATCCCTGACCAAAAATATAAGAAGATGGTGAAGGATATGTGTGATGCTTCAATCAATCTATATCAATGTGAACATATCTCATGGGATGCTTTTGAAAAATAAACTCCCTAGTACACACAAGCAATACTGATATGGTGGTTAGCTATCTAATGGACATCACTAAGTTAAGCCATTGACTCACAACCATAATAAATTAGGTGAATGAGGGTGATCTAGTGTGGAGAACTCTGCAAGGGTTCCATTCATCTTGGGACATATTTGTTTGAGGTGTATGTGTTCATGATAAGTTTACCACTTTGAAAAACCATGGGATGAATTTGTGTAGGAGGAGACAAGAATGCAAACAATAGAAACCAAATATGTTTAGGTTCAAAACCTAAACCTTATTGGGATGATAAAGAAGGATGGAAATAAAGGACTCAAGAGGGACCAAAAGAACAAGAAGAAGAGGGAAAGTAAGCCGCATCAATAGAAGCATATGGAAGGAGAAAAAGATCCTGCAAGAGTTGATGATCTTGCATCCAAACTAGAGACAACCTTGGGTCATGTTGTCATGTATTTCCACTAAAACCATTTATGGTGTTGGGTTAGAGATAAGGAGAGAGAGAGAGAGAGAGAGAGAGAGAGAGAGAGAGAGAGAGAGAGAGAGAGAGAGAGAGAGAGAATAAATTAAAATATAGGGAACAATAGCGTGCATGCATTTATTAACATGTATAGGTTAATAATGTTCACACGTGTTATTAACGTGTGCATATTATTAACACACAAGAGTTAATAATGTGCATGTATTAATAGTGTTCGCGAGTTATTAACGCATGCACGTTTCTAATTTAAAAAAATGTTTGGTGCAAATAACTTTTTCCACCTATGTGGTGGATGAGTTGGCTAGTTTGGTTTTATGTGGTTTTCTTTTAGGTTGAGTTGTCTGGTATGATTTTAGGTTTGGATGACTTTTTCCAACTTTGGGTTGGGCTTGTAACTAACAAAACACATCCAGTTTTTCATTTTCTTTTTTTTCAACCTCGAATCTACATATTCTCTATGGGTTTGTTGCTAACGAAATTGCACACACTTATAAAGCTCTCTCTCTATATATCATTAGAGGAAATTTCAACTCAAAATGGGCCTTTCAACCCTCATTCAAATTCCATATGATCATGTGTTAACCAATGAAATTGCTTTAAATTTGAAATACTGTATAGGTCTTAAACAATTTTTTAATATAAATTTGGGCATAGGTATCATAAAAAAAACTATTTTTTTTGTTCGTATTCTTGACATATATCCCTGTGTGTTTACTCAAAGTTTGATTGGGAGAGTTCGTTGGATGTGGCATTAAATTCTGCATGCAACGAGTACCCACTATGCATACTTTTGATGGACCCCACTACCCCAAAAACAAGAAATACCTGAAAAACGTGATGATCAGATCATCACAATTTTTCATGTATTTCTTGTTTTTGGGGTAGCACGGTCCGTCAAAAGTATGCACAGTGGGTACTTGTTGGATGTGGAATTTAATTCCGCATCCAAGGAGCTCTTCCGATCAAACTTTGAGTAAACACACAGGAATATATGCCAAAAATACAAACAAAAAATTAGTTTTTTTCTTTTCTTCCTCCAAAATTAATAAATATTATTTTATTATTTTAACTATTATTTTATTATTTTCCTTAGGAGGCTCATTTTGAGTTGAAATTTCCTCTAATGATTTTATTTATTTGTATTTGGTCATATGTCAATCCTTAAAAAACATAGGTTTCTTCTTTTCTTTGCACCTTATGATTGGTTCATCTATTTTGAAAACAAAAAAGAACCTACATAAGTACAGATGAGTACCTACACACCACAGATATATAAAATAAAAATTATTGATTGCGTTAAGACCCTCATAGCATGACCTAACACTCCACCTTCTCATTCTAGAGATTCACTGGCTTTCTTAATTTAAAAAAAAAAAAAAACCAACATTAAAAATTATGGAAAAATATTGTTACACAAGTTAACTACAACTCTGCAATTTGTTTTTTGAAAAAAATATATTGTTTACATACCAAAATCAAGGATTAACATGGACATATGCATTATGTTTTATAAAAAATATAACATATCAATGATAAGAGAACACCATTTTCTTGGATTTACATTATTTTTTCATAAATAAAATTTATATATCTCGGAGGTAAAAGGATTGTCTATGTTTCATCTTTTTACAATATGTTTAAAATAGTTATGCATGTACCTATAATATTTATTTTTAGTGATCATTTTATGTTTTTCTAGGTTTCCATTGCAACTAACATGTCATAATTGGATGCCATTAGCTTGCATGATCCCACATGTGTTTTTGGATGTAATTCTTCAATACCTCTAGCTATATAATAGAGGGTAAGGAGACTCATCTGTGCATGCATGATATTGTTGTGTCATTATGACAAGAGGTAAATATGGAGTGTGATGTGATTCTTATGTGTGTGGATCTCAAGTGTAAAATTGGATTTTTTTGAAGAATAAAGAAGACCATAGCTTCTTGTGGATGTTTCCTCATTTGGGGTTTTACCATGTATATATAGTGTACTATTTCTTTTTTCTCTTGTCCCTTTCTTACTATTTGATTATTTGTTGCTTGTATGAATATAAAGTTAGAATAGTATATTATTGCTATTGATTTGTATGTTAACAAAGTTAATGTTGTATATATTGCATATTTCTCAATATTCTAACAATATATATTGCTAATGATTAAACATGTCCCTCACATTCCAAATCTCATTCTTTCTTTCACTTACTTCCAGGTGTAGGTTTTCCACCTTCCTAGTTTATCCCAACCCTAAACACAATACTTTACTATTGATGTCATCTTTATTCCAACATATTCAGACAAGGATCCAAAGAGAAGTTTTCATCACTCCAACAAACTAGCACAACTTCACTCCCACCCCATTGCATTTCTAGGATGGTATTTGTAGTCTAAAATATCTATCTAGAGAACTATGATATTCCAGTACAATATTCTAGCATTGCAGCCTTGACAGTCCTAGATTGAGTCATAGCTCCATATTTAGTTCAAGTTGTTCCTTTAACATTTCTTCCATTACCTGTAGTTAATATTACACTAAGAGGCATAGAATGTTAATATTTTGAATGGTTATAAAACATATAAAACATTTAGCATCATAACATTATAACCATATACAAAAGGATTGCTGAAAGAAAGACAAGCACAACCACATAAACTAACACAACGATTTATCTTGGGAAACCCTCACGGGGGAGAAAAACTAACAAAAATTCCTCGATAAAGAATTCAACCTAGTACAGTCTAAGACCCAAAGAATAAGACTTATAAGACCCTAAGAATAATACTGGACTACTTTCTCTCTTCCCAGATGGATTACTCCTTCTTTCTCTAGCATAATTGTTGAGTTCTAAGTGTGTCCAAATGAAGGATGTGCCTCCTCTATTTATTCTGATCAGTGGAGAGGTAGAATAAACCAACAGGGCTGACCTCTCCTCCCAATTAGGGATGAATTACCTTGGGAGACTCAAAATTACATTTTAATAAGACTTTTGTGGGTACTACTGACCCAACTTACAACGAAGATTTTACCTCAAGACTTTACATGACCATTTACATCAATGAAATCCCTAATTGAAGGAACAACATCTCTAGAAGGGGTAGTAACAATAATAATACAAAATAGAATATCTTCTACAATTACATTTATTTAACACTCCCTCTTAACAAGGAAGTTATTCTACAACAATACATCTTTACAACTGAATGGTGAATCTATATGTCATACAAAGTTTTCACAATCACATCAACATGATCATCATTTGTGGAACATCATCATCACGAACATCTCTAGAATCATCTTGACCATCATCATCTATGGCATCATCTCGAGTATCATCATATTTTGCATAATCTTGAGCATCATCATCTCTATCATCATCTCGAGCATAATCATCTCTAGTATCATATCGAGCATAACCTACACTATCATCAGTATACAAATATTGAGCTCAATCACCCACAACATAAAAAAGTGGTGGAACATCATCATCTACAATAGATTGCAGGAACTCGTTAGCAAGTGAATTCAGGACCACTCTCCATATGAGATTACTATCATCTTCACGACCATCCTTAGCTGGTAAGTGCTAGGACCATTCTCAATAAAAGAGTTTTCTTGTCCGCAAGACCATCTTCAAGTAGGATATTGTCGTATGAAAATGAATGTAGTACCAATCTCCATATGAGAGTACTATCATACGCAGGACCATCCTTAGTTGATAAGTGCTAGGACCACTCCCAAAAAGAGAGTGTTCTTATCTACAACACCATCCTCAAGCAGGATACTGCCATCTGCACCTAAATACATATCTCGTACACAAATGAATGCAGGACCACTCTCTATAAGAGAGTACTATCGTCTGAAGGACCATCCTCAATCGGTTAGTGTTAGGACCACTCTCAACAAGAGAGTGTTAATGTCCACAGGTACATCCTCAAGTATGATATTTTCGTATGCAAATAAATGCAGATCTTTTCCGCAAATGAATGCAGGACCACTCCCTATATGAGAGTTATATCATCCGCAAGACCATCCTCAACTGATAAGTGCTAGGACCACTCTCAATAAGAGAGTGTTCTTGTCCGTGGAACTACATCTCGTTGGGATATTCCTATTTGAAGATACAACCAACCTTCCTGGGATCTTCCTTTTGCGGATGGCACCAACAATGTTGGGATATACCCTTAGTGATAAGACCAGTAAAACTGAGATCCACCCTTGGTGATGTCACCAACCATATTGGGATCTACCCATGAAGATATGACTAGGCTCTTTATACAATGACCAGACCATTGGGGCTCAACATTATTTTCTTGTACATCCACAACTTCATCATTATATATAAGCATACTGTAAAACTCAATTGGCCTTATCTGTATAGGCATACCATTACTAACTCATTCTCTTATCATCACTCTGTTATCATGTAAAATGGCACTTCTTCATCTGAGTACTAACATCCAATATGTCTCGACACAAAAGGACAAACTAGATTGAAGTAGCCAAAACAATATAGATGGGCATGACTCTTGATACATCATCTCCTGACTAGCTGGATATATTTTTATTTGGACATTGGGATTTCACACGCAACTATTTGCACAACAACCAGCGTGTCACACGCGAGTATGTACATTGCAACTCACGTGTACAGTCAAAACGTGAGTTTCCTTAAAGCAAGAAGCCTATCATACACGAATTGCCTATATTAATACTCGCGTGTACCTTAATTTGAAGTTAAAAAATATAAAACACGATTAGTCGAGAGCAGTTGAGCCAGTAATCATAACTATCTCAACTGTCTCAACTACCTCAATCATCGAAACCTCTCTTTTACCTCATGTATAAATAGAGGGCATGGGATGGGGCTAATCAATCATTCTTAGAAGAGAAAAATTATGACGATGGTATGCCTTCAGACTTCTTGGAGCAATAGAACTCAGTTTCCTTGGTTTGCAGACGATTCCTTGTTTCAGAAGTTTTGTTGTAATCTCACCATCTCTGTTTATTAATAAAGAAAGTTCTTCTTCCAATATTGTGCACTCTTGTATGTGTTGATTTCTGAATTATCTTATAATTTCATTATGAATATGTTATTTCAGTAACCATTGATATATATATAAGATATTTGCAGGAAGAACTTGTTCTTTGCAGGTGATTGGAGAAACCCTAGAAGTTGTGGAAGCAACTGGAAGAGGAGAAGAAAAGCTAGGATCAAACATCATAAACTAGGTCTGTTAAGTTTTCTTCCTATTCCTATTTCAATTTCTACATGGTTGACTATTTGCAAGTCTAGCTTAGTAATTTCGTAACCCCAGAGACCCTAGGTTATAAGGGTGTGTTATTCTGAACAACAGAACTGGCAACTCCGCTGGGGAGTCCAGCCTGCTGTGGGTCCTTTCCTTTAGGTTTCCAGACCAGTATTTTCTCTTTTTTTATTCTCGGTGTGATTTGTCTTTTTTTTCCTTTGATTTTTAGTTTTTCATGTTTAGGACCTGACTGCTAGTACTTTTTTCTTTGAAGCATTTTAGCAGTACACGCAGGTTGTCTTATTGACAGTCGTGTGTTTCACTTCGTATATGCGGGTTGAATTCTAGACAGTAGTGTGTCACACACTGGTTGTATTTATAACAGTCACGTGTTCATGTAGCTTTCTTTGAGTTCATAGGGTTTCTTCATGTCCTTGTTTCGGTAAGCTCTTAGAGGCTTGTTAAGGTTCTATTCTTGACATGATTCTATAAGTCTTAGGTTTTTACATCACACAATTTGCTTGATCTTTCAATACCTTGGGTTCTTTGTGTTTCACTTTCTTCATTTTTGAATGTTGTTGGTCCTCCTACTTGGCTTTTTGGCTTCTGTGCTTGTTTTCTAGGTCATTGATCAGTCCTAAGGAACACTTTATGCTCTGCACTATTGTTTGTAGTATGAGTTTTTCATCCTCCTTATTTGTGGATCTAGTGAGCTTTTGAGTTTGTTAGTTCCACCAAGGTTAGTGTTTGTTCCATTTTTTCCTTTTGGTTTAAGTGTGTTTCTTTGGGATCTATTTTACATCATTCATTGCTATATGTTCAGATTGTTCAAATTTACTCAAGTTTGCATTTAGTTGTATTTATAATTTTTGACAATTTTTTAAAAGAAAAGACAAACAATTTATACTTTTTGCATTAGGTTGCATCTAGTGAGCTTTTCGTTATTTTCAAGAAAAAAAAAAATTTAAAGTCTTGTAGTTTCTCACGCTTAGTTTAAATTCATTATCTTTCATTTTAGAAGAAAAAGAAAAGAAAAATTGGCATAGTAGTTGCAATTTGCTTTGAAATTTTATTTTACATCATTTTTTCTTTCTTTTGCTGAGTCTACAACACCATACAAGTTTCACACTGCTACCTCTGACTAATAACAACCATTTAAAAAGAACAATTAATTAAAATTTACTAGTAAGTTTCTTTTTTCTAGGCTCATACATCAACTAGTTCAAGCTAGGCTTGTGGACTAGGGAGTTTTAACTATCCATAAGTATTTGACTTCAGATGTAGTTGGATTTTCACTAGGTAAATCCTCCTCTATATTGTGAACATCCAAAATGTTCTTCTCACATAGGAGTTAAACATGAGGCTGCGTGAGGACCTGGATTGAAGAGATAACCCTATGATTCCTTGTTCGAGCCTAGATCAGGAATTTTATGCATTTGGGGATATTATCAATACCACCTTTTGGGCCATGTGCGGTGCCAGTGTTAATAGGGTTTCAGGATTTTCTACCCTTCCCACTCATAAGGATCATGCTTGCGACTGTTCAGCCAGACTCTCAGTGTAGTTGTAGTAGCCTTTAGTCTCTTGACATTAGGGATCATACACAGGTAATACTAGAAGGATATTTCTGGTTTACCTTGGATGGACTTGGAAGGTAACCCTGATAGAAGCTGTGGGAGGGTGGTTGGGTGATTCCTCCACTTGTGCCTAAGAACATCTACAGGGACACCAAGTCACCATATATTAGTTCTTCACAGGTTCGATCTGGACCTTAATCATCCCAGGCTTTCCTTTGGAAGGAATATCTTATACATGTTGTGTCTATGTGGCGTTAGTGAATTTTTAGTGAGTGTGGTCACTGCTCTGTATGTGCTTAGTTATCCTTTAGGTGTGTGTGAGTCAAAATTTTAGCTATGGAGGACCAACCTCTTCGTAGGTCAAGAAGGTTACAAAACCTTCCTCCATTTGATACAGTGGAGCCTCCACCACTGCCTCAAAGGTGGAGACTAGGTACTGATGGTTCATTTTAACCAGTAGGAGTTAGCGAAGTTCCAGGTGAACCAAAACTTAGGACTAATTAGTTAGATACAACTGTAGTAGAGATTGAATACTTGCAGGCTGACGAGTTCGCAAGGAATTTTAACCCACCTCTGGTTGACTTAAGTGATCCTGTGATTGTCCAAGCTCTTCCTTTTGATTCACTTGTTATTGGTGTTCCTATGAGCAAATTTATGCCTAGATCAGGAGATGGTATTTCTACCCCCACTTCAGTCATTTTGGCTGGAGGATTGCCACCTCCCCCGGTTGTTACTCCAATATAAAATGAACCTACTACACCTTTTTCACCAAGTAGTTGAGTGGTCCAACCACTGAATCCCTTGAATGTAGTAGGTCCTTCTAGTGGGGTGGTCACTAGGATTCCCAGTGCACCTTTTGCTTCCCCCTCTTTCATGCATACTACTTAGAGTGGTCCTAGTGGATCCTCCTCATTTGTTCAAGGTTTCCCATGGAATGGAGGGCACATTCCCCCATCCACTCCTTATGTAGGTCCTACACCTGCATATGTAGGGATGCAGTTTGAAAGCAAAAACGTTTTTGGTCAAGGTTTCCAAACACTGATTTCGACCCCATTCATGAGCTCTCCCTTTTCGCTTTTTAGCGGAGGGATATCAGCTCTTTTATTTCAGACTTGAATTTCATCTGGATCGGCTCAAACCACTTATACTACACCGTACAAAAATAATCCACTATATTACAGGTGGAATCCATTTCAAAGTAGTCCAACTACATCACAACCGTTGACTGGGGGAAACCCCACCTTTACATTTGGGAACCAAGGGGCAGGTCCTTCTACATCTTAGAATCATGATTTTGAAGCTTTGGTTAGGCTTGAACTTCCCTTCCTAGAAACTTTAAACTTGCCAAACTTGTCCAAGTTGAAGAATGACCCAGTGAGGCATAGTGCCATGTGGCCACCTGTTCCTAGCAAATTACCCTCGAGCATTCCCAAGTTTGAGGGCAAAGCTAGCAAAGATCTAGGTGCCCATATAACCACTTTTCACTTATGGTTCTCTTCAAATGCACTGAACAATGAAACCATTCGGTTGAGGATTTTCCAAAGAACCTTGACTAGTTTTGCAGCAAAATGATATATTGAATTGCCCTCTATTGCATATGACAGTTTTTTAGACTTAGCAAATGTGTTCCTTAATCACTTCCAGCTTCATGTCCAGTATGATTCCTGCACAGACCTATTGTCTACCTTTCGGCAAGAGAAATCCACAAATATATCTAATCATATCCAAGGGTGGCGAAGATGGAAGAGGCTTATCAAAGCCACCATACCCCGCGATTTCTTATTAGAGTGGTTACTAAAATATTTACTGCCTTATATATCTAAGGACAGATCCACTTAGAGGGTGACCACTAAAGAAGAGGCTATCCTCAGGGCTTAGCAGATGGATTTGATATATGCTGAGTCTAAGATATTATATGAAATTATACCCGAGGCACCGCGGTCTACCCATAGTGTCGAGAAATCCAATCTTGGTCCCCATGCCGATGGTGTGGTCGGTTCAGTTAATTCTCCCACTATAGAGTCACTGGCCAAGCAACTCCATGAGTTGTCAGTGAATCAATCTATAGCAGACGCAGCAAAGGCTACCCACTCACCTCAAAATGCAAATATTTTTGCGCAATCTTCTCAGAAGGGGAATCAACAGTCCAATGGGAAAAAGAAGAAAGGGAAGAAGGGTGAGGGAAATCAAAACAAGCCGAAACCCACAAACAATACTGATGGGGGTAAGAAAGATAAGAAGAAGGTAAAATTTCCTTGTAAGTTGTGCCAGGGTGACCACTTAACTCATCAATTCCCTCTTATTCACCAAGCTCAGAAGTTGCTTAAAAACCAAAAACCGTCTGTCCTCAAGGATCCATTTCCCCAAGGATAGAATGCGGCTTCTATTTCTAATGTAGGCAAGGGCACTCCTAGTGCCCCTCCTGATAATAATGATATCAACATGGTACGATCTAGTGCCTTACTCTAGATGAGAAATAAAAATTATGAGATGGATGCTCCAGAGAAGTGTAAGTCTATTGGTTAAACCCCTAACCCTCTGATGATTGAAAATCCTGTTGACCCAATTCCTAGAATACCAAAATGTGTCTTTAAAAAGGCATTTCACAATCCAAACTCTAGGGATGCTTCTAACTACTCTGTGGTGGAAGACTTGATCCAAACTCCTTGTGCAATGTCAGCATTGGAAGTGCTACAGAGTTGTTCTACTTAGCGGGATGCCCTCTTAGCAGCTTTAGGCAATGTGGATTCATCGAGCCTCATGGCGAAGTTTAATCTGTCAAATGTTAAGATTCTCCTACTGTATCATGTGGATTTGGTTAGTAGATGTCGTTCATGGTGGAAAAACCATTGGACAGATAATTGTTGACGAAGGTGCTTCCACATGTGTTATGTCTATGTCTTGCTGGAAGGCTTTAGGTTCCTCAGAGCTAGTTCCGTCAAACAACTTACTTACTACTTTTGATGAGAGGTCTTTCCGTCCGCATGGTATCCTACCATATTTTGAGATTAAGTTGCGGCAAGGAAAGCAGTTGTTGTTGAAGTTGAGGTGACTGATTCTCTTTTGGACTATAACTTGCTTTTAGGGCATTAGAGGAAATTTAAACTCAAAATGGGCCTCCTAAAATGAACTAATAAAATAATAGTTAAAATAATAAAATAATATTTATTAATTTTGGAGGAAGAAAAGAAAAAAACTACTTTTTTGTTTGTATTTTTGACATATCTCCCTGTGTTTTTACTCAAATTTCGACATCATCATTCTGTTTTTTCAGGTATTTCTTGTTTTTGGGGTAGCAGGGTCCATCAAAAGTATGCTAAGTGGGTACTCATTGGATGTGGAATTAAATTCCGCATCCAACAAGTTCTCCTGATTGAAATTTGAGTAAAAACACAGGGAGATATGTCAAAAATACAAACAAAAAAAGTAGTTTTTTTTATGATACCTATCCCCAAATTTATATTAAAAAAGTGTTTAAGACCTATACGGTATTTCAAATTTAAAGCAATTTCATTGGCTAACACATGATGACATGGAATTTGAATAAAAGTTAAAAGGCCCATTTTGAGTTGAAATTTCCTCTAATGGATAAGATGTACTTACACCATATCTGTGATTTCCTCTGTTGTTCTTAGAGTGGTTGTGTTTCCACATGACGGGAAGTTAGTTACTGTTGACCAACTCAGTTTCACTTGGAAAGGTCGTTTGGAAACTAATGATTCCATTATACCTTTGGTTGATTAGACTAAACCGGCTAATGAGATATTGGGGGTTGGAATGTATCCATATTTAATGGGAACTTTTGATATCCCAGCGCCTATAAACTATCTAGGTTCTACTAGTGTAGGGAATTCTATGGCAACAATTGTCGATAGAACAGATCCTTGGGTACTTCATTCCCATTATGAACCTCAAGTGCCCTTATCGACAGTGGAGGTGGATTATCAAGCTATCATTAATACCACTGTTGATCCTATCGCGACTCCTTTAATCTCAGAGGAGTCGAAAGAAGCTTATCTGCCTCCTTGGGCAAAGAGCTCCTTATATTCATATGACTGCTTAGACATGGTTTTTCTTTCGGATGAAGCCATTTTGGAAGCCATGAGTGGGAGAGATAATATTTTTGAAGATCTTCACCATAGGTCCTACTTTCTTCTAGAGATGAGTAGAATTGAAAAACAAGAGTTCCAAATGAGATTGGCGGAAAATGTTGATCTACTAATTAATCCTTTGATAAAGGAGGGAATTTTTTCCAAGGGGAATATCACAAAGATTTTTCTTACCATTCCTATCAACATCTCTGCAAACCCTAACGTCATCAAAAATGTGCATATCGGTGCAAACTGCTCTCCGGAGGAGATTGCCATATATACTGCCTTATTTAAGGAATTTCGTGACGTGTTTTCCTAGTCATATGAGGAGATTCTAGGAATTGATCCATCGATCGTAGAGCACAAAATCCGAACCTATCCTGACACTAAACCAGTTTGACAAAATCTCAGACCTGCTAATCTGCGTAATGCGGTAGCCATTAAGGATGAAGTGGAAAAGTTGTTGAAAGCTAGCTTTATCTACTCGATTGCTTTGACGAAATGGGTATCCAATCTCATTATCGTTGATAAGAAAGAAGGGAAAATATGCATGTGCACTAAATTTCATGATCTAAATAAATCATGTCCCAAGGATAATTAACCCATGCCCTTTATAGATCAAAGCATTGATGGTTGTGCAGGCAGTGAATTTTTTTTGTTTATGGACAGTTTTTTCCGGATACAATCAAATCCAAATCAAGCTAGAAGACCAACACAAAATGACTTTTATTTTTCCATGGGGTACCTTCGCGTATAAGAAAATTCCCTTTGGTTTTAAAAACACCTATGCCACCTTTCAGCGGGCAATGAAATTTTCCTTCCACGACATTAAAAATATTGTCAAGTCATACCTTGATGATCTGCCTGCCCATTCTCGCAAGAGGAGGGACCATCGAGATCACCTTCCCTTAATTTTTGAATGATGTAGACATTACAAAATATGCTTGAATCCCCACAAGTGTGTTTTCTGCGTCGAGTCGGGACAGATACTCGGGTTTATAGTATCAAACAAAGGAATTCGGGTGGATCCTTTGAAAGTAGAGGCCATTGTAAATCTTCCTCCTCGTCATTCTTTTAGGAAAATTTAGAGCCTGTAGGGGAAATCTAATTTCCTTCTATGTTTTATAGTTAACTATGCCAAGATAACTAAGGTTTTCATGCACCTGGTTAAGCAAGACACTCCATTTGTATGGGATGAAACTACACAACTTGCTTTTGAGGCATTGAAAAAAGCTTTGATGTCGGCTCCCTTATTACGTCCACCAGATTACTCTAAATACTTTATAGTGTATTTGGCTTCGTCAAAGTAATCCATAGGGGTAGTACTAGTTCAGGAAGATGACAAGCTCCAAGAGCATGTTTTCTATTATCTCAGTCGTGCATTAGCTGGTCCTGAACTTTGATATTCCTATGTCGAGAAGTTAGCTTTAGCAGTTGTTTATGTTGTTGAGAGGTTACGTCACTACATCCTATTGAGGACCACTACAGTGGTGGTGGAAATAAATCCTTTTCAATATGTTTTGTCCTGGAGGGGAAAATTCAACAAATGGATAGTCATTCTCCAGGATTTTGAATTGGATTTTCTACCTTCCAAATCTAAAAATTCCTTAGTTTTTTGCAGAGATTATCGCAAAATTTCCTACCAAAGAGAATGTAATGGTTGAAGAGGACTAATTCCTAGATGAGTACTTCTCTCTGATTTCCACCTCTGGTCCCCGGTATGGAGATATCCTTATATATCTCTAGACTTTGAAGTGTCATGGATCCTTCTAGAGGGAAGAGTGATGTAAACTGCGTATACATGCGAAAAAGTACCTTATCATTGGTGATACTTTGTACCATCTAAGTGGTAGATTCTGTTTTGTGTCGGTGCCTCACCCACGAGGAGGCTGAGCATGTCCTAAATGATTCCCATAGCGGGGTGTGTGGGGGTCATTAATTTGGGTTAGCAATGACCCAAAAGATTTTACGTGTTGATTATTTTTGGCCCACGATCTTTAAATATTCTGTGGAGGTTGTGAAGCTTTGTCATTATTTTCAACTCTACGCCAGGAAAGTGCAGTCACATCCTCATCTGTTGTTTCCTGTTATCTCGGTGGGCCCCTTCACTAAGTCGGAGGTGGATTATGTGACGTGCAACCTAGTTTCGGCTGAGGGGCACAAGTATATCATTGACGTTTTCGATTAATTAACTAAGTGGGAAGAGGCAATGCCTACCCTCAAAGCTGATGGTGAAACGACAACTTACTTTGTGTTTAACTAGATCATTATGCGCTTCGACATTTTGAAGGAGATTGTCACTGACCATGGCAGTCACTTTCAGAATAGTATGATGACCGAATTGACTACTATGTTAGGGTTCAAGTAAGATCACTCATCTTCCTTC
The DNA here is from genome assembly GCA_001517045.1 of Pseudotsuga menziesii. NCBI lineage: Eukaryota > Viridiplantae > Streptophyta > Pinopsida > Pinales > Pinaceae > Pseudotsuga > Pseudotsuga menziesii. Next base: position 7,018 of record LPNX011044090.1, on the reverse strand, counting down.
TACCCACAAGCGAATGGTCAAGTAGAGGCAGTCAATAAGACCTTGAATACCATTGTTAAGCATACCATCAATGCAAGCTGGTCAAGTTGGCACATTATGCTATATCATGCACTTTGGGAATACCAGACTAATGGAAGGACTCCCATGGGTTTTTCACCTTTCCAACTCGTTCACAGGGTGGAAGCAGTCACTCTGGTTGAATGCAAAATTCCATCACTTAAGATAGCCATTAATGTTCTCCCTGACACCATAGAATTAGAAGAATGTTTTCTACATTTGGAAAATATAGATGAACGACGTAGAGATGTGTTGATGGAAAACAAAGCTCATAAGAATATGGTTAAAAACCAATATGAAAAGTTGTTAATCCTGGAATTTTCTCTGAAGGGGAGCTTGTCTTTCTCTGGATTAGGACAAAGAACCCCTAGGGGCAGGAAAATTCAAATCCATGTGTTTAGTTCCCTACATTGTGTCAAAGGTCTTGAAGAAAGGAGCATCTGAATTAACTGACTTTGATGGAAATAAGTTTCTTAAGACTAGAAATGGGCTCTACCTAAAGAAGTACTATACCTAGGCTTAGTGCTTGTTCTTGTATTTTATTGTATGTATTTTTATGTACAATAGTTGGTTGGTTAGTGTTTCTTATACCATCTACTGGTTGTTACAGATTTCAGCTGAGTGGTTTGTAGGTTTTGTGGATGGCGTTAGTCGTCATACTTGTAACCTGGCTTTAGCCACGTCGGTCATCTATTCAGCCTCAGGACAGCTAGTTTCCTCTGGAGGCACTTTCTTAGGTCTTGTTACTAATAATGTGGTCAAATAAAGGGTTGTTATTGAGTTGTTATGGGATTCCTTGTCACATGGCATCACTTGGTTCGAGGTCAGAGTTGACTCTCAACTCATGGTTTCCCAACTCAATGGAGTTTATCAGGCATGAAACCCTACCGTTGTTACACAATATTTTGTAGGTTAGATTACTTAAAAGAAATTTCAATTATATTTCATTTAATCACATTCTACGAAATGAAAATAGAATAGCTAATGCATATGCGAACTACATTCTAGATTGGCACTTAACACATATTTTGTAAAATATACATAACAGATACATTGGGAACACATGTAAGTAACCAGGAATATATATATATATATATATAAATTTGTCCATAGATAGGTCGAGTTTTGATCCAAAGATCTAGTCATAATTGTATAAATATACAAAAAATAGGATCGTAATCCATAAAAATTCCTATAGATCTAGGCCTGATCCTCAGCATTATCAGCCGCAATAGCCTCTTTAGCCTCCCTATAAAAAAGAACAACCCTGGCTACCCTCCTCAGTAGGCGTATCCAGGTAGGCGGAATTCCTACTACAAACTCCTGCATGACAACATGAATCCATTCAATCTATATTGTGGGGACTCCTTGGGTCAGCCTGGCTAGCGTTCCCTCGAGAAATATGACTATACCTTGGTCCCCACCCTTTATGGGCTGCACAAACATCCTAGGGTGCCCATCAAGGCGTATAGGTCAAACATATTCATTTCAAAAACATTTAATATGGATTAAAACTTGTATACATATGTATATAATTTTATGATTAAAATTCATAAAAATAAAAATAAAAACATAAAAATAAAATACCTAGCTCTCCCCATGCTCCCCTAGTAGGAGGAAAAGATGATTGTCTCCTCGGAAATCCAATCCGTAGTATGCGAACTGCTCAAGATATGGAAACTTTCGCTCCCGCCATATATAAAAGTCATCATCATAGACACTTTGGACTAATCCTCCTCAACCTTGATGGAGGAATACCTCTCCCCACCTGGACAGTCTAGGATGGTGAGGGGAAAATGTTGGTAGTGATACTCCAAGGCTAAATGGAAGGCACTCTCTCAAAGAACAATGCAACTAATATGCTTGAGTATCCAAAGTTTTTCTAGCATCCTCTCTTGCAGTCAGAGAGTTGCTTCCTCATAATTGGGATCATAGATAGACACTAGTCAAATATAGCACCTTGCACACACTTCACTGCAATTCTCATATGTTTCTGAGTAGCTAGATGCAATGAAGATGATCCTACAACCCTCACCACAATGCTTACCACTATCTGTAATGGAAATTTGTTTATGTGAACAATAGGGATGCATGATCCCTTTTTCTGTTTGCCTAGTGAGCATTAGGTGTCAACATAGTCCTGGACACTCATAAGGTTACCACCCCTACCAATACCCTCGAGGTTCACAGTAATACCTTTGCAGACAACCCTATAATGAAGTACATGTCTTATACTGTAACTTCCAAGATCTCCCCTTAAAGATCAAAAGCACTAAGGTTTTGATCCCAGTAACTGATCAGATACTCCAGTAAACGGACATTGGCACGCATATTGGAAGTACAAAATAACTTCAATAAACAACTTTGTTGTAAAGCTTGCAAAGTTGGGTCATCTCGTAGAGCATATCAATCCATGTCTTCATGCTCTCGTTCCCCCCACTCTAGAACCATCTTGTACCTGGGCATTGACCATTATTGATCTTTAGAACCCATTGAATTCCTTCAATTTTGGCCATATTGCAAGCTTTTATAGGACACGTAGAACACACGACTATGCTTTAGGCACGTCGCATGTCACACACGGGTTTCTCTCGAGCAAGTCACCAAGGGAGGTCCTTTCAGACTACACCAAGATTTTCTCAAAACCGTTCAAACTTTACACGAGACAGAGGCTTATTTAGCACATCAGCAACTTGTTTCCCTGTAGGAACATATTCAAGCTTCACAAATCCTCTCTACACCATATCTCGGATGTAGTGATACTTTATCTCTATATGTTTTGACTTATCGTGAAACAGGAGTTCCGTGTTAGCTTGATGTAACTTTGGTTCTCACAATAAATATCAGTTGCATCTATCTTGGCATCAAATGCTGAACATGTTACAATGTACTCAGCTTCGGTTGTATTGAGGGAAACACTGGTTTTCTTTCTTCTAAGCCATGATATCATACCCGATCCCAAACTAAAACATCATCTTGAGGTGCTCTTTCTAGAACTTCCTGTTTTCATCTACAATGATTTTGTCCTCTCTTATCAGTTCATCGCCATATACCATTCTTTTGCATTCAACCTTAAAGTAAGGGTTGGAAACCACTTTGATGTTGGTAAAGTCTAAGTCCATTAGGTATCTATCCATCTTGTCATACCATGTCGAGCTCATAGATCTTCTGCAGTCAGTCCCTTTGAAGAAGAGCACCATTCACTCTCTGCATTTTGTACTCTATGTATCGAAACATTATGTATTGGAGTGATAGGTAGCATCCTCACCTACTCATCTTCTATGTATTCATATTAGGTCACTCGATACCAAGATCCTCTGTCACATGCCCCAATTTGCAAACCATTTAATGTTATCAAGGAACACTATGTTATATTTTATGTTAAGTTTGTAATTAATGATGAAGTGGGGTTAAGAATAATCAATGTATTTCAGAATGTTTTATTAATAAATAAATAAATGATGAGACAACAGCTTAGGGAAGCTATTAAAAGAGTGTTAACTAGTCACTTGGTGGAGGAGATTGGGTGGAGAGTATGCTGACAAATGGTGGCATCCTCAAATTACTTCTAACTGTTGCAGGTGGCAAATTCCCTATATTTGTGGTCATGATTCCCCAAGAAAGTGGAATTGGAGCAGGTGTCTCATTAAGTAAAAACTAACCCAAAAGACCTAGGCATTATTATAAAACTTCCCATTGAATACAGCTGAGGTTGCTCAATTCTGGAAATGTGATCATTTAATGTGAATGAAGTGCACATGAGAAATTCTATGGAGCGGACTGATTGAAGTAAGTTTGAGGGGTTAAATACTGAGAACTTAACATATGCAGCTGCTAGTCTGAAGTTCCTACTACTGTAAGCATGATTGAATTACTACTATAATTTGACTAGTCAGGTGACAGAAGGTCTTAAGGACACATCCTTCACCCAGTACTCTACTAGGAGGACCAGGAAATAGGCTCGAGGGTCCTGAGGAAGTGCAGACTAAGCTTTCTCTAGGAGTTGGCTGGGAGGAAGAGCCTCCTTAAGCTGTTGTCACCTGATCATTTAATATGTTTTTATTTGTTCAGGCTATTTATAATTTATTTACTATTTTCTAGCAAATGTTTACAAGTTTTTCAAAGATATTCATGTTATTGTTTTGTTGGGAATATGTAGATTATAAACAGTAGTATTTATGCTAAATGAAAAGTAAATAGAATAGATTACCATACTATATTTTTACATGCCTTGTATAGGCAGTACTCTAGTACAACTGGTTGATTAATTAGATGTGATGATTTGTTATTAACTCTAAATGAAAATGTAATTTATTTCTTTTATAGTTTGCATATGATTCATTTCAGAGAAACAATAGTACATACCCTATATATTGAAAATTATCTACATCAGATAAAGAACTGAATTTGTCTATAAAAATATTTAGTAATCATACTAATCATAAAACTATTATTAGTACTAATACTTATTATAAACACAGTAGACAAAGTTAAACAAATAAACATAAGAATAGTAAACAAACTAGCACTTGGGGTTTAGAACTAGATAGTATTCCATAAGTTCTTATCATAACTTATTGCAAGAACGTATTGGCATTCTGCGCTAAAAACATATGTTTCTACTGTAAACTTTAATGATTTGCTTAAGGTTATCGAAAGATAGGTTTATCCTTATAAATAGACTTTCTTACTCTTATATCTTTTATAAAATTTAACAGCTGTAAATATTATTACTGAAAGTAAAATAGGAAATCAAAGACTAAAACATTTTTTGTAGAAATCCATATCATTTCAAAATTTTAGTTTATCTACAAATAGTAACCAATCTGAGAGAAAAATCAGAGTACTAATTTCACCTAATATCTTGGTATAAAATTCAAACAGTAAATCACTATACTCTTCCAATTTAAATGAAAATTGTAAATTACATAATATTGTCAACATTTTAAATATAAACAAAATAAAATGAGGGTAATGGCCTATGCCCTTTATAATTACCGGTTGAGGGTTAAGCCTGCTTTAAATTAAACTATATAATTTAAAACAAACAGTAAGCAAAAATAGTAACCAATACTTCCATAAACCTATAAGTCGTTTACAAGTCTCATGGAATAAATTAGCCAACAAAGACAATTTAAAGGTTATGGCTTAAAGCTATAAGGAAAACTTAAAGTTTTTACATCATTACAAGCCGTAAAGGCATTACCACTAAACCTTAATGACACAGCTACAATAGCCTTCAACATTCCTGCACACAGTACCCTCTAGGGTTTCGAAATCATACAAAAACAAAACAACAGGAAGAAGAAATCTAACATGTAAACCAAGGCTGTGCCTTAACCAGCAGCGAAGTTTCCTAACTTCTAACCACCACATCAAATGCAGGAGAAAACCCTCATTTGCAACCGGGGCTTACCAGGGTTGCATTGTTGTGAAAGGGGAGAGTTGAGCCACCGTTAAACCCCTTTCTCCGCAAGAAGAACCTACACAGTAAAAACAAGTATTAGTTTTTAGCAGTTAAAGTTTATTGAAAAACTCAAAAACTTTCATGAAGTTTAACTCATGACCGATAGATTTACCTGATAAGAAAATGTTGGAGAAGTCATGAATGCAAATAGCTAGAGCAATGTGATGGAACTTGAAAGAGGAATACCCCTGGTAAAGTATAGTTCTGGTTACCACTGAACCCTAAGTGCGAAACCAAAGGTAAACTAGCAACACTTCCATGAGATCGAAGAGTACCTTACTCAGCTCTATTTCACTGCCCGAATTACCAACTAAATCTTTGATTCGGTGAAGGAAATTTTTTTTGTTCCACTCACACAATTCTCCACAGAGGTCATAGATTTCATAAACACTTACAAACCAGCTCTTACTTCTCCCAAGACCAAGCTCACAGTGAAAATGGAAAACTAGAGGTTAGCAAGGAGTTTTGGCGGCCACGAGCTCACAGCTCAACCGCACTAGACAAGAAACCATCGCGTTGTGAAATGAGTTGGATAGGGTTTAGTTTCTTTTAAGTCAACCATCTCGTGGTTAAGTCCATCCCATGTGTCCACCAAAATAATTTCTCAATCAAGGTTGTAAGTCAATAGTGGAGGATGGTTCCAATCTGCAACAAATAATTATAATAAAAAAACCCTATAATCATTTTAACTATGCATTTTCTATGATTGTCAAATATATATTTTACCATGTAGTTTTCGATGCTTAGTTTACAAACTATAGGTTTAAGATAGAAAGCATCTTTTAGGATAAGTCAAGTTAAGATAAGTCTTTTGTTAACCATGTGTGCTAGAACATAGTTAAAAAGACTCATGTTTAGTATCAAACTTTATGATGTTAATCCACAAACTTATATCAAAGTTTTACTAAATCCACTAGTATGAAGGTAAAAATTGTAAAATTAATAAGGAAGAATTATTTAGCTAGAAAGAGATTTATGATCTGATTCTTTTAATAAATTGAGTTTTGGGAATGATAGTAAATACAGTCCATAGTCTATACCCAGAGTTTCAGTGAAATTCTAACAACTTAGTAAGGAATAAATAGTTAAAAGTAAAAGTAATTTAGTCAGTATTGAGAGAATACTTGTTATAGCGGATTTCACCACTCTAGGTGAATCACACTTTGTATGGCCTTCCCCTGTCCCGCTGCAAACTCTTTAGACCCCATGGACCATATTTTATCCTTTGATGTTTCCTTGATCATCCCTAAAACTATATGAAAAATGATATACGCGGATTTTTACCCGATAACCGCGTACATACGCGGGTTTGACCCCTATAACCGTGTACATCGGGATGTGTGCATAATCCAAATCCTTTTGGAGTTTTCCTTGACATGGATCCGAATCATTCGACTCCTGGCCTTCCATATGCCCTGAGATCGCTCGGATTCGACCCTTCATTATCCCTTGTGAAGCTATATAAGGAACCCCTTGGTACATTGAAGGCATATA